>CM062812.1:472293934-472893934 GCA_031772625.1 Pinus tabuliformis
TTATGTACACCCTTGGTTCTTGGGTCTCTATGACCAAACACCAATAAACATTGGAGCTCCCTGTATCAAGACTTTTCAAAATTATAATTACAAAGGAGTTAGGAAATCCTGACTTTTGATATTTCGAACTTTGAGATTACATCATGCTCTTGTCATCATCTCCATGTGGCATCTCCTTAGTGGTGAAATGTTTCACATAGATTTGGCCCATTAGGCCGCCTAATAGTGTTGATTCAGACTTCCATGTGTCCTTCATATGCCATGTCATGCTGATGTCATCTTCCACCTTTAGCTCTTGAGGGCCAATCAATTGTTTTCATGTGTCCTGTCAAAGGAGAGAGAAAGGATCCCTAGTTCTTTGGTTTTGCAAACGAATTCCTTTATAATTCTTGTTCCTTGCAACCCTCGTGCTTTTAAAGAATTCCATAATAAGGAGTGACGAAAATCTGAAATTCCAATGTACTAAACCTCCAAGGTTTCGATATGTTGACCTTTAATATTCAAGGTTCTGATGTTCTGCCTGCTCCTCGATATTCTTCCTACTCTGATATCCTGACGCTGCGACCTCTGAAATTCAGCCTTTCGATATTCGCTTACTCCGATATTTGGCCTGCTTCAATATCTCGCTTGCTCCGATATTTGCTTGGGTTCCAAGGTCCTGAAATTCGGCCTCCTCCTAAGGACTTCAAGGTCCTTACTTCGATTATCAATAACTTTTGATCCCGAGACCCATTCATGGATTTCCACATACCATTGGAAAGATATTTCTGAGCACTAACCAACTGTTATAAATCTAAGAGTATCTACGCTGATCTATTGAGGCAGAATATCCTCCAAAATATGGGACTCCCAACCATGATTTTATGGCTTTTACAATAACCCTGCTACTGTGATGATTCTCTACAGAGCACTGCAGCAACCATGGGACTCCCCCTGAGCTTGACACATCAAGCACATTAATGCTAACATCTGCTACCATCACAACTAGCCTAGTGGACATCAATATTGTCTTTCCTAACATCATGCTAGCACATACATCCATGTTGATCTAGTTGACATCAATGCCAACACACTTGCTAACTGTCAGGAAATGCCAACTTCCCAACTTGATCTCCCAACATGACTGTTGACATCAATGCCAACACACTTACTACCACTACCCAGATAAATAATGCCAACTATCCAACAATCTCCCCCTTTGGCATTGATGAAAACACCTCTTCACTTCCTCTTCATTGATGGCCAATCCTCATGTTACTTCCACACTTCTCCTTGCATGAGCCACCAATGGATTTCTTTCCTTTTCTTGGGCCATCACAAATTTTCCAATAATTCTCTCCCCCTTTGACATCAATGGAAAAGGGATACAAGCTTCTTCTTCTCCCCCATGCAATCATTAACTATTAATGACGAGGATCTAGTTGTTGATGTGCATTATGCTTTACATAATTCTATTAAAGGACTGATAGTTTTTGCTACTCTATAAACTAGACATATGTGATATGCTCCCCCTGAACATATATTACCTCTGATTTGAATGCCTCCAATGTTTGACACTTATGGTTGTAGGTTGAATACTCTCTCTTCCAATGCATCTTTTGTACCAATTAAAATAAATTGATACCTATTAAAATTTCTCATGGTATTGTTGTTGCTGCAATGATCTGGATTTAAATAGGAACGCAACAAATTATAGATATAACCATAAATACAAAGATGCAGTAGAAATAACACTTCATTTCATTAATATCAAATATTGAAACATGCTTACAAACAGAGTGGAAATCAGACTAGCTCGAGTGATGGTAGCTTATCTCTAAGAAGAGACGTGGCAGCTGCATGCCTTTGAACTGTGTTACAATGAGGCTTGAAGGTTTATTGTTGAGAAACAATGGAAAACACTAAACATCCAAAAACAACCCTAGGAGATGAACCGCCAAATTGTGGGCCCTGTTTGGGTAAATTGGTACATCAATTTCCTGGGGTCGTAACTTTGGCATATGATCTTCGTTTGACATTTACAATACCTCGCTAGAAAGATATATCTGAGGACTACAACTTTTGAGTGAAAAACATTGGTCAACAACCAATGTTTCTCTCGGTTTTCACAAAAAATGTCATTTAGGGCCTCAAAATGGCTCCGGAAGTTCAGGATCCAAAAAACTACCAAAATTAGTAAATTGTGCTACAAATAAGGAAACTGAAAAACCTGAAATAAACAATGGTGGATGTCGAAGTGGAATAGGCGGGTGGCCACCAATATCCACCTGGATCATTCCTACCCCCTTAGGAAGCGATGGTCTCCATTGCATTGAGTTCCTCCATGAGATGAGGAAACTTCTGCTCAACTTGGTCCCTGGTGAGCCACTTGCCTTGGTGAAGGAGTTGGCCTGCTTTAACAACTCAATATAGTTGGATCCTTTGTTGTTGGGTGTTCTTGATCTACGTGTCCATGATTTAATCAGTTGTGGCTTGCTCCATTCAATCTAGATTTAACTCTGTAGGTGTGAGCTGTTCTGCAATGTCTGATGTGTCCAACAATCGTGGCAAGTATGGTCAAAGGCAGTCCATATTGAACACTTGGTGTTGGCCAAGAATGGGGGAATGCTGAGCTCAAATGCATTGTCTCCCACAACCTTGGTAATGGTGTAAGGACCATATCGGAGTGGTCTGAGTTTCCGATAGGCTTTGGTAAGGCATTCCTTCTGCAAATGCAACTAGACTTTGTTGCCCACCTGAAACTTGTGTGGCACCCAATGTTGATCATGTCGATGCTTGTACTTGGCATTTGATTTCTCCATAATGTCATGGACCTGCTGGTGGATATGTTGGATGTGCTCAATGAAGTTGTTTTCCTTATCAGCTTCCAACTGGACATGAGCCGAATCTGCTTGAGTAGCTGCAAATGGTATGGCCACATCAATGGGACATAATGGTGGGAATCCCAAACCCACCTAAAAAGGTTGTGGTCATTCGAGCTGTGGAGAGCCCAATTATAGTTGTGCTGGAAATAGGGGAGGCTCTCATCCCATGTGCGTGGATGATTTGAGTTGTACATGCACAAAATGTGTACGATCATCCTATTGATGACCTCTGTCTGGCCATCAGTTTGGGGATGGAAAGCTGTGGACTTAGTGAGCTTGGTGTCTAGCATCGACCAGAGACTGGACCAAAATGTACTGAGGAACCTGCTATCCCGATCTAAGATGATAGACTGTGGGATCCCAAAGTGTACCCACACTCGTTCAAAGAAGAGTTTAGCAGTGGCTTCTATTGTGATATTCTTCTTGCAGACTGCCATAATGGCCATCTTCGAGAATCTGTCGATGACCACAAAAACACAATCATTTCCATGCTTAGTAGAAGGCCCGACATGTAATCCATGGAGATGGATTCTCAAGGTCGACTAGGGTAGGGAGCGGAGTATAGAGGCCTTTCTTCTTTATGGTCGGTTTGGAAATGGCACAGGCAGTGCAGGATCTGTTATACTTCCCTACATCTCGTCGAAGATTCGACCAATAGAAATACTTCTGCAGTACTGCCACTATTTTCTTGACCCCGAAATGCCCAGTGGCTCGACTGTAGTGCGCTTCCCAAATCATCTTGGCTCACTCGCTTGAAGGAACACAAAGGTGTCCCAAGTGGCATAGTAGGGCATCCTGGAGGTGAAAATATGGAACTTGTTGACCCTCCAAGAGCATCTGGTATGTGTGGCTGAATTCTGGGTCACTTTTGTAGAGAAGTGGCCAATCAGAAGTCTCGTGCCCACAAGAGTTGAGCACGGTGGTTAATGCCATGATCGGTGGTCAAATGAGGTAGTCTGCAACATTATTGGTGCTACCTTCTTATACTTGATATTCAAATGGAACTGCTACAGGTATGTGGACCACTTCTGATGGCGATCACTCTGCAGCTTCCCTCGCGTCTGTATGAACTGCAGGGGTCGATGGTCTGTGTGGATGACCGTTTCCTTTCCCAAAATGTAATGCTTCCATCGTCAGCAGGCCTACACAATATAATACATTTCTTTGTCATAAGTGGGATACTTCCGGACTCTGTCTGAAAGTGTCTCACTATGATATGCCACTGGTTGCCCCTGTTGAGTAAGGACTGCCCTAATAGCGTAGTCAGGGGCATCTGTCTCGATCTTAAATGACTCTTGCAAGTCTTGTAAAGTGAGCACTAGTGTAGAGCAAAGGCGATGTTACAACTTTGTGAATGCCTTCTATTGAGATTCAGACCAAAAGAATTTTTCTTTCACTCCTCTCTTGGTGACTTCACTCAAGGGCCAAGTGATATGAGAAAATCCCAACACAAACCTGAGGTAGAAATTGACAAGACCCAGAAAGATATGGAGCTCTATCAGAGTGGTTAGTGCTGGCCAATCGCGAATGACTTGGATCTTGGCTGGATCCACATGCACCCCTCATTCATCAATAACGTATCCTAGATACTGAACCTGAGTCATGCCAAAAGTTCATTTCTCCAAATTGGCACATAGCTCGTGTTGCCGCAGTGTTTGGAGAACCTGTCAGATGTGGTGGAGGTGCTCTTCCCAACTCTGGTTGAAGATCAGGATGTCATCCAAGTATACCACTACAAATGAGTTGGTGAATGGTTGCAAGATGTCATCCATCAGCCTCATGAAGGTTGCAGGAGAATTCGTCAACCCAAAAGGCATAACCAACCATTCGAAAAGGCCCTCCTTGGCTTTAAAGGCAGTCTTCCACACATCGAAGGGTTCGATTGGTACCTGGTGATATCCTGATTTCAAGTCGATCTTGCTAAAATATTTCACCCACTTTAGTTGGTCCAGAAGGTCATCAATCTGTCGAATCGAGTACCTATTCCAGACAGTGATCTTGTTCAACATTTGATAGTCAATATAGTCTCCAAGTCCCATCCTTCTTTTGTACTAACACGATCAGGCTCCCACAGGGCAATGAACTGGGACAAATGTGACCTTTCTGCAGCACCTCTTGAATTTACCTCTTGATTTCATCAAGCATCGATAGATTGGTCCATTGGGAAGTGGTGCACCTGGAGTGAGATCAATGGAGTGCTTGACCTGATACTGCAGAGGCACCCCTGCAGGGGAGGTGAAGTTGTCCTCGTACTCCTCCACGACCTTGTCCATTTGTTGTTTTCGTGCGGAAGGGCCCTGTCTGGAGTTCATGGCCACCATATTCTTCTTTCCCTGAGGGCGTAGCATCAGGAAAACACATTTCCTAGTTTTGGAAATGAGCTTACTGCATTGTTTTGCAGTAACCAAAGAGATGGTGGTAGGTGGTGCTACCTCGATAACCTGTACAACTTATTTCCCAAAGTAACAATAACAACACGAGGCCTTGACTCATACACAACATGTCGCTTCCATAAGTATGGTTGACCTAATAATACATCACAAACATCAAGGGAGCAACTTCACATAATACCTCATCCGTGAAGGGCTTGATGTTGTATGGAAGGTGACACTGCTGGCTCATGCGAAGATCCCATCCTTGGTGAAGCCACTAATGGTGTAAGGTTGTGGATGTGTTATGGTCGGTAAGCCCAGCCGCTTCACGACCTTTTCCAAAATGAGGTTCTTTTGGCTCCCGTTGTCGACAATGAACTGTAGTGGGGAACCCTTTACCCACATCTGGGAGTGGAAGAGGCACTCCTCCTCCTCTTGATCTTCAGGTTCCTCCTTCTGGATTTTCTTGTTGGCAACGGTGGCATTGGGCTCTACATCGATAATCTGCTTCACTTTGTCATTCCCCTTGTCGGTTTTTGACTCAGAGATGGAACATGCATTTGATTCTGAAACCTTTAGCTCGACCACCAATGACTGTTTGGCCTGACACTCGTTTGTGTTGTGAGTGGATCTCCTATGGAACTCACACCACTTTCCTCTGTCCTTCTTCAGCTTCATGACATTGTTCTTTGCTTGCGGCTTTGGCGGTTTGTCCTGGGCTGCCTTTCCACGGCTTTGTCCTTTGTTCTACAGTTTGAAGGGCACCTTTCCCCTGCTTCAGATTCACAGATCCAAAGTCTCGCTTCTTCTATTTAAACTTTTGCTCGATATTGACGACATATTAGTATGTCGTGTCGAGCGAGGAGATGTCCAGGAGTTCCATCTCATCCTAGATGTACCTGTGCAGGCAGCCGCAGTACTTGCGAACCAAATGCTTCTTAAAATCGTTGATACCCAACTTTGTGTGAAGGGTATGAAAAAAATTGGTAAACTTTGGCACATCTTGGTCCCTTCCCTATCGCAGCATTATCCACTTTATGTATTTATCCTTATAGCTCCCAACAGGGTAGTACTGGTCCTTGATGGCATCTCAGAATGAGTTCCAGGTGGGTGTGGCTGAAAATAGTGAGTTTGTACTTTCATTCTTCTACTCGCAGTAGGATTCCCACCAGTCCTTGACATGGGGGGCTGCCTTGAGAAGAGCAAAAATAATCTTTTCCCGACTGGAAAAATCATGAATAGAAAAACACCCTTCTAGTAGATTTAACCATTTATTTACGACGTCTGCATCTATCTGACCCTCAAATATGGGAATGTCAAAGCTAACTTGTACCTTAAAGGGTGTGGCACTTCCAGAGTAGCTGCTAGAAGTAGATGTGTCGCCCCTGGGTTGCCGCTGAAGGATTCGAGCAAAGTTGTCCATCATCGTGTTCCTTTGTCGCTTGAGGGCCTCTTCGAGTAAGATTTTGATAGGATCTCCTGCCCCCTCCCTCGTCTTTCTTATCATCTGCCATGGGAGGCCGTTGGGATTTGCGAGGCTGGTCTTGCAAAGGTTCGACCAGTTCAAGCCCTAACTCCTTATATCCCAACCTCATTGGGGACATGCAAAGAAAAACAGAGAAAGAGTAGACCGCCCTGATACCACTGATCTAGATTTAAATAGGAATGCAATAAAGTACATAAATAACCATAAACACAGATATGCAGTGAAAATAATACTTCATTTCATTAATGTAAAATATTGAAATATGCTTACAACTAGAAATGGAAATAAACCAGCTAGGGTGATGGTAGCTTATCTCTGAGAAGAGATGTGGCGGCTACATGCCTCTGAACTGTGTTACAATGAGGCCCGAAGGCCTATTTATTGTTGAGAAACAATGGACAACCCTAAACATCCAAAAACCTAACCCTAGAAGATGAATCACCAAACTGTGCGCCCCGTTTGGGTAAATTGGTACATCAACTTCCCAGGGTCGTAACTTTGGCATACGATCTCCGTTTGACGCACACAATACCTTGTTAGAAATATCTATCCAAGGACTACAACTTTTGAGTGAGAAACATAGGTCCATGATCGATGTTGCTCCTGGTTTTCCCAAAAAAACGTTGTTTAGGGCCTCAAATGGCTCCAAAAGTTCAGGATTCGAAAAAACTACAAAAAATAGTAAAATGTGCTATAAATAAGGAAACTAAAAAAATTGAAAGAAACAATGGTGGGGGTCCAAGTGGAATAGGTGGGTGGCCACCGATATCCACCTGGATCATGCAAATACCAATCATTAGTGATGCATTGAGCTTGCTCTTCATTCTTGTTGCTACTTCATCCTATATGCTCACTTCTATTGAGGATAAATTAATTAATTTTTAATTGCTCCTCTTACTCCTGAGGTCATATATTTTTAATTAAGGATGAACATTACGAAATCACGAGATTCTAATTGGCCTTTAGCCCCTTTTTCTTCGCCCCTATTGATTTTCCACCATGAAACGGGCGTTGTGATTAGCGGATTTATACTCCTTTGTATTGCAGTTTCAGAGCTCCAACATATCGTAACTTTTTATTAATGTGAGCTTATGAAATTACAAGATCCCAATTGGCCTTTAGCCCCTTTTTCTTAGCCCCTTCTTGTTTTTCCTCCATGGGATTGGGAGTTGTGACTGATGACATAACACTTAGGTGTTAAGCCCTTCAAGACCTGTTGGAGGCCTATCTCCTTGTGTTATCGCTCTTTTCCCTTGGTTCTTCAAGCTTTCACGACCAAGTTCCAAACACATCAGAGCTCCCAGGCATCAAAACTTTTCTCAAAATGCATTTATAGCAGAGTTATAAAATCTCCAACCTCTGATATGCTCCATAACACTTAGGTGCTAATCCTTCTCTACGCCCTTGGTTCTTTGGGTCTCTATGACCAAACACCAATCAACATTGGAGCTCCTTGTATTGGGACTTTTTCAAACTTACAATTATAAAGGAGTTACGAAATCCTGACCTTTGATATTCTGAACTCCGAGATGATGTGATGCTCTCGTCATCATATCCATGTGGCATCTCCTTAGTGGTGACATGTTTCACCCGTATTTGCCCCATTAGACCACACAATAGTGTTGATTCTGATTGCCATGTGTCCTCCGTACTTCCACGTTATGTTGACATCATCTGCCACCATAAGCTCCTGAGGGCCAATCAACTGCTGCCATGTGTCCTGTCAGAGGAGAGAAAATGGGTCCTTGGTTCTTTGGTTGAACTAATTCCTTTATAATTCTTGTTCCGAACAACCCTCGACGCTTTTAAAGAATTCAATAATGAGGAGTTGCGAAACTCCGAAATTCTGATGTACTAAACCTCGAGGTTATGATATGCCAACGTTCTGATATTCGAGGTTCCAATGTTTTATCTGCTCCCCAATATTCTACCTGCTCTAATATCCCAAGGTTCTGACCTCCGAAATTCAATCTTTCGATATTCACCCACTCCGATATTCGGCCTGGTTTGATATCCGTCCTACTCCGATATTTTCTTGGGTTTTGAGGTCCTGAAATTCGAGGTCCGAAATTCGGCCTCCTCATAAGGACTTCAAGGTCCTTACCTTGGGACCCATTCATGGACTTCCACATACCATTGGAAAGCTCTTTCCGAGCACGAACCAATTGTGCTAACTCCAAGAGTATCTGGGATGATCTCTTGAGGTAGAATCTCCTCAAAAGTATGGGACTCCCAACCATCATAGCCATCATTTTATGGCTTCTCCAATAAGCCTACTACTGTGATGATTCTCTATAGAGCACTTCAGCAACCATGGAAATCCCCCTGAGCTTGACACATCAAGCACGTAAATGCTAACATTTTTCTGCCATCACAACTAGCCTAGTGGACATCAATGTTGTCTTGCCTAACATCATGCTAGCACATACATCCATGTTGATGTGGTTGACATCAATGCCAACATACTTTATGCCACTAACCAAATAAACAATGCCAAATATCCAACAGTCAATGGTCCACCAAATAATATTTAAAAGAAAAGTATCATCCAACTAATGATTGCACAAGCGAAAATAATCTAAGACCATGTAATTTAGGAAAAAATAAAAAATTCTTCGTCAAGTCCTGCATTTTCTTGTATCACAACTTCTTAAGGCATCTCTACAAGCAATGAATCACAACACAAAAATAATGCACCTCAGCTTATTAAGCAATGCACCTCTACAACACCTTTGTAATTGAGCATACTACCAATGAAAATTTGAACGAAAACTAAACTAAGTGAACGAGAGCTATATTGTGTGAATAGGAAAACTTCTTTTGTCACAGGAACATTGCAACCACCTTATTCACTTCAAGAACTTCTTCAAATCTGACCTAATATATCTTGCTACTATGCAATCTTTGCAATACATCACAACATCACATTCCAACAAACATTCACATACCTTCAACATTGACCTCTGCAACATTTGCAAAATTCATCATCTATCTCTTACAACCATAACAAGCATCACAACACACCTTACAAACATATGGTGACCATGCCTCTTTCAAGCAAGCATAGAACATAGACATAATAACCATAACAACACCTGTGTGCATACCATCACCCTTTGTTTCTCCTTTTCCATCAATGATAACTATGCCAACAGACACATGCATTATTCGATGATAAATGAAAGTACGAGTTCAAAGTCGAAGCAATGATGGGACCAAAAACAAGGTCCAACTAAGAGAGGTAGAGTCTATGGAACTAATGAGAAGAAGGAAGATCGCCCACGAAAATCAAGGTCCTTGTGGATGATAATCATTGATTGATATAAAGATGTAGTTCACGAGCGAGTATAATGAGTTAGTGTCATAATTTAGTGTCATGTACAATTATGGAAGAATATTTTGGAGAGTGTATATTTTTAAAATAATTCTTTTATTTAATAAAAATAATTTCAAATTAGGTAAAAATTATTAAAATTTAAAAATTTGAAAAATATTTATTAATTTTTAAAGATATATAATAATTAATAAAATTGAAAATTAATTTATACAAAATTCTTATTCAATAAATTAATTTAAAAATACATCTTTTAGATGTGAGACTTTTGTGATTCATATTGGAGACGAAAGTCTTCCAGATTAATCACATCATTAGGGTTGGTCAACCTTTCGAAGCGACTAATGTAGTTCATCCTTAGGATAAAGTCCTCAAGATGAACCACATTAGTTGGTTCCAAATCTCAACTCAATCTTAATGATATGATTAATCTAGAAGACTTTCATCTATAAAATTACCTCTATTATAATTTAAATATTTAATAAATATTATTAAAAATATTTATCACATATTTTATTATTAAATTTGATTAAAATTTATTTAAAAATGAAATTGAAAATGATAAAAAATAAATTGAAGAGAAAATTTGAAGGATTTAGAAATATATCAATTTTATTAATAAATTTGATTGCATTTTGAAATCATAATGTACATTGTGGAAGGATGTTGTAATCATAAATTTATAAAATGAAAACTGATATCAATATACAATTTTATAAATTAAAAATCATAAAATGTTTTTTTTAAACTTGATTCGAGGATTATGAAATAAAGACGGATATCAATATACAATTTTATTGGTTTTGATTTTGTTTTTTTAACTATTATGATTTTTTTCAAAACATGTACATTTTTATCTGAAAATACAAGTTTTTTAAGGAAAAATAAATAAATATATCTCGATGAAGTTTATATAAATCAAAATTTAAAATCTGAAAATACAAGTAACTTTTTAGGGAAAAATAAATAAATATATCTTGATGAAGTTTATATAATCAAAATTTAAAATCAGCTATCATTTTCGGCTCCTGGAATCTTTTGTGAAAAGGGTATACAAAATTCACCAATCTTATAAATTCCTTAAATACAAATATATTTTCACTAAAATTTCATTGCAAATCTACCGAAGCCGGTTTCTTTTTTTTTGAAGAAATTTCCTTCCAAACTAGAGGTTGAGGAGGTGACACCGTCTTTCAAATGCAGTCGAAATTCTTTTGTGGCCAACTTAGGTACTTCCAAGTGAATTTTTGCAGGAGTTGTTGGGGTGATATTGTTTGTTGTAAACTAACGGATATATACATAGACAAAAACTTATTTGTTACAATTGCTGCCAACTTACAACGGAACGCTTTACCGTATATGCATTAATGAACGAGTTCCACAATAGTGCATGAGTTCACTCTGGGGACATGCCATAGTCAAGAGGGTATCGTGTCCATCTGTATGAATGATTAATTTTGATGAGGTTGCTATATACGCATTTTATTTTGATATTTTTTTTTTTTAATCACTCAATATATAAGGTTTATTGGTGTTTTCATTGTCAAAAATAATGGTATCATTTATATTGGAAGAATGGTTGCTTAATTTCTAATCAATATATAGGGTTTATTAATGTCTTCATTGTCAAGAATAATGATATCATCTATATGGGAAGAGTGGTTGTTGGTTGCTCAATTCTAATATGAGATATGCAGCTTCCACACTCTTACATAAGTAAAGGTAGGTAACTATAAAAAATTAATATTGAAATATTTTAATTAAAAATAATTTATTTGTTATATCATAATATTCTAGGATAAATCTTTCTGAATTTAAAAAACATTTGTAAATAATATTTTTTAATTATTTATATTTCTCTTAATTTCAAAAATTAATATACAATTATTTTATGAAAAACACATCTCCTCTATAACATGTTTTCAATGTAAACAATATCTATTTTTAGTTTAATAATATTATTATTACCGCAATTAAAACCAACTTAAATAAAAAATTTCCCATAATTTGAAGATATATTACATCAATCGAGAACATTGTATATATTTGTGATTTTCCATGTGGAAGATTGATTTATTTTAAATTAATCTAAAATGATGAAATGTATAATTTTTCACTGCGAAGAAGAACGAGGAAGATATTCAGAATCCAAAGATGTAAGATTTCTTTTTTAATTATGTATTTTACATGTTTTTGAAAGCCCGTCCGTCGCTGTTAGTAGGGCGTCAGCAAAAAGGTGGGCTCCTCCTGTAGCGCTTGAGGAATCTGCACATACACAAAAGACCCAAAAAGGATATTTCTCATCATGAATAATTTTTTGCCGTCTATATATATATCGTTCATTGGATTATGTGGTGAAGTTTAGGAGAACTATCATATATTGCATGTAATTTGTTATAAATATGTGGCAATATATAAATCAAAATCTATGTGGAGGCAGCGGTCATTTTCAAGCTACCAATAAGCCTCTCCTGGATCCAGAAGAGTTATGAATTCACCAGCTCCCAGTCTTCTGGCAGCCGGAAGGGAATCCCAAAATCTTCATCAACATATCCAAGGGAGGAATATCCTCCACGTTGAAAGACCCGCCATTCTCCATACTTTCAAATCGTACGGAATCCCGAAATGTCGGATCCTCCTCCAACCAGGGGTTAAATTTCACGCCGGTATATTCGTATTTAGCTTTTCTTACACGTAAAATATTTTTGAGTTTCAAATCTCCGTAATTTGCCAATAATTTTTAAGAACTTCAATATGATTGGCATATTTAAAAATGAAAAGTTAAAAAAAAATTATTTTATATATATATTTAATTATATATATATTTAATTCCCAGCTACCCACCGCTGAGTTAGGTTACTAATTTATGGTAATTTTTGCAAGTTGTAACTTTGAAGTTTCAATTCGCGTCAAATTCCAATCCACAACAATCTGTAAGTTATTCAACAATGTGGTGACTTTGGTGAGGACTCAGCACCAAGGCATAAGAAAAACGTTGTTGGAACTTCAAATGCTACAAAACCAGAACTCAACCGACCAAGTAACAAGTAAGTGAGCTGGATTTCTCTCGTGTTTTGTTTTTAATTTTTAATAAATTGAATTTTTCTCTTTGATTGGTGGAACTTCCTCTGCCACTTTTGTTTTTAATTTTTAATAAATTGAATTTTTCTCTTTGATTGGTGGAACTTCCTCTGCAACTTTTGTTAGAAATTAATGGAGAATAGGTTACGTAGTTATGATTTTCTCTTTATTTGACATTCAGTTCCTATTAATTAGGAATCTATTTTTGCCTATGTATCTATTTAATTCCTGATGATTAATGAATAAGTGAAGCAAATGCATTCGCTGGTGGGAGCTCCTGGTGATCTGCACCTGTGAGCTCCCGTGTGTTTGTCTAAACTTCTGTCTTCTGCATTTCTTATCATGGTATCAGAGCAATAAGTCAGAGGCCTGTGTGTTGTGTGGTTGCCTCTTTTGTGAAGAGATCGTAACAGCCCTTCAAGGAGATCGGAAACATTTCTTTTGTAGATCGGCGTTTTCTTTTGAGACCTCTTCTGAAGTGAGACATCGGCACATTGGAGGTTGACAGTCGAGACTGTTTCAACGTGGCAGATATAAATAATCTGTTTGGCATCTTCTGCATTGGCGGCGTGGAGTTGCCTTCAACCTAGTCGTGAAGGAGACTGGGATCACCAGGAGGACGGATCGTATAGGGATCACAGTGAGATTGCATCTGAAGGTGGAAAGAGCGTGGATCAAGCACAGATTTTTCTGAGGTATCAGCGTGGAGCGATAGGGAATCACCCTCCGTGCGAGGGCGTTTACAACCGACTGTTTTTTTTATTTGATTCCGCTACGCCATTAGAACAGTCGCGCCATCTCCGGATCTGGATTGGATCGGATCTACCTTAATCATTTGGTTAAGCCTGTGTCCGAGAATCTGAATCTGTATTAGATCAGTGCACTGAAGAAAAGTGGTCAACGGTCATTGTGTGGTATCACTGAAGTTCACCACAGTGAAAACATTACTGTAATTGTAGAAATTCGGTGTGGATCGTTTCAGCAGTGGATTAACACCAGCTTTTCTCAGCGTGGATCGTGGAACTTATGCCCAGGATGCGTGCATGCTGCTCTGTCAATGATCTCTAGGATTAGTGCCTGAGGAGTCAAACCCCGATTGCAATTTGTGGTTTGGCATAAGTGCCTGAGGGATCGAACCCCATTCCAGCGTGACTGAGATCGACAATTTTTTGGAAGGTGAAGGGTTGTGGCCTGCGCCTGGTTGAAGTGTGGGCCTGGTTTAGCAAGAGATGGGCAACGTGTGATAGGAGCGGGGGTTTAGTCTATTGTTGCAGCCCACAACTGAGGGCTTCTTGAGGATTTAAATCTGGGCAGCGCATTGGATTTAAGGCGTGATCTGGGCACCAAATCATCACTTGTGTAGATCGGTGGTTTCAAACAATAGTGAAAGAGAACCGAAGACTTCCCTAGAGGCTAAGATCCTGAGAGGCCTGCAGCCTGATCCATTGCCGTTGGAGCGAGGGTGCCTGCTCACCGTGGCCATTGAGATCTGAAGTTGTGGTGTGGATCGAGGTGGTGTGCTTTCCTTTCAGATTCGTCTTTAACCGTTAGGAAAGAAGCAAGATCAAGATAGACTCTTCTGCGTGACAGAGTGGACTCGCTGTTGCGGGCCAGCCAGAGGAGTTGCTGTTGATTGCCAAAGTGGGCCTTCGCCTCTGCCTTAAGATTTTTTTCAAGATGAATTCTCAGATGGCAGATTATTTAAATGAAAGCAGCAAATTGGATGGTTCCAATTACATAAATTGGAAATTTAAGCTTCAGACTTTGCTTGAAGGTCAGAATACCTACAGCATTGTCATCGGTGATGAAGGTAAGCCAACTGTTGCAAATGGTGGAACGAATGCAACAACTCAAGAATGGGAGAAAAGGGAGCTGAAGGCAAAGGTCCTACTAAAATTGTCAGTTAAAGATTGCATCATCCCTCATATTCGGGATTGCAAGACAGCGAATGAGATCTGGACAACTCTCAAAGACATGTATGAAATCAAGAACACCAGCCGAACCTTGTTCCTCAGGAAGAAGATCCTCTCAATCAAGATGGAGGAGAATGAGTCTGTTTCGTCATTCTTATCTCGGATAAAGGAAGTTAAAGATAAACTATCTGATATCAGTCAAACCGTGGCAAATGATGATCTGGTGACAATCACCATGAACGGTATGACAGATGACTATCAGATGTTTATAACTGGATTGAATGCAAGGGAAAAGCCTCCAAGTTTTGAAGAGCTTACTGGAATTTTGCTACATGAAGAGGAAAGGAGGTCGTCTCTCAAGCCTCAAGATCCAGATCTTGCATTGATAACAAAGTTCAAGCCAAAAGGGAGAGCGATGGCTGATCAGAGGAGGGGCAACACATCAGAAATGACTCTGCTCCTGAATGTTTTTATTGTGGTAAGATAAGCCATATTGCTAAATTTTGTCGCAAGAAGAAGGCAAATCAAGAGAGGTACAATCAGAAAAGGCATGCAGGTCATTTGGCAGATGCAGATGCAGATACAAACCCAGATCAGAATCTGGATGTTAGACTATTTATGGCCGAGGGTGACACTGCTACTGAGGAGGATGAATCAGATATTTGGATCGTGGATTCTGGAGCCTCCTCGCATATGTCAGGTAAAAAGCAATGGTTCAGAAATTTTAAAGAATCCAACACTGGAGTAAAAGTCTATCTTGGAGATAATAGTGGGTACGAGATCAAGGGACATGGAGATGTCCTTGTTACTCTGCCTGATGGTAAGATCATGAATATATCTGATGTGTGGTATGTTCCTGGCATTAAGAAGAACCTGATTTCTGTGTCCAAGATTACAGATCAGGACCTCAAGGTAGAATTTTTTAAATCTTATTGCATTATTAAAGATTTGTTGGATCAGATGAAGCCCATTGCTACAGGTATTCGCATAGGAGGACTCTACAAGTTGGATGTGAAAAGTACGCCTCAGCAAGCCTTGATGGCGTCAAATAAGTCTGCTGAAAATCTGTGGCATCGTGGTCCTGGGAGAACTCCGCTTGACTGGACAACTAGAATGAAAATAGCGTTGGGTGCAGTCCGTGGTTTGACCTTCATTCACCACTCGTGTAAATCTCCCAAGCTGGCCCATGGGAATATCAAGTCTTCCAATGTTTTGTTAGATAAGAGTGGAAATGCTTGTATCTCAGACTTTGGTCTTGCTGTGCTTATTAGTCCTGCATCTGCTGCATCAAGAGCTGCGGGATACAGGGCTCCAGAACAGGCCGAGACTCCCATTGCGGCGACGCCCAAGCGAGCAGGGGCAAATGCTCCCTCACTAGCACAGACTCCCATTGCCGCGACCCCCAAGGGAGCAACGACCGAATCTCCAGTAGCATCTCCGCCGGCCTCTGCCCCTTTGGAAGTTGCCAAAACCCCAAACTCAGCCCCAACACCGTGTTCATCGAATACTTCTGAGACTCCAGCCTCCAGCCCCTTCGCCGCAGCCCAGGTATTGCTTCAGCACCAAAAAGCGGAGCCGCCGCCACAGCTAAGGGAGATCAAGCTTCTATCATTGGAGGGGCCATCGATTTCGTTAAGGAGCTAGAACAGCTCTTGCAGTCGCTTCAAGCACAGAAACGCAAACGAGAATGCGAAGAATTTGGGTGTAGTCCCAATTCTCCTACTCCTTTCAATGGCTTCTTCCTCTCTCCACAGTGTACATCATACTCCGCACAGTGGAACTCGAGATATGGTGTGGAAAATACTTCATTTAACGATACGGGCGACGAATTGATTGCAGAGAACAAGTCTGCAGTGGCAGACATAGAAGTGACTATGATTGAAACACATGCTAGTATTAAAATCCTATCACAAAAGAGGACAGGACAACTAATGAAAACCATTGAGGTGCTTCAAAGTCTTCACATGACGTTCTACACCTAAATATCACACACTATCTATCATCTCTCTCTACTCTTTCAATGTCAAGATTGAGGATGAGTGCCAGTTAACGTCCGCTGATGAAATTGCAACAGCAGTACACGATATCTTCAATGTCATCCATTCCAACGCCATCAACTAAACGTGCCCACTTAGTCAACATTGTCTCCATATGCTTGCTCTTCATACTCAGTTTAGGTCTCCAGTACAGATTTTCTCTGTCATATTTATTTCAGTTGCAGAATGAGGCAGTGTGACGGGTTAGTACAGTGTGATCATTCTCTTCTTCTTCAAAGTAATGAACGCCACTGCAAGCACAATTAAAGGCCGATCAAGCTCCGAATTGTACTATCTCCATATTCTCCGTCCATTTATGTTTTCTTGCATTCATTAGTTGGGATCTCAAACAACCGTTCATTCCTCTTGAAGGTGCAAATCTAGCGTGGGTTCTTGCATCTGAATCTTGTTTATGTTCCTTTCTCCATTAAGGGGGGATGTTAGAAATTAATGGAGAATAGGTTACGTAGTTATGATTTTCTCTTTATTTGACATTCAGTTCCTATTAATTAGGAATCTGTTTTTGCCTATGTATCTATTTAATTCCTGATGATTAATGAATAAGTGAAGCGAATGCATTCGCTGGTGGGAGCTCCTAGTGATCTGCACCTGTGAGCTCCCGTGTGTTTGTCTAAACTTCTGTCTTCTGCATTTCTTATCAACTTTTTCACTGTATCATTTTTTTGTAAAGAAACTGTATCATATTTATCACTCTTTACAAAGATTCGATTTTTCCTTTCTTTTGTGCAGAGAATTGGTGTAAATGGGTCAAATAGGCATTTGAGAGGGATATCAAAACCACCGTATCTACAATCAGGGGTTTCAGTCAAAGTAGCATGAGGACGACACCGGATAAATGCCTTCTTCAATCCCCTGATGATCCCATTGTGCAAAAAGCTATCAGGTTAGATCCCAAACCATAATCAGCTATACCCAATTTATTTATATATATACACACCTCAGCTTGGTTGATAAACCTACAATGTGAATCTTTGTGTATAATAGTAGGATCATCACGAAGGCTGAAGTATATTCATTAAACATACATTCGGATGTTGCTGTGTATACTTGGCTATGTATTGTAACTATTCTAGCCCATAATCAAGTAAAATCCATATGATAACAGGATTGATTTAAAAATGGCGGCATGCATCAATTAAAAGACACATTTCTTGATAGAGGGTAGGATTTATCTCAACATATATGCTTTATCTATGAGAGGAGCATTTTTGCATTCAACTAAACGTTTAAGTAATATTACCAAATCTTTAGGATATGGAAGTAAAATTGGATGTTACATAATGAAATAATGAACCTACTCATATATAGTGTCTTGTGGAAATACTTCCATGTACATTCTTGCTTCCAGTCTCGGCAGATTTGTGTGCCAACCATACTCCAGGCCCTGGACTACTAATTTGCTAGTGTCCCCTTAACATGGATCTATTCTTGGATTGCATGTTTCACAGAGGGAAGTGAGGTGTTTTACAGCATGTGTAGGGGACATGGGGAGATGCCCACCTGGAGGAAGACTATATATCCTGTAGGTTGTGTTTATTAACAATCCAAAGTTCATTTATGACAATCTTAGATCAGTACAGTGAACACGTGAACGCTAGCAATAAGCAATATCCAAAACATCAAGGCTAATGGATCCCTTACCTGGGTTGTAGAATGAGACTTGATTTGCAATCATAACAGGCATGCATTGAAAGCTATTCTTACCCATATTGACAACCACAGTCACATCGCAGTCAACTCCAATGGTTGGGAACATATTGTTCTCAATACAATTTGCAACTCCAAATGTAGTGAACACAGGAGGACTATTGTTTTGAGTAAAGTAACAAAGTCCTCGTTTAATATCATATCCACAACCGACGGTGGCTCCGATTCTATTCCAGGGATTGAAGAAACATACTTCTCTTGCACTTGCAATGAATATCTCCCCCTTCTTGGAATGAAATCCAATTGAAACATCATCTAGACCAGGAAATCTGAAAGGAGGGGCTGGCCTGCAAGCCAACCCAATAGCCATATTACCATCAACAATCCCAGCACTCTTCGTCTTCTTCTTCGCATTGGGTCTGTAGGCAACTATGGAGACCTCAAAATAGTTACAAGCAACCCTAAAGCCCATACTCTCATTCCCATGCATCAGAGGAAGAATGCACTGAACTGACTGTGGTTTTCTCTTGGAGCCAATCAAGGGATTGAAATTGATTTCCTGCAGATCACACGAATTTAATGCAATGAAAGGCTCTGGGGACTGGAAGGTTTCCGTGCTGAGTCCATTGAATTCATTGGGAAGTCTATGGAATTTGAAATGCCAGGCTTCCCAGCCCTTGTCTGCACTGATCCATTCCTTTGAACTGTCAAAGGGAATTATAGGATTCTGTTCTCTCCATTGCCCCGCAAAGTTGGTTCTTCGCTCCTGTAATGTTTTCTCTCTTATTGACAGGAAATGTAAGGCTGCCCAGAAGCAGCAGTAGAGAGGGCAACACTCCAGAACATACTCTATCTGCCATCGATAAAATTGAAACTATAAAACACAGATGCCAACCAATAATGATATATGATGTTTATTAGCGGATGTGAAATTCATATTACTATCTCACCTCTTCTGAAAGACTAGAGGACGCAATCTTTTGTAGGGCATCATTTAAATACTTTTGAGAGAAAATTTCAGCCTCTTCCATAACTTTTTTCGCCGGGAAAAGCAATGAGGGATGCCCGAAATAAATTGAGGACAGAGGAAGGTGTTAACAGCAGGAAACAAGCCTGTAGCACTCAGGCTTCCAGGGTACACCTTCTTTTACGAAATAGATGATATAGTAAAAGGGTGAAGAGTAAAGGTAATTCTTTAGACCCTGGCCCTAAGCAACACCAAGATTCATAATATGAGATAACCCTCTTGCTTGGACAACCACTCACCCACCCTACCCTTCAAGAATTTCAATCTCATAACATAGCCGGCAAACCACATTTTGCAAATCCACCTACACCCCCTCGGGGTCAGATAAAGAGAAAAATCTTCAGCATGGACCTAAAGCTCTGTAGCAAAAACCTAGATCAAGGGTTGGAGGGTTGAATCCCTTCAATTTCTGGAGCTTCTTGAGCTCTATAGCAAAAACCTAGGTGAAGGGTTGTCGAGAAAAGTAAGAAAAAACTATTACCATAACAGGGTTGAATCCCTTCAATTTCTGGAGCTTCTTGAGCTCCAACTGAAGCTTCTCTTGAGCCTTCGCTTTGAGCTGCAACTCGGCCTCCTCCTCCCTAAGCAAGGCATCGCGTTCCTCTAGCAACTTGTCAGTCTTCTCCTTCAGCTTTTAGAGTCTGATCCGCACTGCTTCCAACTCCTCCTGCAATGAATTAGTGCAGACACAAGAAATAAAATACAGAGGCGAACTGTTACAACAAGAGGAAATCTCTGTTCAATAGCGATTCACAGATTCGACATGGAGTTTTACACAACACGAAAAAGAAAAATTGCTTTTAGTTTCATTCATATACAGAAAATTGCTAGCCACATAGATTACACATCGTGGCTTTGATATATAGCCAGCTGGAATTTTTATTTGAGCAGCAATTGTCTTGTGTAAAACCTTATTGTTCATGGAATTTTCCACGTGGCGGGGACACATAGCCATAATATATGGGAGACTTACAATAAATAAAAATCACACATGTTACTCAAAATATTATATAACACAAAATCTCAAGACCAAACTGTCACTTAGTCTACCCATGAGAACATCAAGAGTTAAAAACGGTCAAACTGTTAACAAACTAAACCAAGATATGACGAGATCGCATCAACCGACAGACCTCCCTAAAAAGCTCAGGTCCAAAGACACATCATCCAAAAATCTGTATCCCAAAGTTTATTTCGGAAAAGCAGAGTGTTGAGAGCCTCCCACCTTCTGGCAGCTATGATAGCATTCCTCCTTTTGACTCTTCTTGCGGTTATTGAGTTAAAATTATTTATTTTTTACCAGAGAAAAACGAGGGTGGCTATTTACACGTGTTTTCGACTATTAGGAAAACAAATGTAGATCATTGTCCATTCCCAATTATGGCCGTTAAACTGAGCTTGAAATTAGACTCTATTGAGCTTGAATTTATTAAATTTTATGCGATATATTGAGCTTGAATTTATTAAATTCTATGCGATATAAGTCTTATTGAGTTGCGAACTTCATTTGACAGGTCATTGCTTCTTTTAAAATATATTTAGGGGTTGTTTGTCATTTCATTAAGTTTGAAAAAATCAACTTAATTTTACATTACAAGTTTAACGTTTAAGGATTTTATTAATTTTACATTACAAGTTTAACGTTTTAAGGATTTCATATCTGTTGGTATTCAGTTTTTTAAATAGAATGGAATTTGGTATTCTATATTCATGATCTTATTCCTCTTATAGATAAGGGCAATACCTTGTACAGCTTTAGTTATTTATTTTGGAACATGGGAAAAGAAATCTGTATAAACGGGTTTGGTTTTAAGGGATCAACCAACGATTACATTAATGAACTTCATCTAAATTCGACCAATTGAATTCAAGTAATTTAACGAGAAGACTGCCTTTCAAAGCAGAATGGAAGTTTAGATTGGTAATAGAGATGTGCTAATCTCTCACGTTTTTCGTTAAGCTTTACGAATACCTGTCCAATATGAAAACAGAACATGTTCATTAGAGCCAATTGCCAGCATATGTATGCCAATTGAGTCTACTTTCCCATTGATTTTAGTCCAATTTCTATACAACTGTGTTTAGTTTAGGTATTGGTAGAGAATGATAGGTGGTTTTCCATGCACCCATGGCCGATCATCTTTTCGCTATTTCTCTGCCCAGGTAAAAAAACCACCAATTTAGCTCCTTTTTTCATTTCATGGATGCCCCGTTTTTTTCGAGAGGAAAAAAACTTGTCTTTTAAAAAAAAGGAAATATACATGTTTCAGTCCTGAGTAGGACTGATCCCAAAATGATTTTCTTTTCTATACAGTCCAAAAAACATATTGCTCATTTTATATCACGACTAAAGAGAAAATTCCCTTAAAAAAGAGTCTATGATATTCAAAACATTGTTCAATTCTGTCTCCCAAAAGATCAAAGTTCAGATGACTTCCCAAATCAACAAAAATATACCAGCTGTTAGATTTGAGTATGTAATACAAATTAGAAGTAAAGTGGCATTGCTCCCTATTTCACTCCATCCACCATTCTTTGATGTCAAAAGTATAGGGAGGAAGTAGCAGGGCTTCTTTAGAGAGTTTATAGGCCTTGGCATTCAGTTCCCTGAGGATGTGTGAAAATGATAACCAATCAAATAACTGTATGGCCTCTTTGACATCCTGGACCAGCTCCCTATTTCACCCCATCCACCATGCTTTGATGTCAAAAGTATAGGAAGTAGCAGGGCTTGTTTATAGAGTTTATCGGCCTTTGTATTCAGTTCCCTGAGCATGTGTCAGAATGATAATCAACCAAATGACTGCATGGCCTCTTTGATATCCTGGAGCAAAGGTTGTAGATATATGTTGTAAACTGTCACCTTGTTCCATTCCCAGTCAATTACTAATTTGGAGTACCCAAAGACCTGCGAATTTTTTGGCCTTGAAAGTTGCTACTGAGAAGAGAGTTCTCATGCTATGAATTCTCTTCTGTTATTTGTACCTTAGCCTGGAGCGTACCGGAACTTGAGACATTTCAAACTCCATGCTTTTTTAAACGACCAACCGAAGGTGCTTTGTTAGACAAATTTATATATAACTCCATCACTTTGATGTTCAATAGTCATAATCGGTTTCGTGGGAACAGCTTGGTTACTGCTGTCTGTCAGTGTAACTTGCCCTCGGCGACTAGCTTTGTCAGCCACGCAGCGGACAGCCAATAGTGCCCTTAACGTTCCTACTGCTCGACATATACACATTATGAAATTATAAAGTACATAAATATATGTATATACCCACACTCAGCACACGCGCTTATTCTCCTGGACTTCACATTGTGTGTGCCACATTGAGAGTATCCGTAAGGAATATGTGAAAGGAGGTCACAGGAATCTGACGCTCAGAGATCCAACTTGGGTTTGGGAACAAAGCAATTCTTCTGTCTACCGCGTATCCTCATCAGTATGTGAGAAGAGCCCTGTGAAGGAGAGCTAAGCTGGGACATTAGTCTTGTAGCCTGGTCTCTAATGTACCTGTTCGGACAGACTCAGACTCTCAGGGAATCATTCTACTGAACTGAGCAAGGTATGTTTCCTTTAAGCTAGGAAGAACTGATGAACGCAGATGCAGCATTATTATCAACTATGAGACAAGCAAGGAGCGCGTGAAAACTTTGAAACTCTCCCCATTGGGAGTCATAACCACAGGATGGATTCTTACAACATATCGACTTTTTCCTATTATAACAATTTTAAAATAAAGAAACTAGTTATGAAAGATTTGATTTATAAACTAAAAAATTAAACACACCCTAGCGATGTGATTTGTAGTAGTTGTGCAGATAATGTGCACTTCCCTTGGGCGATACAAACGAGTGAGAAAATTGGATTGTAACAGCACCAATCACAGATATTCATTGAAGTCCATCAGCAGAGCGAGAGATACATCTTCCCATTAATTATTTAGCCATGAAGGATCATCAGGGATGTATGGTTGACCGACAACTTTATAATATTATCCATGCCGTGTCTTCCTCGCATAGTGCTGATACAATAAAAAACTATTTCGAGTTCAGGGAAGCTTCCAGTTTCCCGAGATTTCTGATTTATTTCTTGAGTTCTGGGAATAGTCTAATAAGTTAAAAGTGTTTGGAGATATTTTTTTATTTTTCCTGATATTTCCAATTTCTTCCCATTTCCAGGTAGCTGATTTGTCTTATAATTTCGGAGTTTTAAAGTCCAAGTTTATTCTGGCCACCGTGGAAGTTTTAGTCTTCATTTGTGAAAGCTACTCTTGAGAAAATATTAAATATTATAAAAAATTAATTCGTATTTTTTTAAATATTATAAAGAATAAATAGATATATTTTCTGGTTAATATAATTTCTTGTATCATTGCTGCAAGATTATTTTTTTAATATGGTTTTAATTGAAGAAATGAAATTCATATATAGTAAATACTTTATTTTTATTATATAGGTATTATACATCAAAAATGTCTTAAAAAAAGGAATCAACTTTCTATCAAAAAAAAATTTGGATGGTCTAATACATCTCAAACTTTTTTGCCCAATAAAGAAGATCATGATTTTGATCTAAATGGAGATTTAGATGTCTTGGGGCATAATGAAGAATATGATATCTTGGAGCATAATGAAGAAAGTGATGAAGAATTTCACCACGGAGAACCTAGCACCCCAAAAGAAAAGAAAAATAAAAGTAAAAAGAGAGTTTCATGATCAGTGGAAAACTAAGTATAAGTGGTTGAGAGAGGCAAAGCATGAAGGAAAAACAGTTATGAAATGCATATATTGTGAAATGCATAAGGCAATGGGGCCATGGGGAATTGGGACTGGTTGCTCTACATTGCAGCATGATTCTATAATTGTTCATGCTAATTCAAGCATTCATAAACTCTCACTGGCAAAGTGGATATGTGGAAATGAGAAGAAGGCGAAGTCTATTACAGAACACATTGCATGCATTGATGATATGAACAAAGAAAGAGTCATCACTACTATGAAATTAGTATATTGGATGGTGCAAGAGGATCGACCACTCTCAAAATATGAATCTCTTTGTTTGTTTACAATGTCTTTACACACGCCAAATATGCCAAAGAACAAAGATTATACATCATATAAAAATCACATGGCTGCAAAAGAATTCCTTTTTGCTATATCTTAGTATCTTGAAGAGTTACAAATTTCCAAAATGCTAGATAGCCCTTTTTTTCATTGATGTTAGATGAAAGTACAGACCGTAGTTTAGAAAAACATATTGTGGTTTATACCATGTTTTTAAACTCGGAAGGATTGGGTCCTCCAATTTCACAGTTTTTAAAGCTCATAAATGTTTGCAATGGAATAGGGAAAACAAATTATGATGCAATCAAACATTTAATGAAATCAAGGGGCCTTTCAACAGAAAGATTGATAGGAGTTTCCACAGATGGCGCTTCTTCAAATGTTGGTAATGAAAATGGTTTTATCACTTTCTTGAAGAAAGATGTACCTATTCTTATAGGTGTTCATTGCATTGCTCATCGTGAAGCCTTAGCCGCATCAGATGCTTCAAAAAAAATACCTAAATTATTATTTGTTGAGAAATTAGCAAATAAGGTATATTCTTGGGTGCAAAATTCTACAAAAAGAAATAGTCAACTTATTGCTCTACATGAACTTATGCAACTTGAAACTCTTCAAGCTCTTCAAATCCATGGAGTTAGATGGCTTTCAAGGGGACAAGTCATTGAAAGACTTGTTGTACTTATGCCTCCCATATTAACATTGTGGAAAAATGAAAGAAAAGACTCATGGTATGATAAGGCAAGAATCTTTTCAGTACAATTTTGTTTACATATGCTTGCAGATATAATGTGTGAATTAAACAAGTTGAACAAGCAATTCCAAGAAGAGTACATTGATGTCAGCTCTTTAGGGGCAGGCATAAATGTCACAGTAAACACTTTGAAAAGGTGGTTTTTAAGAAGCGACACCTTTGCAGATGGCACATGTTATTTATCTAAATTTATAGATGCCTCTAAATTTGGCTTTCTAGAAATTTGTGATAAGGAGGGGCTTGTTCACAAGCATGAATTACGATTTGTAGCAATTCCACATGCATATGTTGATTGTGTTGATATACAAAAACAATCATGGAAACCGTGTATTGAAGGTTCAATAAAAAGATGCATACAACTTGCAAAAGATTATGCTCAAGCTCTCGTAGAGAATTTGAATGGAAGATTCCCTGATCTTGCATTTTTCAACTCAGCAAGGTTGTTTAGCCCTTGCCATTATTTAGAGGATGTTCATGGCAGAGAACGAAATTCAAAGCGTTGGCTCGAAAAGATTTTTCAACACTTACAACATCCTTATTATCAAAGTGAAGAAAACAAAACTACATTTGATTTTGAGGCTTGTTTGAAAGAGTTGCATCCATTTGTTGACACTCTTCGTGTTAATTGTGAGGGATCATCCATGAAAGATGCATGGAGGATTTTTTATGTTACAGGGTTGCATACAAATTTTTCTAACATGTCAAAATTATGGCAGGCGATACTTACTATCACTGCAAGTACAGTTGCTTGTGAGAGAGGATTCTCAAGACAAAACATAACAAAGGATGTCCGAAGAACAAAGCTATCATTAGTTGCATTGGATGCCTTGATGCGGGTGTCTCTAACAGGGCTTGATTCATCGATGGTGGAATGGGATAGGGTATTTGACATCTGGAAAGATGCTAAAGAAAGAAGAATCTTAAATATTTAAAGTTTTTGCTTTTATTTTTATGTTTGTAATGGTGGTGTTTTGACAATTACCTCTTTTGGTGAAACTATCCAAAATTTAGTTTGTGTACATGATGATATTGAACCTATTTTTTGAACATTTACATAGTTCATGCACATTATGTTTTTGGTTTGAAAATTATTTCACAACTATTGTTCTTTTAATGGGATTAACATGGTAGTGACTTAAATGGAAAACATGGTATGTGTGAGTGAATTATTTTTGTCAAATTTGTTGCAACAATATTAACATTCATTATTTTCATGTGAGAGTAATTATGAATATATATTTTTTCACTTTATAATATTATTTTTTGTTGTTTCTATATATATTTCCCATCTATTTTATCACTATTTCCATCTTAAAAAAAAAAACTTAGAACATTTCAACAATCTGGAAAATTTGCAAAAAAGTTTGATCAACAGGTCTCAAAACAAAGTGTAGCAATGAGACTTGAGCCAAATGGTACAACAAAGAATGGAAAATTTGAACAATTATGAGTACAATTTGAAATTAGATGAAACTTGTACAAATAAATTTTAAAAGTCATATGATGGGCAGTTTAAAAATAAAAACGTCATAAAAAAATTCCTTGACGGGTAGGGTCACCCATCAAATTTAACCCTTGCCTCTGACATAATCTTTTGGTTGTTAAGGTCACATTCCTTTGATGAGCATGCCATGCCATTTTCAGAAGGAAGCCGTAATTATTCTGCAGTGAACTTGGCCACCGCGGTTTGAATTTTCTGCGGTGATAGAAACAAAGTGCAGGAAAATTTCGGTGGAGAGCCGGGAAAATTGAGGTTGGCTTTGGATCCTTTAACGCAGTACACAGCAAAATCATATGCACGAGCAGCTTTTTCCAGCATGTCGTAGGAGCCCAACCAAATTTTTCCACTGAAATTGGGAATTCGAATTTCAGACATCCATTTCCCCATTTTCTCTGTCGGATTCCCTTGAACTGCTGCAACTTCAGTCAGCAGCTTTTGGGACTGCTGCGGCAGCTTTGGTTTCGCGAGGGTTTAGTCATTGCAAGATTTTGCAGGGGAATCGCACTGAAATGCTCTGGTAAAGTTTGAAGTGTGTCAAGGGAGGAAGTAGTGTGATAGTGAGAGGATTTGAAGTGAGGAATCACAGAGTTGATGGTAACTAATAGAGTTGTGGAAGTGAATGTCTGTGGGATGAGATTGTTTGATGTAAGCAGGGGTTAAATTTAACGGGGACCTCTACCCGTTAAGGAATTTTTTTTTATGACGCTTTTACTTTTGAACTGACCATCATATGACTTTTAATATTTATTTGTACACATTTTATCTAATTTAAAATTTTTCTCATAATTGTTACAAATATTCCATTTTTTGTTGTATCAGTGCACTCAACTCTCATTGCTACACTTTCTTTTGAGACCTGTTGCTCAAACTTTTTTGCAAATTTTCCAAGTTGTTGAAATGTTCTGCGTTTTTTTTGAAAGATGGAAATAGTGATAAAATAGATGGAAAATATGTATAAAAACAACAAAAGTTAATATTATAAAGTGAAAAAATTATATATTCATAATTACTCTCACATGAAAATAATGAACGTAAATATTGTTGCAACAAATTTGACAAAAATAATTCACTTAACAGAAATTGAAACACACATACCATGTTTTCCATTTAAGTCACTAGGATGTTAATCCCATTAAAAGAACAATAGTTGTGAAATAAGTTTCAAACCAAAAACATAATGTGCATGAACTATGTAAATGTTCAAAAAGTAGATTCAGTATCAACATGTATACAAACTAAATTTTGGATAGTTTCACCAAAAGAGGTAATTGTCAAAACACCACCATTACAAACATAAAAATAAAAGCAAAAACCTTAAATATTTAAGATTCTTCTTTCTTTAGCATCTTTCCAAATGTCATATACTCTATCACATTCCACCATTGATGAATCAACCCCGGTTAGAGACACTCGCATTAAGGCATCCAATGCAACTAATGATAGCTTTGTTCTTTGAACATCATTTATTATGTTTTGTCTTGAGAATCCTCTCTCACAAGCAACTATACTTGTAGGAATAGTAAGTATTGCTTGCCATAACTTTGACATGTTAGGAAAAGTTGTATGTAACCCTGTAACAAAAAAAATCCTCCATGCATCTTTCATGGATGATCCCTCGCAATTAACACAAAGAATGTCAACAAATGGATGCAACTCTTTCAAACAAGCCTCAAAATCAAATGTAGTTTTGTTTTCTTCACTTTGATAATAAGGATGTTGTAAGTGTCGAAAAATCTTTTCGAGCCAACACTTTGAATTTCTTTCTCTGCCATGAACATCCTCTAAATAATGGCAAGGGCTAAACAACCTTGCTAAGTTGAAAAATTCAAGATCAGGGAATCTTCCGTTCAAATTCTCTATGAGAGCTTGAACATAATATTTTGCAAGTTGTTTGCAACTTTCTATTGAATCTTCAATACATGGTTTCCATGATTGTTTTCGGATATCAACACAATCAACATATGCATGTGGAATTGTTACAAATCGTAATTCATGCTTGTGAACAAGCCACTCCTTATCACAAATTTCTAGAAATCCAAATTTAGAGGCATCTATAAATTTAGATAAATAACATGTGTTATTTGCAAATGTGTCGCTTCTTAAAAACCGTCTTTTCAAAGTGTTTACTGTGACATCTATGGCTACCCCTAAAGAACTGATATCAATATACACTTCCTGGAATTGCTTGTTCAACTTGTTTAATTCACACATTATATCTGCAAGCATATGTAAACAAAATTGTACTGAAAAGATTCTTGCCTTATCATACCATGAGTCTTTTCTTTCATTTTTCCACAATGTCAATATGGGAGGCATAAGTACAACAAGTCTTTCAATGACTTGTCCCCTTGAAAGCCATCTAACTCCATGGATTTGAAGAGTTTGAAGAGTTTCAAGTTGCGTAAGTTCCTGTAGAGAAATAAGTTGACTATTTCTTTTCGTAGAATTTTGCACCCAAGAATATACCTTATTTGCTAATTTGCCAACAAATAATAATTCAAGTATTTTTTTTGAAGCATCTGATGCAGCTAAAGCTTCACGATGAGCAATGCAATGAACACCTACAAGATTAGATATGTCTTTCTTCAAGAAAGTAATAAAACCATTTTCATTACCAACTATAGAAGAAGCGCCATGTGTGGAAACTCCTATCAATCTTTTTTTGAAAGAGCCCTTGATTCCATTAAATTTTTTATTACATCATAAGTTGTTTTCCCTCTTCCATCACAAACATTATCATCTTTAAAAACTGTGAAATTGGAGGACCCAATCCTTTTGAGTTTAAAAACGTGGCATAAACCACAAGATGTTTTTCTAAACTACAGTATGTACTTTCATCTAACATCAATGAAAAAAAGCTAGCATTTTGGAAATTTGTAGCTCTTCAAGATATTGAGATATAGCAAGAAGGAATTCTTTTGCAGCCATGTGATTTGTATATGATGTATAATCTCTGTTCTTTGGCATATTTGGCGTGTGTAAAGACATTGTAAACAAACAAAGAGATTCATATTTTGAGAGTGGTAGATCCTCTTGCACCATCCAATATACTAATTTCATAGTAGTGATGACTCTTTCTTTGTTCATATCATCAATGCATGCAATGTGTTCTGTAATATACTTCGCCTTATTCTCATTTCCACATATCCACTTTTCCTGTGAGAGTTTATGAATGCTTGAATTAGCATGAACAATTATAGAATCATGCTGCAATGTAGAGCAACCAGTCCCAATTCCCCATGGCCCCATTGCCTTATGCATTTCACAATATATGCATTTCATAACTGTTTTTCCTTCATGCTTTGCCTCTCTCAACCACTTATACTTTGTTTTCCACTGATCATGAAGCTCTCTTTTTACTTTCATTTTTCTTTTCTTTTGGGGTGCTAGGTTCTCCATGGTGAAATTCTTCATCACTTTCTTCATTATGCTCCAAGATATCATATTCTTCATTATGCCCCAAGACATCTAAATCTTCATTTAGATCAAAATTATGATCTTCTTTATCGGGCAATGAAGCTTGAGATGTATTAGACCATCCAAAAAAAAAATTGATAGAAAGTTGATTCCCTTTTTTTGAAGACATTTTTGATATATAATACCTATATAATAAAAATAAAGTATTTAGTATATATGAATTTCATTTCATCAATTAAAACCATATTAAAAAAATAATCTTACAGTGATACAAGAAATTATATTAACCAGAAAATATACCTATTTATTCTTTATAATATTTAAAAATATACCTGTTAATTCTTTATAATATTTAATAATTTCTCAAGTCTAGGTAAACTTTTTTTCAATATTTACAATAAATTGTCTATTTTTTCTATCTATTTCAGTCATTTGTACAGGCAGAAAAGTTGAATGTTTTAGCATAAATACATCTTCTGTTTGCATTTAATAATGGTGATTTCAACAACACTATTTCTTGGAGTTCAAAGTGGACATATTCAAATTTTTGAAAAAACACTAATTTTTTATTTGGTTTAAATTGTATTAAAGCCATATATAAATACATTTTTTCTCACATAAAAATAAATAAATTTATATATGAATTGACTTACTCCTTCTTAAACACTTGTTGAAATTTTCCCACAAAGTAGGTTTCTCTCACTGTTTGGACTAAAAAATTTGCAGAATTGTGGTCGTTGTCCTGTTGTGGCCAAAATCAAAACAACAAATTTAACTATTTTTGAAATGCCAACAAAAAGTATGAGGACAACCTATAAATCTTCATTGTAAATTTCTACTAAATATTGAAGATAAATAAACGTGGAACATTTCTTTTAAGATAATCAATTTATATCTTCAAAAATATAAGTTTTTAAAATAATTAATTTATATATTAAAAAATACACTTTAAATAATGAAAATTTCTATTTCTATTTAAAAAAATATAACCAAAAAATAGTAAAACTAACACCTAAATAAACAAATTCAAATAACTAAAGAGCAACAGACTATATAAACATAAAACAATAAAAATTATAAACATAAATTATTGGAACTTGGTGTGGAAGACAATTTGGCTTAAAAAGTTCAATGAAAAAGGTAAATCCTCATATTGGGTTGCAGGACTGGTGTTTTGTAAATGTGTCACGGTCTTGACAGAGACTTGTCACTTGAAAATTCAGCACAGACATTTCCAAAAAAGTGCCTACCCCTCTTGATTACTGTACATCAAAATTTAAAGATGAATGGAATATAATTTGAAAATCAAAAAAATATTATGATATCACATAGTGTTACGAGTCTCCACCTATCTCCATTTAGAATAATTGCATGAGAAATATGAGTTCATTCATTCAAAATATTGTAAAAATGTAACTAGTGGCTAATCATCACACGGGTAAATTCCTTTCCCAACTTCCAACAATTCTTCGCAATACCATTAATCTATCTAATCTTTCTATCAACTCCAATAAGTTACTGTGGCTATAGAGGAGGAATTATGATCCTCTTTGGTTGCAGGTAAAGGTCCTCTTCTTATTGGTTTTCTTCTTATTGGTTTTCTTTTATCCTAGCCGCAAAATTTTACCAGTGTGGTTTCTTTTCCCGAAGCTGTAGAAACCCTAACAATTTATTTATTCTTTTTTGGTTTTGTACAGGTTCGCTAGATGCCAAGTCCGTTGTCAGTATAATGCTCCTTCTCCAAATTACAGTCAGCATACTCCTTGTGAATTCTTCCTTCTTCACCTCAACTTTTAGGTTTCCTTAACATTGCTCGGGTTCTATTCGCAAAATTGAATTAGGATTTCTTTTCATTTCCCTTAGAGAGGGTTTCAGAATTATCAGTGTTTAATATTGAATGTATGGCTATGGCGTATAGGTCAGAAATGAGAACTATAGTTGTAATAATTTTATTATAATTTTTATATATCCCTTGGCTTTCCCTCTAAAGTGTAGCACACATTCCACTGCAACTTATATATATAAACTTTTTCATGGCCCATATATACTCGCTTTCATCAATCTGAGCCGCAAGTCCTTAAAGCTAGGCATGAGGGTAAAGATGATAGGAAGAAATTGTTATCGAGGCGTTCATATATTTTTTAGATTCTAGGGTTTCTTTCTCTATCAATGTATCAATGTTGCGACAAACATAACACACCCATCACAGAATAATAAAACCACAATCAAAATACACAAAGCCAAGCAAGATAGAGAAAGATCCAATTTATTAAAAAATAAAAAAATAAAACACTACTGCCTGATAGAAAAACGAATAGAGGAGCAGAGCATCCCTCTCAAATATAAGTAGTGTGAAAGAATGTCTATGGCTATCACTTACTAGTTACTTGGTCGGCTGAATTCTAGGTTCTGTAGCATTCAAAGTTCCAGACTTTGCAGAGTTTTGCCTATGCCCCTGCTCCTCACTAGAATTCGGCGCTTGGAGTTGGAAGTTGCAACTTGCAAGCAAATCACCGTAAGTTCGTAACATAACTGGGCAGTGGGTAGCTGGGAAGTCACTAACGGGATTAATTGCTATGCCATTTACCCCTTGAAAACTGGAAGTTGACATTTATGAATTCATCTTGATAGTTGTTGTGATACGGATCTAAGGATCATTAAATAAGATATTAATGAATCACGATTCACAATGATTCGCTCTCCGAGTCTCGAGTCTCACCGTTCACGTTTAAATTTTAACCACGGTATCTCGATTCTTCAGCTCAAGGTTATATATATATATATATATATATATATATATATATATATATATATATATGTATATATATATATATGTATATATATATATGTATACATATATATATATATATATATATATATATATATATAAACTTTTCATTTTTTAATATGCCCGTCATATTGACGTTTTTAAAAATTATTGGCAAGTTACAAATGACGTGGAGATTTTGAAATAGAAGGTATTTTACGTGTAAAAATGCCAAATACGGGTATACGGGCATCAAATTTAACCCCTGAGTGTAAGTGCCAACAGATATATAGAGATGGAAAACGTGCTGAGTGCAGGGGATCTTTTATGGAGCACTATAAGAAGTTAATTTACGCACAGGGGAATAGATTTTGATGGGTGTAAATATTATATTATTTTCAGTTTAAATGGAGAGGCAACATGGTCCTTTCAGAATAATTCCTCAACTTTATTGCTTACATGCGTTCATCGGGTGGCGGGCCCTTCTAACAGTAACTTAGTTGGCGCTCAGAGTCGTTCATTTCGTTGCACCTGACTTTCCACCCACGACCACTATGACCACAATTCAATGTGAATGTGCTCTTTATGTATTGTACCTCAACAAATGGTGACAACCAAGTCTGGAATTTCAAATCCCCTCAGCTCGTCAAATGAAATTTTTTTATACTTTTATATTTTTATATTTTTTATGCTTTTCATTTTACCTTCTACCCAAATTTGTGGGTATTAAAACTCTCTTTTAATTACGCTTGCATTTCAACTTTCATTAATCTCCCTAAAGAGGTGCCTTGTTTTTTTCCAAGTTAACATATGTGTTTTGATATAACATGGACTAGTATGTTTTGATTTCCTAATTATATGGTCCAATGGACTAGTTTTAGTTTTTTGAGGACCTAGGAGTCAACACAACATATATTTCGATATGAAATATAATGATTTTTTTTTATAGAGAAAAATAATACATGTTACAATAATTGTTAGATCTTTTGATTTTTCCTCTAGTAAGATGTATAAAAGAGGATGCTTTTTTTATGTGCATCAATGACTTTTATACCTTAGACAACAAATAATCTCTCAAACTCTTTATTAAGTCATTTTTAACTATTGTGTATATAATGAAGTTAGTCTATTAGCATGTTAATCTCAATATTTAGATGAAATGTCTTAAAGCTAAACTCCAATCTTTCTATAAAATAACTTCATGCTAAACAAACATATTGAAAATATAACCCATTGTAAAAGCCTAAGAAATACTATAAATTTTGATCTATGGCCTTAACTCAACTACTTCCATGGCAATATTTTACATGCTCAACCTCTTTCCAATTTTTTGCATACTTCTTTTTCCATATTCATTCTTCAGATTACCAGATGCAATAAAAGCAACCTCATTCTCTTGATGCTCAACATCCATGACACAAAATATAATACAACTCCACTATGAGCATGACAACGAACATGTGACCTTTTCTCAACCACTAATAGAAAAAGAATAATAAGACACCATATAGAAAATGAGCTACACTCAAACCTCTAGGTAATAACTCTACCAAGGGGATCATATTACAAGAAAGATATCACATACACCAATCACAATTTTTAAAGCCCAATAAACAATTTTACAGGAGAACAAAAAAATAACCATTTTCACCAAAAACTAAGTCACTACAACCAAAATTACATCCTTACCTCAAGTGAACTTATAAGTTTCACATGTGACATCCACATCGACTCCACACGTAACATGGACACTGAATACTCCCAATATCCTCAATTAAACCACCATACTTTCCGAACATATATGGTGGTGCACACCTTAATTTTATAAATGCCCATGTTACACAACTATTCATTCTATTACAATTATTCAATGCTACTATCACACTCCTTTTAATATAAGTGGTATTTGTTATGCAAGGAACTCTTAGAAAATTATATATTACAGAGCAATGGAACAAATAAAATATATTGCAGAAATATAAACACACAAAACACATAAAATAAAAGAGACACGGATTTACGTGGTTCACCCAATTTGGGCTACGTCCATGGAGAAACAGCAAGTCCTTCATTTTATATTATCCAGCAAACTGAAGAGATACAACCTACAACAGATCCAATGTAATTCCCTCTTTTCTCTTGCTAAATCTCCTCTCTATTTCTCACTCGGAATACAAATATTCATAGACGCAATACAATTCCCTCATATATAGCGAGGGGTTGCCTTCTAGGGCAAAAAAACCTAAATTAAACATAATTTCTATTGTTAGATCTCCACCTAATGAATGACCCAGATTGACTACGAAATTACAACATTTTACAATGCAATTTTACATCTAGTTTTAGCTTTGGGGGCACTGCCCCCGATCCCCTGCCAGAGGGGGCTCCCAAAGATCGCAGCCACCCCCGTGGACCCCCCTTGCAGTAAAAATATTACGGGCGGCGTTGCCACCACATTATGAACTGGGGTCCAATGCGGTGATACCTCTGAATAAAGAAGATAATCAGGATCCACACCCAACAGGAACGAGATTATCTTTTGGTGTTTCCACCATGCCAATTGGGATTTGATGCCATTTCAAATGCTTTTCTTTCCCTTAATTTCTTTTGCTATTCCAATGAATGCTCGACTTGATTATTTTCCATGTTTCTAGACTCACTAAATTTCACCTTGCATTGCATCAATTTCTGCAATGTCCTTTACTCCACACTGATATATAATTTACTCCACTATTGGTTGTAAACAACATCTTAGATGAGGAATTAGATTATATGAATTTAGAGGGTTTTAGTTCCAATAAGATAAACGAGAATTTAAACTATGTGTCTTATATCATATGAAAAATATCTTAGACCAAAGGAATTTCTAATAGATTCCCTACATCGAAGGGTTGTGAAGACAAAGGGATTTCAATTGATTGCCATTAGGCATTTCAAGCATGTTTATTGTGATTGCCATTCACCATTTCAGTGATGTTTACTGTTTATTCAAGAAACCTAGTACTGAACATACTTATGACCCAGGCTCAAAAGGATCCTCTGAAATAGAGACATAATGAAGAAAACGATAAGAATCGTAAAGAAGAAATATTGTGCTTTCAAATAGATGCACTGCCATTAATGAGCCTGGAAGAATTTTCGCCTTGATTGAGAGAATTGGCGGGTGGCTCTATAGGAGTAGGCATGAACTAGTGCTCTCCTATGATAAAAGCTAATCGATATGTGCCTCTTTCCAAGGTCTTCCTTCGTTAAACCTGTGTCCTTGGTGCTCTGCATTTTGGTTTTATTTCCTCTTTACGCTTGCTAACTTGACAAGGCCTGAAAATTGTGATTTGGAAGGTAGGGTTTATATGGAAAGGTCTTTCGAGTCGGAAAAATAGAACCTATAACCTATCATTTTAACCCCATTGCAACTTGAATTCTATCATCAACTGTAGGTAACCATCTAATCAACAATTATGACTACAAGATGACCATTTAATCAATAGTTAACACAAGCCACAACCATTGTACCCCTAATTTTTTCAATTGCTACGGCCGCAATGTTAATGGATTCACTTGCTAGAATCCAATCCAAGGTGGGAAAGCAGCAAATGGAAAAGGGGTATTGGATACATATCAAACATTAGTAGTCTACCTAGCGTTACCTTTGTTGGTGCTAGGTATTATAGATTTCGACGGTTCCAATACCAAATTAAACGTCAAAATGATAGGTTAGTGATGTATAGGATACGTCAAGTTTGACGTGCAAAAATTTATGTCGGAAGTCAAATACGTTTTGAAATAGAAAATATGTCCTGCAGGACGTCAAATTCCAGGCCTAGTGACAACATAGAAAACACTCACTTTACAGTGTGCATAGCTCAACACTTCAACAACAGCCTATGACGTCACTCAACAACTTTATCATGCGGTGTTCCCATTAGCGTACAAGGCGTGGTTCAAATGTGGCCTGACCAAATAACCTTCTCCACACATTCTACACTTTGGATTTTGTCTGTATTTAAATCAATTCTATCCTAAGTAAAATTAGTTGAAATTGAAGATTTTGGTTACTAAATTTGTCATGATGTTAAATTTATTTATATATTCACACAAAAAAATGATAAACAAATACAGTTTTATTAAAAATAATATTTATTTAAATTAAATTAAAAGATAAACACATGGAATATTTAAACTTAACCATTTAAGTTTCCTTAAAAAACAATTTAAGAACACGGATAAAATTATGTAATTATCCTCATTATTATTCACCATCTCTGATTCCAAGAACATAAACCTTAATTTAAAAAATACTACCTCTTTCGTAACAAAATGCTTATCGCTTTATTTACATCACATCTACCTTACTATGATCGCCCTATAAAAGGAAATCCCACAAAATCCTGCAGACTAATGCACTCATCTTTTAACACTTGAAATGATCTTCTGTTGACCAACTCCCCGTGGGCCTTGGCCTTTACCTACTTTTAACGATTACACCCTTCACCATCACCATGTTTAACCCCAACAAGGTTCCTTCCATGCTCACATTTTTGGATTCCCTTTCACTATCATGTAAATGTACTTTTCTTCGTCCCTAACTTATTGCATGTATATATATCATGATATGTACAGACATGCACATTGACAACAAATTAATTCATTATCAAAATGTCAATGAAACTATCAAAAGGCACTCAAAACGGAAGAAAAATCGGCAAAGGAGAGTTCTTTTTTTAAGCTTATGCCTTATCCTCTATATTGGCGATTTGGAAGTATATTTTATGCAAATGCTTCCATCAACCGTAGTTTTCGGGGATGAATATCAGGGGATGGGCCATTTGTTCATGGATTTAATATGCATATTAATAATATATAATTAATTATATATTTTTTTTAGGTTTAGTTTGGATATTATAAATTAATGAATGTGACTTATAATTTAAAATAATAAATTTTAGTCATAGTAATGGTTATAATTTGATGGTACCAAATCTTATTATCTATAATATATATCTTTTTTATTAAGAAATATAAATTGTTTCTAATATTTAAAAATTTTATTTCTAATTGTGAGATTTTTTCATTACTAATTCATTTCGAAATTGTGAATTGTATTTTTTACAAAAATTGATTATTATAATAATAACAAACTATTACAAGTCCCCAGTGTTAACTTAATTGTCTACACTCTCGAGGTTAGGCTTTGTTAATGAGCTGACAGGAAGTGATCCCTTCGAGTGGATTTGCTTGGAACAATATTTCTATGGATGTATCAGTCACCGATTTTATTACAAAAAAATTATTACAAAAGTCAAGTAAGCCACTTTCTCCAACTAAAATTTCCTCACACCAAAAACAATGAACCATGGTGTGGCTACTATGGCAATGACCTATTACTAAACCATTTATTATCTTGTACACTCTTAATGGTATAGCTCAAGCAACTTATTAAATCTCAAAAATCTGAGTTATAGTTCCACACAATTCCCCCACCCTTCACTTCATCTCCTTTAATTAAACAAATTAGTTTTTATTCAAATTTTGAATTTTTAAGTCTCTTCACAACAACTTGACACTTGATCTAATGTGAAGACAATATTAGTTGGAGTGCTTTACGTAGACTCCATCTACCACTACAATACTCTTCCATGGAGAGTGATCTAAAATTGTATAACTAGATACAATTGGCAATTCTCTACGCGCTCTCGATAGCATCATAGAGGAACCAATGTTGCATTACATCCTCTTCCCCTTCATAATGATACAAGGGAAGACGCCGGGGATACTTATTTAGTTGAACCATCATTCATATTATGACTGGGTATTATTGAATATCATAAAAGGTATGGTTTTTGTATCAAGGGGGTGTCCCTAACACCACACTCATTGAATTGGATAACATTATGCATATATTTTAGTTATTTATGGCATTCACACTCAATTTATTAATGAAAATTACTACAAGTGCACTTTGGCTAATAACAACACTGATCGAGGCGGATGTTGGTGTCCATCCACCTATTCCACTTGGACCCCCACCACTGTCTCTTTCAGTTTTTCAGTTTCCTTAATTGTAACACAATTTACTATTTTTGGCAGTTTTTCGGGTCCTGAAACTCAAGAGCTGTTTTGAAGCCCTAAACGACGTTTTTTGGGAAAATTGGGGCCAACATTAAATATCAATTGATGTTGGTCACCCTAAAGTCGTATTCATCGGATAGATATTTCTAACGAAGTATTATGCGCGTCAAACGAAGATCGTATGCCAAAGTTACGACCCCGGGAAGTTGATGTACCAATTTACCCAATCGGGGCCCATAGTTTCGGCGCTTCATCTCCTAGGGTTAGGTTTTTTGATGTTTATGGTTTCCCATTGTTTATCAATAATAAATAGGCCTTCGAGCTTCATTGTAACACAATTGAGAGGCATGTAGTCACCACATCTCTTCTCAGAGGTAAGCTACCATCGCCTGAGCTAGTCTTATTTCCATTCTGTTTGTAAGCATGTTTTAGTATTTGATATTAATGAAATGAAGTGTTATTTCTACTGCATCTCTATATTTATGGTTATATCTTTAATTTATTGTGTTCTTGTTTAAGTTCGGATCAGTGGTATCAGAGGGGTCTTCTCTTTCTCTGTTTTTCTTTGCATGTCCCCAACGAGGTTGGAATATAAGGAGTTAGGGCTCGAATTGGTCAAACCTTTGCAATACCAAGCTCGCAAATCCTGATGGCCTCCCATGGTGGAAGAGAAGAAATACAAGAGGGCAAGAGATCCTTTCAAAATCTTGCTCGAAGAATCCCTCGATCGACAGAGGAACGTGATGATGGACAACTTTGCCCGGATCCTTTAACGACTACCCAAGGGTGACACATCTCCTTCCAGCAGCTACTCTAGAAGTGCCACACCCTTTAAGATACAAGTTAACTTTGACATCCCCATATTTGAGGGTCAGATAGATGCGAACACCATAGATAAATAGTTAAATCTACTAGAAGGATATTTTTCTATTCATGATTTTTCCAGCTGGGAAAAGATTACCTTTTCACTTCTCAAAGTCACCCCCCATGTCAAGGACTGGTGGGAAATCTTCTATGAGAAGAAGGACAAAAGTACACCCTCACAATTTTCGGCCGCACCCACTTGTCATTCATTCCGGGATGCCATCAAGAACTAGTACTACCCTGTCGAGAGCGATGAGGATAAATACATAAAGTGGACCACGTTGTGGCAGGGAAGGGACCAAGACGTGCCAGATTTTACCAATGTTTTTCATACCCTTCGCATGAAGTTGGTATCAATTATTCTAAGAAACATTTGGTACTCAAGTACCACGACTGCTTACACATGTACATCTAGGATGAGATGGAGTTCTTAGACATCTCCTCGCTCAACATGACGTACCGATACACTGTCAAAATTAAGCAGGATTTTAAACAAAAAAAGCGAGACTTTGGATATGTAAATCTAAAGCAAGGGAAAAGCGCCACCAAACCGCAAATCAAAGAGTAAATCCAAGGCGGAGCGACCCAGGATAACCCGTTGAAGACGCAAGAAAATAACAACACCACGAAGACAAATAATGACACAAGGAAGTGGTGTGAGTTCCATAAGAGCTCCACTCACAACACAAGTGTGTATCGGGCCAAGCAGTCGTTAGTTGTTGAGCTGAAGGCTTCCTAGTCAAACACATGTTGCAACTTTGAGTCAGAACCCGACAAGGGGAATGACAAAGGGAAGTAGATCATTGATGCAGATGCCAGTGCCACTGTGGCCACCACCAAGATCTAGAAGATTGATCCTGAAGATCCAAAGGAGGGGAAACGCCTATTCCACTCATAGATGTGGGTGAAGGGTTTTCCACTGCAGTTCATTGTCAACATTGGGAGCCAAAAGAACCTCATTTCAGCAGAGGTCATGAAGCGGCTGGGCCTACAACTACATCACATTTGCAGCTGTACACCATCTTGTGGCTTCACCAAGGACAAGACATTTGTGTCAGCCAACAATGTCACATTCCCTATATCTTCAAGCCCTTCACGGATGAGGTACTGTGTAATGTTTCTCCTCTTGAATTTTGTGATGTATTATTGGGACAACCATACTTATGGAAACGACATGTTGTATATGAGTCTAGACCCCGCTCTGTTATTATTTTTTGGGTAGTAAGTTATACAGGATACCGGAGTTAGCCCCGCCTATTGACATCTCTTTGATCTTTGCTAATCAATGCAGTAAGATCATCTCCTAGACTAGGACTTTTTTTTTCTTTCTTATTCGCTCTCAAATTAAGGGGAAGATCGTAGCCACATCCATGGCCCCTTGGAAGGATTCCTCCACGCAGTAGAAGCAGGTGCATATGATCATGAAAGAATACAAGGACATATTCTCCTCACCCACAGGGGTGCCCATGCATTGTCAGGTCAAGCATTCGATCGATTTGACTCCTGGAGCACCTATACCCAGCGAGTTGATATATCGTCGCTTAATTCTAGAAAATGAAGAGATCAAGTGGAAAATCCAGGAGTTGTTGTAAAAAGGGCACATCAAACCAAGTTCCTCGCCTTGTGGGAGCTCGATTGTACTTGTACAGAAGAAGGATGGGACTTGGAGGCTCTACATCGATTATCAGGAACTAAACAAAAATCACTGTCAAGAACAGGTATCCAATCCCACAGATTGATGACATTTTGGACCCAATCAAGGGGGCCAAGTATTTCAGCAAGATCGATCTGAATTCTGGCTATCACCGGGTTCCATTAGAGCCCACAAATGTATGGAAGACCACCTTCAAATCCAAGGAAGGCCTTTTTAATGGTTGGTTATTCCCTTCGGGTTGACAAATGCCCCTGCTACTTTTATGAGGCTAATGGATGACATATTACAGCCCTTCACTAACTCATTTGTGGTTTTTATCTGGACGACATCCTCATCTTCAGCAAGAGTTGGGAAGAATAGTTGCAACACATTTGGCAGGTCCTTCAAACCCTTCGACAGCACAAATGTGTGCCAACTTGGAGAAATTCACCTTTGGCATGAGCCAAGTCCAATATTTGGGTTACATCATAGATGAGCATGGTGTGCATGTGGATTCGACTAAGATCCAAGTCATTCGGGATTTTTCAGCCTAGACCACTCTAACGAAGCTTCGCAGCTTTTTGGGCCTTGTAATTTTTTATCAGAGGTTCGTGTTGGGATTCTCCCATATCACTTGGCCTTTGAGTCAAATTACTAAGAGCGGGGTGAAATCAAAATTTTCCTGCTCCGAGTCCCAACATAAGGCGTTCGTTGAGTTGAAGCACCAACTTTGCTCTACGCTGGTACTCACACTGCCATACCTGAAGCAACCATTTGAAATCGAGACATACGCCTCAGACTATGTTATTGGTGAAGTCCTCACCTAACACGGGCATCCAATGGCCTATCATAGTGAGATATTTTCCGATACAATTCGAAAGTACCCCACCTATGATATAGAGATGTATTCCATCATGCAGGCTTGTCAATAATGGAAGAATTACATTCTAGGGAAGGAGATGGTCATCCACACAGATCACCGACCTCTTCAGTTTATATAGACACAAGGGAAGTTGCAGAACGATTTCCATCAGAAGTGGTCTACATATTTGCAACAATTCCACTTGAACATTAAATACAAAAATGGTAGCACCAATCATGTTGTAGACTGCCTTAACCAACCCTTGGTTGCAGCACTGACTACTGTTCTCAACTCTTGTGGCCACGAGACCTCTGGATGGCCGCAACTATACAAAAATGATCCAGAGTTCGCCTCCACATACCAGATGCTAGTAGATGGAAAGAAAGTTCATGATTTCCACCTCCATGATGCATTATTATGCTACCTGGGCCACCTTTGTGTTCCTTCAAGCGAGCGTTCCAAGCTGATTTGGGAGGCGCACTACAGTCGGGTCACAGGACACTTTGGTGTGGAGAAAATTGTGGTTTTACTACAAAAGTACTTTTATTGGCCCAAACTATGACTGGATTTTGGGAAATATATCAGATCCTACATTTCTTATGCCATTGATAAGCCAATCATCAAGAAGCAAGGCATGTACACTCCTCTGCCTACTCCCATCCAGTCGCGCAAATCCATCTCCATGGACTATATGTCTAGCCACCCTTCTACCAAGCATGGTAATTACTGTGTTTTTGTGGTCATGGACAAATTTTCTAAGATGGTTCTATTGGTGGCCTGCAAGAAGAGTATCACAGTAGCTGAAACTACCAAACTCTTCTTTGAACGAGTATGGGTACATTTTGGGATCTCGCAGACATCATATCGGGATAGCAGGTTCCTGAGCACATTCTGGTCAAGACTCTGGACACTATTGCACACCAAGCTCACCAAGTCGGTTGCCTTCCATCCCCAGACTGATGGCGAGACGAAGGTCATTAATAAGATGATAGTGCACATACTCCACATGTACAACTCCAAGTATCCATGAACCTTGGGTGAGAGTCTTCCCTATGTGCAACACAGTTATAATAGAGCTTTCCAGAGCTTGACTGGTCATAGTCCCTAACATAGGAAAACCTTACTTTCACCCACAGTATGCATATTGAAATGCATAAACCATTTTTCCCGATGAATCAATATGACCTACCGGGTCAAATATTCATTAGATAATGGTTTTAGGCCCCTTTATTAAATTTCTGCGTAATGATTCATTAAACTAGCCCAGTCTTTCCATTAATTAATTCTTTCTATCGGACGTTGTTTATCTAATCCTCATAAACCTTCATTAACCCCTTATTCAATCCTTAATGCCCGCACATTAAACATTCTTAACCTTATTACCGCATATATATAACCTTCCCTGCTTCTCCACTTTGATATATTTGGATTTACCCATAAAAACCTTCTATTGGCACTATTTCTATTACATACCTTTTATAATAGAAATCCTCATAAATCATGTGTAGACTTACCTTTTTCCATTTATTCCTCAGACTCTGCACATTACCCGATGCTCCCTTATCGCAATCTCACTCTCGGGGTTTCATGGGACTCTTAAGACTTCTCCTTTCGCATCCGGGATGTGATAACACAGTCAAACCTCAAATACTATACAACCGTGTCTATTCCTTAGTGGGTACACTCTATCGCACTTCGCAATGCTCCTTGGTCTGCTTACATCGCATATCGCAATATTTATCGGCTCGCTCCATCTCACCTTCGCACATCGCATGTTGCATTGATTAAGGGCTAAGGTCTATCTCCCATAGATATTTGCAATGCGATCAAATCTCTGATCGCATTGGACATCGCAATTGCATATCACAATCACTTGTGGCCGAGTTTAAATTACTCGCCATTGGACTATTGTGATGTGAGATTCAACAACGATCCTCCACTGTGGATCTAATCACTCGATCCAACATTCAGTAACGGTCTCGCATATCACAATCGTAATTCCCTTAAGGCCGATTCATTCATTCACGTGATAAGTTGCGATGCGATATTAATAGCTTCGTTCCATGCGACTTGATCTCATCTGTTGATCTGTTAGATCCAACGTCCCCTGTGCATTAAGGCTTCACTCCTCTGTTCTTCCTTTTTACTTGGGTTTTATGATATTTCTTCAATGTTTCTCTGCAACTCGGGTTACTTCATAGTTCTTCATCCTTCGTTGTTCCACTATGTGACTCCCTCCTGAGCTTAATTCTGCGAGTTCTTTAATCACAATCACTCCACAACATTACTTTGATTCTTTGAATGGATTCCAACGATCCATTATAATCCTTCATATCATTCTTTCCCTCTGTGTATTCCGACGAACTCCGCCTGCATACGTATATTATACAGAATCACTAATACATGCATAATTTATCCTTCAATACTCGAATTTCACACTTACACAATTTTAGAATCAATCTCTATATATATAAACAAACATTTACACAATTTCTCTCTCAGGCTTGATCTTCTAATGTCAATGGCCTCTATTTACAACCTGCCCATAGGCTTACAATCACACTCTAACTGGCTAACCTATCCAACCTCTCCTCTGTCTATGCCTTTTTGGCTTGCATTTATACAAAAGGATTCTAAAACCAATTCCTGGTTTAGATCCATAAGCTTCTCAACAAAATCCTAAAATCTCTTCCTCATCCCTAAGGATTCTCTCAAATCCAAAAAATCATGAACTAACTCCTAATCTGAGTTTTACAATCAATTCTCAAATCCCTCAGCTCTCTCAACTATCCTAAATCTCTCATATTCTCCTATATTCAAGAATATTTACAAATATGCCTCACTATATTCAATTAAATCCTATTCTAGCTTATCTCATTAAAATCACTCAACACTTTTAATAATTACATTAATTCAATACTTAGGAAACCAACTTCCCTGAAACACAAGACCTCCTATGTCTACTAATGATAATGTTGAGTTGAATGCTCCTGCATCAAACTCCCCATGTAAGAAAATTTATGACCACCTGGTCATAAGTCTGGATAATTGATTCCTCCTGGATCCCAGACTTTATTTTGTAATCTGTCTTTGCTTGTTAATTGTTCTATTGTTGTTGTTCTCCAGGTCTCCATACCTTATGCTGCAATGCTTCACTTTCCATGCTTTCATAGTCTGTTGTTGTCTTCCTCTTGTTGTCGCTCCTTTCCTTTCTTGTTGTTGTCTTCTTTTGAGACACTTTCATCATTAACCTTCTTATCAACTCAATTTCTTTGTCCAGTATATCCTCTGTCTGCTGATTGTCTTCAACTCTTAATTGCTGAATTTCCATTACTACTGCCACTCTTTTATCCTTACTCTCTTGTTCACTATTGTCTTACACTTTTTCAGCTGCTGCCATATTGTCTTTCAGCACAATTTTCTGCTTCTGTTTTTTGTACCTGTCAACTTCTTCTTGTCTTTCATTTATGACAACTTCTTTGTCATCCTTCATCAGCAATTTATCCTGAACATTTATCCTCTGCTCTTCCAACTTCCTCCTTTGAAAGTCTAACTCTCTATATAATTCAATGATTTTACTTGGAGTAAACTTTGGAAATTTTACACAATCTCCCATTTCTTCATTTGCTATTGACCCATCATCACATGGTCCTTCTTCCTCTGCTAAATATTTCTTAACATCCTTCAGTAGATGTTCTTCCTCTTCTTCTTTCATTGGGTTGTCCACCTATGCCAAATATGTTCTAGTTTCTGCAACAAAATCTACACTCATAAGACAATCATCAAAATAAAAAATATAAGGCCTTTGTACCTCTTCTTCTTCTTCTGGAAACCTTTCAGTATGTTGCTCTGATCTCTCCTTTAACTCCTCTGTCAGCACATCAGTATGCTGATTCAAACTCAAAGAACTCTTGAGACTGTCAGCAAGTCTCGTTCCAACACCATCTGTTTTAATGATGCCTCTTTGCACTTGTTCACTATAGCGAACTATTTCTTTCCCAGTGTCCTTGTCGTATTCCGCTTCAAAACTTTCATTTTCTGGAAGGTATTCTTTCATGTTTTTGACAGCTTTAAAAGACTGCCTATCTTCTTCCAAACCTGTAACCATACACAAATGATCAGTTTTAAAATCACAAGACCTTACGATCTCATTTGATGTTTCAGTCATCAAGTATTCTCGCTGCTCTGAATCATTCATATGATCCAACTCATGTGGCTCTTCATCACTTTCAAAGAGTAATGGTCCACGTTTTGGTTCACATATCAAAACTTCAACATCTCCCTTTTGTTGTAGCTCAACTCTTTCAAGCTTCTCTATCTCCAATTTGGCATCTAAAATCTATTCAAGTTCCCTCAACTCCTTTATTAACTGCATATTCACCTGTTGATTCCTCTTCTCTTGTAGCCTCTGCCACTTCACTTTCTTTCTCATGACATAACCATATTTCTGGTCTGTTTCATTTCCCTACAACATCTCCATTAATACTTCAAGCTGAACTGCTATCTCAGCCATTTCTTTATCATATTCTTCATCACTCATTCTCATGCCATTTGCCTTGGCATCCTTCTCCTTTTGTCCTTTGCTATGATCTCTTTTAGAACCTCTGTTATGATTGTCACTAGTCATCATCCTCTCCATCTCTATGAGTTCCTCACTTACTCACTATGAGTTGCACTAAAGCCTCTACAACAGCAAGTCCTCCCTGCTGCCACTTACCTCACCAAGCTCTCCTCTGTACTTGGTCTTTTGGAAAGCACTTGGTTCTCTATCTCTGGAACCTCCTTTGAGCACTTCTCTTTGCTCCTTCTAGGCTTCAACTCATCTGCATCTTCTAAGAACACAACTATCCTCTTTATCCAATCCCTGTTGGAATTCTTCAAGGTTCTGCCACATTCTGCTTTCATTCAGAAACTCTTACCAGCTTCTTTTATCCCTAACAATTCTACCCACATCCTCTGTGGAATTGCCTTTGGGAGTTGCAACAATACTTTTGCATCAATACAAAGACCACAACTTTTCAATCTTCAAATCAAATAAAAATAAAAAACATTTCATCTCACCTTCAAGATCTCTGTCTGATATTATCTTCCCATTCACTTGCACTTTGAATGGACTGTTCTTTTCACTAGCCTTCAGCTGTATCTTCAAACTCTATTACTTCAAGAACTTGCAAACATCCCTCTTACAGTTTAACTACTGTAATCCTGCTCTAAAATTTCACTCATTCAATATCTGCTAATCATTAGACAAATTTGCATACCTTCACCTATCTTCAGGATCTCACCACTCCTGCAAATCTGTTTCAACAGATCTTCATGCTTCCACTGCGCAAACTTTCAACATTCAGCTACTGTCAATCAGATTTAGAATCTGGTTCTTTCTTTCAATCTTCCGGCTTTATCTTGGAAAAGCTTAACTGTCGGCAACAATTTCTCCTTCGCTGAGTTTTCTTCCACTCAGAAATCCTTACCAGTTTCCTTCATTACTACTTCTTAAGGCTTGATCTTCTTTTGCTGAGATACTTCATTAGCTGCAACTATCAATCTTCAATCTATTTCTTTATCCAGCAAAACTCAAATCAGAGTTAAATAAAACAATACCTGCATGATTTCACAAGCAGTCTCCATCCACTCTTCACATTCGAGTGAATCTCCATTCTTCAAAACATCGCTGTGGATTCTTTATGTTTCTGCAATCTCTTCTTAATTCTTACTCACCTGCCTCTAAGAACTTAACTGTTCTTCTCCAATTTCAATTTCAAACATTTCACAATTCCAATTATACAGATTCATTGGCCATAAATCACTTGCTCTACTTTTCTCAAAATCTGAACATTCTATCAAAATGCAGAAATTACAAGATTAGTATTCCTCTTACCAATCTCCCAGCTTTACCTTGGTCGAAATCACCAACTGTCAGCAATACTTTGTCCCTTCTTTTGCACGCAGAATATTCTTCTGCTCTGATACCAAAATGACGTAGGAAAACCCTGCTTTCACCCACAGTATGCATATTGAAATGCATAAACCATTTTTCCCCAAGAATTAATATGACCTACCGGGTCAAATCTTCATTAGATAATGGTTTCAGGCCCCTTTATTAAATCTTTGCGGAATGATTCATTAAACCAACCCAATCTTTCCATTAATTAATTCTTTCTATCGGACACTGTTTATCTAATCCTCATAAACCTCCATTAACCCCTTATTCAATCCTTAATGCCCGCACATTAAACATTCTTAACCTTATTATCGCATATATATAACCTTCCCTGCTTCTCCACTTTGATATCTTTGGATTTACCCACAAAAACCTTCTATCGGCGCTATTTCTATTACATACCTTTTATAATATAAATCCTCATGAATCATGCACAGACTTACCTTTTTACATTTATTCCTCAGACTCTACACATTACTCGATGCTCCCTTATCGCAATCGCACTCTCGGGGTTTCACGGGACTCTTAAGAATTCTCCTTTCGCATCAGGGATGCGATAACACAATCAGACCTCAAATACTATACAACTGTGTCTATTCCTTAGTGGGTCCGCTGATGAGCCCCAAAAATGGATAAGTATTTGGGCTCATTCAACCTCCTAATTCGACTTAATCCACCATTCTCATTAGTTTATTGCATGTTTTTTATTATATTTATGCTAATAGAGTGAATTGGGTTAGTCATTATGCCAACAAGTCTAATGGGTGCTTTGTGTAGCCTTTTTGGTCAACTTGGAGACAAAATTGAAGGTTTTAATGAGCACTTGGCAGCCAAATTCGTGGGAGAACAAGGGAGAGGATTTGTAGGAAGGTGTCCCCTTCATTTATGAGCCCTTACCTCGAATTCTCCACCATCAGCTTGGAGTTCAAGGGCCAGCAAATCAATTAGCACAAGGGCAGCCAAGCAAGTCAAGTAGGACTGTTGTTAACTACAATTTTTGGGCAGCCGAGTCCCTAAAGTTTAGGAGGACTGTTGGGTCCTCAATTTGTATAAATAAGAAGGCTTAGGGCCTCATTTGGGGTTAGCTAGTGGGTAGTCATTTTGTAGCTGGTAGTTAGCCAATGGTTAGTCATTTTGTAGGCAGAAGTTAGCTAGTTTGTAGTTCGACTTTTATGCAGTAGATTAGCTTTACTTTCAGCACATTTTTCAAGTTTCCATTGTGGACACTTTTGATGTAACTCTTCTTTTCTTGCTCAATAAAGATGAATCCAGCTTTGCACCAGCTCTAAATCTCTCTTAGGAGGCTGTAGCTCTTGGGGTTGGGCCCATCTCAAGCGCCCAGTACCTCCTTTGTTTACTTTCATGTGTCTTTGCTGCATTCTTAGAGTAAAATCTGCTATTTAGATTTAAAACTTGTTGTGTTATTTAGGTTGCTTTTGATGATTAAAGTAGATTTTCATGTTCAGATTGATTTGGATAGATTAATAACATAAAGGATCCTTGGAAAAAGGGGCTCAAGCACCTCTGATCTTACCTCTCCCTCAGTGGGATCATGAGTTGGGACAAAGGTGACCTTGCTGCCCACAAAAACGTTGTTTTGCTTCACCATGCAAGTATTAGTGTTGGATTCTTAATTGTCAAACTTGATATCAGTTTTGACTGCATGCTTAGGGTTATGATTGCTTAGTTGCATAGTTAGTTCATCTGATTTTGTGCAAATAAACTTCTGTTCCATTTCTCTTGCTATTATCTAGGTCAGATTAGGTCAAGGTAATTAGGTTCTTGATTTTCCAAGTTTTCATTTGTTAAATTCGAAAAATAACTTGCAGAGCACCTGTTATCCTTCTCTATCTACCCATAATCCATCAGATAATCTGCTCCAACCCTTAGTCCATGATTCGTACCCTTCATTTGCCATACTTTCCCCACCTTGCCCTAATTCCTACATTCTTGTGCATCATCGCTTCCTCCATCCTTGAACAAATCCAATCACTCCTTAGCCTCATCCACCAAGTCCTAGACCTCTTCACACCCCTATTTCACCTCCATACTCATTCCTCCATCTTTTTCCCTCCATCCATGCTCCAAAATCCCATTTCGAAACATCTTGTAGAAGAATTACAGAACATCCTGTAGAACCCCTGCAGACTTCCTGTAGAAGCTCATAAACACAGTTTCTTGGCAGCCAAACTTTGTGAGACTCTCTGGAAGGGTGTTAGGGACCCCTTAGACCCTCTCTGAACCTTCCCAACCTTTCCCAAGCATTTCTCCTCCTTGATCCACCTCTGCACAGTCAAAAATAGTTAGAAGCACATGCATGATAATTCCAACAACTTAATCAAAAATACAAAAAGATGTTTTCTTCAGATAGAGGTAGTCTAGACACATGTATTGTACCTTCATAGAAGTAATGGCATCTCTTTCAGTAGTTTGCATGCTCTCCTTTGCGTCAGTAGGACTAGCTGGTAGAATTAGGGTTTGCTAGGGTTTGCGTTTCTTTTTGGCTTTCAGTTTCTTTCCGCAAGTAGATCAACTTTCTTTGAGTTAGCTTTCATCCATCAGTTAACAAGCTTCTTCTAAGAGCTCATAGAAGTTGGCTTAAGCCCCTAGCGGACTTGTGCCAGCTGACCAAGTGACAGCTGTCGCAAGAGCTAGTACTTGTGCATACAGCACCGTCGCTTCCAAGTTTGTTACGAACTGCCAGGTTGATAAAATTAAAAAAGGGAGTTCCAGGAGTTGTAGCATTATTGCTACAATACTGGAGCCCACCATCCGCTCTATCACACTTCGCAATGCTCCTTGGTCCACTTACATCACATATCGCAATATTTATCGGCTCGCTTCATCTCACCTTCGCACATCGCTTGTCACATTGATTAAGGGCTAAGGTCTATCTCCCATAGATATTTGTGATGCGATCAAATCTCTGATCGCATCGGACATCGCAATCGCATATTGCAATCGCTTGTGGCCGAGGTTAAATCACTCACCATTGGACTATTGCGATGCGAGATTCAACAACGATCCTCCACCGTTGATCCAATCACTCGATCCAACATTTAGTAACGGTCTCACATATCACAATCGCAATTCCCTTAAGGCCAATTCATTCATTCATGTGATAAGTTGCGATGCGATATTAATAGCTCCATTCCATGCGACTTGATCTCATCTGTTGATTTGTTAGATCCAACGGCCCCTATGCATTAAGGCTTCACTCCTTTGTTCTTCCTTTTTACTTGGGTTTTATGATATTTCTTCAATGTTTCTCTGTGGCTTGGGTTACTTCATGGTTCTTCATCCTTCGATGTTCCACTACGCGACTCCCTCCTGAGCTTAATTCTGTGAGTTATTTAATCACGATCACTCCACAACATTACTTTGATTCTTCGAATGGATTCCAACGATCCATTATAATCCTTCATATCATTCTTTCCCTCTGTGTATTCTGACAAACTCCGCCTACATACGTATATTATACAGAATCACTGATACATGCATAATTTATCCTTCAATACTCGAATTGCACACTTATATAATTTTAGAATCAATCTCTGTATAAATAAAAAAACATTTACACAATTTCTCTCTCAGGCCTAATCTTCTAATGTCAATGGCCTCTATTTACAACCTGCCTGTAGGCTTACAATCACACTCTAACTGGCTAACCTATCCAACCTCTCCTCTGTCTATGCCTTTTTGGCTTGGATTTATACAAAAGGATTCTAAAACCAATTCTTGGTTTAGATCCATAAGCTTCTCAACAAAATCCTAAAATCTCTTCCTCATCCCTAAGGATTCTCTCAAATCCACAAAATCATGAACTAACTCCTAATCTAAGTTTTACAATCAATTCTCAAATCCCTCAATTCTATCAACTATCCTAAAACTCTCATATTCTCCTATATTCAAGAATATTTACAAATATGCCTCACTATATTCAATTAAATCCTATTCTAGCTTCTCTCATTAAAATCACTCAAAACTTTTAATAATTACATTAGTTCAATACTTAGGAAACCAACTTCCCTGAAACACAAGATCCCCTATGTCTACTAATGATAATGTTGAGCTGAATGCTCCTACATCAGTCCCTTTCAATTGGGTCTAGGATTTCAACCATTGTGTCTGATTTATGTTGTCATGCCTCATGCGACTACACAGACAGAATCCACACATGTATTGTCTGAGGCTAATAAAGCAACCATATTTACTAAACACATCCAACACATCCGCCAACCGGTTCACAAAATTTTGGAGAAGTTAAATGCCAAGTGCGAGCAGCGACGCGATCAACATCAGGTGCCACACAACTTTCTCTTTGGCGATAAAGTTTGGTTGCATTTGCAGAAAGAACGCCTTAACGGAGCTCACCGGAAGCTCATACCACTTTGATATGGTCCTTACATCATTACCAAGGTTGTGGGAGACAATACTTTTGAGCTCAGCATTCCCCCATTCCTTGGTCTATACCCAGTATTCAATGTGGACTACCTTCGACCATACTTCCCACCATCACTGAACACATCAAACATTGCAGGAAATCTCACACCAACAGAGTTAAACCGAGACTGAATGGAACAGGCCACAACTGATTGGATTATGGACACACATATCAAGAACACTTGCCATTAGAAGATCCAACTATATCGGGTTGTCAAAGCTGGCCAACTCCTGCACCAAGGCAAGTGGCTCCCCAGGGACCAAGTTCGACAGAAGTTTCCCCATCTCGTTGAGGTACTCAACGCAATGGAGACCATTGTTTCCTAATCGAGGACAACTGATCCAGGCGGATTTTGGTGGCCACCCGCCTATTCCACTTGGACCCCTACCACTATCTCTTTCAGTTTTTCAATTTCCTTAATTGTAGCGCAATTTACTATTTTTGGCATCTTTTCGAGTCTTGAACTTCAGGAGTTGTTTTGAGGCCCTAAACAATGTTTTTTGGGAAAACCATGGGCAACATGGATCATTGACCATTGTTGTCCGCATGAAAGTTGTAGTCCTTGGATAAATCTTTTAACAAGCTATTTTGAGCGTCAAATGAAGATTGTATGCCAAAAGTTACAACACCGGGAAGTTGACGTACCAATTTACCCAAATTCCCATAGTTTTGGCACTTCATATCCTAGGGTTAGGTTTTTAGATGTTTAGGATTTTCATTATTTCTCAATAGTAAATAGGCCTTCGAGCCTCATTGTAACACAGTTCAAAGGCATGTAGCCACCACATCTCTTCTCAAAGATAAGCTACCATCGCTCGAGCTAGCCTTATTTCCATTCTATTTGTAAGCATGTTTAAGTATTTAATATTAATGAAATGAAGTGTTATTTCTGCTACGTCTTTGCATCTATGGTTATATCTATAATTTGTTGCATTCCTATTTAATTTTGGATAAGTGGTATCAGAGGGGCTTTCTCTTTCTCTGTTTTTCTTTGCATGTCCCCAACGAGGTCGGGATATAAGGAGTTAGGGTTCGAACTGGTCGAACCTTTGCAAGACCAGACTCGCAAATCCATACGACCTCCCGTGGCGGAAGAGAAGAAAGACGAGGGGGCAGGAGATCCTTTCAAAATATTGCTCGAAGAAGCCCTCAAGTGACATAGGAATGCGATGATGGACAAGTTTTCCTAAATCCTTCAGTGGCTACCCAGGGGCAACGCATCTCCTTCTAACAATTACTCTAGAAGTCCCACACCCTTTAAGGTACAAGTTAACTTTGACATCCTCATATTTGAGGGTTAGATAGATACGGACGTCGTAGATAAATCGTTAAATCTGCTAAAAGGATAGTTTTTTGTTCATGACTTTTCCAGCCGGGAAAACATTACCTTTGCACTTCTCAAAGCCACCCCCCACATCAAGGACTGTTGGAAAACATTCTATGAGAAGAAGGATGAAAGTATAACCTCACTATTTCCGGCTGCACCCACTTAGAGTTCGTTCCAAGATGCCATGAAGGAGTAGTACCACCCTGTCAGGAGCTATGAGGATAAATACATAAAGTGGACCATGCTGCGGAAGGGAATGGACCAAGACATGTCGGAGTTTAACAATGTTTTTCATACCCTTCGCACGAAATTGGGTATCAAGGATTTTGAGAAACATTTGGTACTCAAGCATCGCAACTGCCTACACAGGTACATCTAGGATGAGATGGAGTTCCTCGACATCTCCTCACTCAGAATGATGTACCGATACGCTGTCAAGATTGAGTAGAAGTTTAAATAGAAAAAGCGAGACTTTGGATCTACAAATCCAAAGCAAGGGAAAGGCGCCCCCAAACTGCAGAGCAAAGGACAAAGCCAAAGCGGGGCGAGCCAGGATAAACCGTCGAAGCCGCAAGAAGAGAATGACACCACAAAGACAAAGAATGACACGGGAAAGTGGTGTGAGTTATGTAATAGCTCCACTAATAAAACAAGTGAGTGTCGGGCCAAGCAGCCACTGGTGGCTAAGTTGAAGGCTTCCGATTGAGACACATGTTCCGACTCTAAGTCAGGATTCGACAAGGGGAATGAAAAAAGGAAGAAGATCATTAACATGGAGCCCAGTGCCACTGTGGCCTCCACCAAGATCAAGAATATTGAGCCTGAAGATCTAGAGGAGGGGGGAATGATGATTCCACTTAGAGATGTGGGTGGAGGGTTCTCCATTGCAGTTCATTTTCGATAGCGGGAGCTAAAAGAACCTCATTTCAGCAGAGGTCATGAAGTGGTTGGGTCTACCTACCACAAAACATCTGAAGTCGTACACCATCGTGTGGATTCACCAAGGACGAGATCTTCACGTCAGCAGGGAGTGTCACATTCCCTACAGCATCAAGCCCTTCACGAATGAGGTACTGTGTGATGTTACTCCTCTTGAAGTTTGTGACATATTATTAGGACAACCATACTTGTGGAAGCGACATGATGTATATGAGTCTAGAACCAACTCTATTATTATTTATTTTGGTAGTAAGTTATACAAGATACCAAAGGTATCCTCACCTACTGCCTTCTCTTTTATCTCTGCTAAGCAATGCAGTGAGATCATCTCCCAGACTGGGAAATTTGTTTTCTTTTTGATCCTCTCTCAAAGTAAGGGGAAGATTGTAGCCACATCTATGGCCCCTGGGAAGGGTTCCTCCACGCAGCAGAAGCATGTGTATACAACCGTGGAAGAATATAAGGACATCTTCTCCTCACCCACAGGGGTACCCTTACACTGTCAGGTCAATCATTCGATCACTCTAACTCCTGGAGAACCTCTATCCAATGAGTCGATATATCGCCTCTCCATTATAGAAAATGAAGAGATCAAGCGGAAAATACAGGAGTTTCTGCAAAAACAACACATCCGACCAAGGTCGTCGCCTTGTGGGAGCCCTTTGTACTTGTACAGAAGAAGGATGGGACCTGGAGGCCCTGCATTGATTATCGACACTAAACAAAATCATTGTTAGGAACAAGCATCCAATACCACAGATTGATGACCTTCTGGACCAACTCAAGGGGGCCAAGTATTTCAGCAAGATCGATCTGACGTCTGGCTATCACTAGGTTTCAATAGAGCCCACATATGTATGGAAGACCACCTTCAAATCCAAGGAAGGAATTTTTGAATGGTTGGTTATGCCCTTCGGGTTGAAAAATACCCCTGCTAATTTTATGAGGCTAATGGATGACATCTTACAGCTCTTCACCAACTCATTAGTAGTTGTTTATTTGGACGACATCCTCATCTTCAACAAGAGTTGGGAAGAACACTTGCAACATATTTGATAGGTTCTTCAAACCCTTCGACAGCACAAACTATGTGCCAACTTGGAGAAATGCACCTTTGGCATAAGCCAGGTCCAATATTTGGGTTACATCATAGATGATCGTGGCGTGCATGTGGATTCGACTAAGATCCAAGTCATTCGAGATTGGCCAGCCCCGACCACTCTAACAGAGCTTCGCATATTTTTGGGCCTTGCAAATTTTTATCGAAGGTTTGTGTTGAGATTCTCCCATACCACTTGGCCTTTGAGTCATATTACTAAGGGCGGGGCAAAAGCAAAGTTTTCCTAGTTTGAGTCCCAACAGAAGGTGTTCATTGAGTTGAAGCAATGAATCTGCTCAACAACAATATTCACACTACCAGAACTGCAGCAACGATTTGAAATCGAGACATACGTCTTGTACTGTGCTATTGGTGCAGTCCTCGCCCTGCACGGGCATCTAGTGGCCTATCATAGTGAGACACTTTCTGATACAATTCAGAAGTACCCCACCTATGATAAAGAGATGTATTCCATCGTGCAGGCTTTTCGACAATTGAAGCATTACATTCAGGGGAAGGAGAAGGTCATCCACACCGATCACCGACATTTTCGGTTTATACAGACACAAGGGAAGTTGCAAAACGATCGCCATCAGAAGTGTTCTACATATTTGCAACAATTCCACTTGAACATTAAATACAAAAGGGGAACACCAATCATGTTGTAGACTACCTCAGCCGACCCTCAATTGCAACACTGACTACTGTTCTCAAGTCTTGTGGCCATGAGACCTTTGGATTTCCGTAACTATATAAAAATGATCCAGAGTTTGCCTCCACATACCAGATGCTAGTATATGGAAAGCAAGTTCCTGATTTCCACCTCCAGGATGCATTATTATGCTAACTGTGCTACCATTGTATTCCTTCAAGCGAGTGTGCCAAGATGATTTGGGAGGCGCACTACAGTCGGGTCGCATGACACTTCGGTGTGGAGAAAACTGTGGTTGTACTACAAATGCAATTTTATATGCCCAAACTCCAATTGGATGTTGGGAAATATATCAGATCCTGCACTGCCTGTGCCATCACCAAGCCAACCATCAAGAAGCAAGGCATGTACACTCCTCTGCCTACTCCCAGCCAGCTGTGGGAATCCATCTCTATGGACTATATGTCTGACCTCCCTTCTACCAAGCATTGTAATGACTGCGTAATGTGGTCATGGACAGAATTTTTAGATGGCTATATTGGCGGCCTGCAAGAAGAGTATCACAACAGAGGAAACTGCCAAACTCTTCTTTGAACGAGTATGGGTACATTTTGGGATCTCGCACACCATTATATCATATCGGGATAGTAGGTTCATGAGCACATTTTGGTCAAGACTCTGGACACTATTGGACCCCAAGCTCACCAAGTCGACTGTCTTCCATCCCCAAACTGATGGCCAGATGGAGGTCCTCAATAGGATGATAGTGCACATACTCTGCATGTACAAATCTAATCATCCATGAACCTTGGATGAGAGTCTTCCCTATATGAAACACAATTATAATAGATCTCTCCATAGCTCAACTCATCGCAGTCCCTTTCAATTGGGTCTAGGATTACAACCATTGTATTTGATTGATGTTGCCATGCCTCATGCGACTACACATACAAAATCCACACATGTATTGAGGCTGATAAAGTGACCAAATTTATTAAACGCATCCAATACGTCCGCCAGTAGGTTCACGACATCTTGGAGAATTCAAATGCCAAGTACAAGGAGTGACATGATCAACATTGGGTGCCACACAAATTTTAGGTGGGCGACAAAGTTTGGTTGCATTTGCAGAAAGAACGCCTTATCGGAGCCAATCGGAAGCTTAGACCACTCGGATATGGTCCTTACACCATTACCAAGGTTGTGGGGGACAATTATTTTGAGCTCATCATTCCTCCATTCCTTGGCCTACACCTAGTTTTCAATGTGAACTGCCTTTGACCATACTTCCCACCATTAGTGGACACATCAGACATTGCAGAACAACTCACACCAACAGAGTTAAACCTAGACTGCATGGAATAGGACACAACTGGTCAGATTATAGATACGTAGATCAATAACACTCACAAGCAGTAGATCCAACTATATCGATTTGTCAAATATGGCCAACTCTCGAACCAAGGCAAATGAGTCACCAAGGACCAAGTTCAACAAAAGTTTCCCCATATCATTGAGGTAATCAACGTAATGGATACCATTGCTTCCTAAGGGGGGAGGAGTGATCTAGGTGGATGTTGGTGGCCACCCACCTATTCCACTTGGACCCCCATCACTATCTCTTTCAGTTTTTCAGTTTCCTTAATTGTAGCACAATTTATTATTTTTGGTAGTTATTCGGGTCCTGAACTTCTGAAGCCGTTTTGAGGCCCTACACGACGTTTTTGGGAAAACTGAGGCCAACATGGTGCAATGACTAATTTTGGCCACTCGAAATTTGCATTCCTCGGATATATATTTCTAATGAGGTATTGCGCACATCAAACGGAGATTGTATGCCAAAGTTACGACCCCAGGAAGTTGATGTACCAATTTACCCAATCGGGACCCATAGTTTTGGCGCTTCATCTCCTAGGGTTAGGTTTTTGGATGTTTATGTTTTTCTATTGTTTCTCAATAATAAATATGCCTTCGAGCCTCATTGTAACATAGTTTAGAGGCATGTAGCCGCCACATCTCTTCTCAGAGATAAGCTACCATCGCCCGAGCTAGTCTTATTTCCATTTTGTTTGTAAGCATGTTTCAATATTTGATATTAAGGAAATTAAGTGTTATTTCTGTTGCATCTTTAGATTTAGCGTCTATTACAACCTTTAGCCATTCCAAGTCAGCGGTCAGAGGAGGTCTAAATGGATTTTATCACAGGTTTACCCAAGTCTAAAGGAAAGAGTGTCTTCATGGTTGTAGTTGATAGACTTACTAAGTATGCACACTTTTGTGCATTATCTCATCCTTTTAAAGCTAGTATAGTTGCTACCACATTTATGGAAACAATTCAAAAGCTACGTGGAAACCCAAATATTATTGTAAGTGACAGAGATCCCATTTTCACTAGAAATTTTTGGATGAAATTATTTTCTTGTCTTGGTACTTAATTAGCTCATAGCTCATCTAATCATCCTCAATCTGACGGGAAAACTGAGTTAGTGAAAAAATGTTTGGAAGGATATCTTCGTTGATTTGTATTTGATAAGCAACCACAATGGGTCAAGTGGTTACCTATAGCTGAATGGTGGTATAACACTTCTTTCCATACTGCAACAAAAATGACCCCATTTATGGCACTTTATGGATATCATCCACTATCCATCACATCATTTTTAAGAGAAAATTCTAAGGTTCAAGCAGTGGAAGATCACATAGAAAATCAAAAACAAGTTCTCCAAATCTTAAAGGATAACCTCACTCTAGCGCAAAATCGAATGAAACAACAAGTATATAAAAATCGTATTGAAAGAAGTTTTGATGTAGGTGATTAGGTATTTTTACGGATACAACCATACAAACAATTGTCCCCCAATATAGCTAAGAAAGATAATAAATTATCACCCAAGTACTATGGTCCTTACAAGGTGTTGCAAAATATTGGTACTATGGCATACAAATTGGAGCTTCCCGCATCGTCTCGAGTACACCCAGTTTTCCATGTTTCATGCTTAAAGAAGGTTATAGGTGACAAGCTCCCAGTTCAAACAGTGTTTTCAAAACTTGACAAAGAAGGAAAAATCATATTTGAGCCTCAAGCAGTCATGGAAACAAGAACCTGACAACTGTGGAATCGATTAATTTCAAAGTATCTCATTAAGTGGAAGAACGTACGCGCTGAAGATTCCACATGGGAAGATGAGAATTTTATAAGGAACCTTTTAGAACTACTTAAGAATTGAGGATAGAACCTTTTTGAAGGAAAGGGGCATGTTAGGTCCCTATAATACTAATGTACCCCCCTTATTGTTATTGTTAGTGTATCCCCCTATTGTTATTTTTGTTCCCATGTATCCCTTATATTGTTATTGTTGTGCACCATAGAATCCCACTATTGTTATTTTTGTGCCCTTACATTATTATTTTTATGTAGGCTCTGATGATATTGTGACTCCTTAGACTCCTATTTATACAAAGTAGGTCTTTTCATTTGTATCAGCCAATAATTGTTCATTTATGTGATGTAAAGGAGGTTTCCCCATCGAAGAGGATACTTTTTAAGTCATTGATCTATATTTTCTTTTGTTTTGTGAGTTGGTTGCATAATCCACACAAAAAAAATTGCTTACATCAAATCATGGTCATAAATGATTCTTTAACAAATCCTAAGAATTCTTCTGAATTCTATAAGCCTTTCAAACCATTTGTACAAATTTACTTGAAACTCAACCCACAAAATTTGATACAAGCACTTAAACAAGTACCTATCCTTGAATTTTGCAATCTCTTCATCCAAATATACATTTTCTTGACATGCGTATAAGTAAATAGGTGCTTTAAACTAATCATCAAGACCAACCTTTCAAAAATTGTTGCTCCCACCATATCTCCACCACTCTTAATTTATTATGGTAACATCAATGGAAACATGTTTTTGGCTCTTCTAAAGACCCATTTTCCTTAGAATGTGTCCAACATAGGCCCACAATAGTCTAGTATATAGGCCTATTCAACCTCCTAAATGAAGGAGGTCTCACCCAAGGCACACTTACTAATAATTGACTAGTAAACTATTAAGGAGTAGTGGAAGCTTAAATTCCATATCATAGCAATTAATAGATTACATCAAAGCATATAAGAAATAATGGATACATAAATATAATAATAACGTATAGAGCATAAATATACATGAGGATAAAGAACAAATCCTATTGTCATGCAATCACATGTGAAAATTTAGCAATCCCATTGTATTCATCTAAAAATGACTATGTAGATCTAGGCATTACACATCACATGAAAATAAAGTGAAATGATCTCATCATCAGAGTATAGATCCATCAAAACAACATAATCACATATCATAATAAGAGGATTCCACTAATAGCAAGTTGTATAAGGAATGAAAAACAAACAAACCCTTTATAATATAATTTCAATCCACATAAATAAGTGCATACATACTACTAAAATATATGTCATTGAAGCATTGACAAAAGTTTATACATGAATATAGAATTTGAAAATTGTAAGCCACTAATACAAAATAGGGCTCTATGACTTCATGGAAAATGCATAGAGGGTCTTGGCTTTGTGGGTGCTCCTCGGCCTTCTTTCCACATATTCAAGATTTTAAATATTTTGTTCCTTTGGAAAAATATGGCCTCAATAAATACCAACTAAGAAACAAACAAAAAGCAAAGAAATAGAATGAGATTGTTGTATGCAAACTTGGCCTAGTATCCAATACCAACTTTATATGGATTTGATCATCACTACACATAAGATTATCATCATCTTCCTACTCTTCATGGTGACTAAAAATGACATAATAACAATTACATGACAAAAATTAAAATGAGTAACATTGGCCATACATACAAGAACTTGAAATTACTAATAATTGTTAGAAATTGTAGCAAGAAAAAGGCTCAATTTTGACTTGTGCCTTAGCCAAATTGAGTAATTTGATTTTCCACATCAGCAAGATGACTTGGATTGCAGTTAACTTGCGTGACATGGCCCTGTCTACTAGTTTACTCAATAAATTCGAGTTATAAGCTAGAAGTAGAGTTGTGCATGTAGTGATTGCTAAGATTTAGCAATCAAGTTGAGTTATTGTTAGTTGAACTCAGTTATTTGAGCTCTAGTCATTAGTTGAGTCAGTTGAAGGTTCATTAAGTAGTTAATACTATTGTTAACTCACTGATCTCTCAATTAACTAGTGAATCAACTAAAAATAGACACAGTCATGCATGTAATCCGAATTTCCTAGTTGAGGTCAAGGAAAATGTATGTTTTTATTTATATTTGTGTACTGTTGAGTGTACAATGATTTTTCAATGATAAGGTGATCAATTCCTCAAGCTATTGCGCAAGGAAATAGGGAATTTCTCCTATTTTCTTTTGGGGCTAATTCCTCCAGGATTGCACAAGGAAATAGGAAGTTGGTTGAGGCTTGAATTGGCTAAGTGTTGGCCAGATCAGGTCAGGAAGCACAAAAAAGGGATTGCAATGCAGGGTGTGCTTCAAAGTTGAAGCAAGACATTGCATAATTGTTTATCTTTTCATCTAAATTAATGCAAAACATTTAAGGGGTTTTTCCCAGTTGGGTTCCCTTGTAAATCATTGTATTCTTGTGGTTTTGATGGTTGCATGTCATTGCATGTGTTTCTAAATTGTGATTTCGGTTTCGTAAAATAGTAGAGTAAATTTGTAATCTCTTGATTTCAGTTCGATTTCATTAGTAGTATCAAATTTATATTAATTTCTACATGGTATCAAAGCCTCAAATCACAATAGAAACCAGTTAAGAGGTCTTCTCTCTTAGAAATTTCGAATTACAAAGTTCATGGAGCATATATTCTTCAGTGCAGGAACAATATCCTTCTTTGGATTGAAGCTTGAGTATGCATTGTAGGGAATTTTAAATTTTTGAGCTTGGAACAGATTTAGGATCATCACAAGTGCCTCAGGAGAAGCATTTTGAAGCAGCGAGAATCTTGACAAGTGGGCAGTCTTTGAAGAACTAATGAGTTGTTAGGAGCCAAAGTTGTGGATTCCTAGTTCAGTTGGTTGTAGATGGCCAAACCACTAATAAGAGTTCAAATCTAGAAGACCCCAATGAGGATACTTCTTAAAGGAGCTATAAGGCTGCTAGTGGCAAGATCAATAGCCATTGTTTAGTAACAAAAAATTGAGTTGTGATATTTGATATTGGAAAATTAATGAGTATAGATATTTCTAGAGGGAGATCGAGACTCGGAGGGAATCTAGTTTCAGAGGGAGAAATCGTACGGAAGCTAGTACTTCAAGATCTGGGGAGATCAAACTCATTATTGCAGTAGTTGCAACACCAGTCCAGAAGCAACCGCTGAGCAGTAACAACAATAATATGAGTAGATCATATTTCTCCATGCATGTAGTTATACCTCTAAGAGTGAGGTGGGGCGATGTAGAGCCTTAGTCTGAGAGTTGCAAGTATATTACCAAGTTGCATATGAGAGCAATAGTAGTTGTAGTATACTCTTTTTATGATCCGAATTGGATCCATGAAGAAAAATCATAGAACCGTGACTGTATCAAATCGGGACAAAACATCGACTTCAAAGAATTAAGAGAAGTGATCAGAAACACCTCTAAACAGTGGCAGTTAGCAACCAACATGGAACGACGAGGGCCTCGGTCAAAGCGCGCTGACCGAGTCCCATGGAGACTGCACAGGAGGTGAAAGTACCCCCTGGGAAGCCCGGATCGGGAAAAGGAGGCAGTTTTTGATGCGCGATTAGCGCTAATCGCGCATCGCTGGGCAAAACCCATCAAGAAGGAGAGGCCCCGAGCACTCGGTTGCATGAGAGACGAGAAAATCATGGGGAAAAGGCTAAAGGCGAAGGTGGGACCCGCGCTCCAAAAATAGGTAGTATTTATCGGGGGCACCCTTGGGCGGTAAGTAGATTTGGAGAAAACGGAGCGATTCCACTCAGCACCCGACGCGTGGCAAGTGGAGGAGAGAGAAAACCACCGCTCATCATGTGCTAACGGTCGAGCAAGTCAACCGCGCGAAATGAGCGAATGGCATCGGATCTGGGGGATCTAGATCTAACGGCTGAGATCGCGCCCGATGGGAAAGCCGGAATCGACATGGGATTAAGCCGCGATCTATAAGAATTTGACGTCCGATTTGACCGCCAAGGTGGCAGATGAGTCATTCCACGACATAACTGAAAAACCGAACCCAACGAAGCAAGATGGCGCAATCGTAGGAGGACAAGTGGCCACTCCCTGCGAGCCTGATAATGACGCTGAGACAGGGAACTCCAAGCGAAGCTGTAGCAGGCAATCCGACGGAAGTGGAAGGGGAATCAAACAACCATGAGCTCGAATGGCTTTAAAGCCATGCACAGACAAAGCAGAAGACACTGAACACCGAGAGGAAGACAGAGAAGAAAAGGAAGAAAATAGAGAAAACGAAGACAGTGAAGCAAAAAGCAGAAAGAAGACAGAGGGTCGAGCTGACCAAAGGCAGCATCGAGCACGAGAGAGCTTGAGAGATTCAAGCCATCCCCAAGAGGATCTGTCAGGACTAAGCACGACACTGGGATCCTTCCATTAAAGACCAGAGAGGTCAAAGAGGCTGGCAATGGAAAGAGTCTATGCACTCTGGTAGCTTGGGGCATCCAAGAACCACCCTGCCAAGCAAATTCTGTTTTAGGAGACTCATATTGAGCTCCTTCATTGTAATTCTTTGCTTCAAGACACAATAAAAGAAGGCCACCACTGAGAGCTGGACCGAAGATGTAGCCCTGGAGGATAGGGTGAACTCCTTATTAATTTCTTGTGTTCTTGTATTTGCTTATTGTACTTCTCTGTTGTTTTCCATTTCAAGTGTCTGTGTATTTGCAATCTGATCGATCCGTTGCCTAAATAACATAGACACACACCAGCACATGAGTCTGTAATACCTTCAATTAATAATTCTTAACTGAGATCATTCATAGGGTGATTTTCAGATCAAATGGTATCAGAGCTCAAGGCTATAAGGTTAGACAAGCTTGTGTTGGCTTAGCTGTTGAATGCTCACTAGATCAAAGCTCAAATTAGGAGAAGGAGAGTTGGTTGAAACTAATCCTGAAATTGGGAGAGTCTATCCTCAGAAGACAATGTCAAAGGAAGGTTTTGTGGGGCCAGACCCTCAATTCATAGAAAGTTTCCTAGCCATAAAGTCCATGGTAGAAGAAATGTATAGGGACTTTAGAAAGCATAAGGATGAAGATTCATCAGGTTCTAAACAAGACAAAGAAGAATATGAGTCTCACTTCCATGACCACTCCAAAGGAAAAGGGAAAGAGGAAAGCTTCCTCACCCCTCCTAATAGCCTTGTGCATAATAAGAAAGCATCTTTGATCAAACTAGATGTTAAATTTGATTTGCCTATATATGATGGAGAGCTAAATGCTGAAAAGTTGGACAATTGGATTAGACAAATTGATGTTTATTGCAGAGTACAGAACATCGACTCAGACAAGAGAAAGATTCAGCTGGCAAGCCTATGCCTAGGAGGCACTGCCTTGGTTTGGTGGGAAGGCAGAACCCAAGCTGACATGAAAAGACATGGTAAGACCATCTCTGTCTGGAGTGAATTTGTTTCTACAATCAAAAAACAGTTCTATCCATTGGCCTACATGCAACAAGCCATGATGAGTTGGCAAACTCTTCGGTAGTTGAAAGGGCAAAGTGTGCAAGGGTACACTCAATAATTTAGAAAGAGAGAATTGATTCTAGGAATCCCATTAGACTCACCAGAGACTTTGTTGAAGTACATTGGTGGTCTACACAGCTACATGAGGCAAACCATTCCTCATGTTTAATCCCACTAGTATAGATGAGGTATCTGTAAAAGCTACTCATCTAGAAGCTAGAGGAAAGAATGGAAATCCAGAAGTTGGGGGACCATCCCAACCCACTGCAAGCAAGAGCAAGGAGAAAAGAAAGCAGAAGTGGAAAGCAAGGAAGGCTAACACTGCACAGAAAAGCAAAGCTTCATGCACTCACTGTAAAAAGGATGGGCATGATGATGAGCATTGTTGGATTCTGCATCTAGAGCTGAGGCCTAAGAAGTTCGAGGGCAAGAAGAAGAAGACTGCTGCAACTATTCCGAAAGATTTTGGGTCAGACTCGGGAGATGAAACAACCATTGTAGCCACATGCATAAAGGGTAAGAATTTTAAAGCATCTACTAGTAATTCTCCTCAATCTGTTATTGATGAAGAGAAGACATGAGCTTTTCCATATTCAAGTTGTTTCCAAACATCAAAAGATTGATACTTTTTTTGATAGTGGCTCACAAGTAAATTTAATTTCTAAAGCAATTGTAAAGAAATTGGGATTAGCAACTACACCTCACAAGAAACCATACCCATTAGGATGGTTGAATGATAAAGCACAACTACAAGTGACTAGACAGTGCAAACTCAAGTTTTCTTTTGGGTCAGCATTTGTAGATGAGGTTGAGTTAGACATAATTCCTTTGGATATATGTGGAATTGTTTTAGGAAGTCCTTACTTGTATGATAGAAAGGTTATTTTCTATAGAGATGAGAACAAGTATCTACTTGTTAAATATGGAATCAAATACTTTGTAAGAGCTCATAAGCTCAAGAATAATTATACTCTCATAAACTTAGGGCAGATGAAAAGAATGATAAATTCATGCAAACAATTCTTACTGATGGTTGTAAAGGAAAAGAAATCTGATAAAACCAATGTATTTGAGGGCTATAATGATAAACAGCAAGCTGATATAGAAAAGGTTGTTTCAGAGTATGATATCTTGTTTCAAGAACCTAAAGGTCTGCCACCCAAAAAGGAAATAGTACATGATATTATTTTGCAGCAAGATGTTCCATTGCCTAACATTGGAATGTACAGGTTGTCTGCTTTAGAGAATGCTGAAATCAAGAAGCAGGTGCAGGAGTTGCTCGAGAAGGGGTTCATCAGGCCTAGCACATCACCATGTGGGTCACCAATCATTTTGGTGAGAAAAAAAGATGGCTCGTGGAGAATGTGCATTGACTACCGAGCACTGAATAAGATAACAATAAAAATTTGTTATCCCCTTCCTCGCATAGATGATCTTTTAGATCAATTGAAGGAAGCTGTTTATTTCACCAAGCTAGACTTGCACAGTGGATACCATCAGGTCAGATTTGCAGAACAAGATGCATGGAAGACTGCTTTCAAAACAAAGCAGGGATTGTATGAGTGGTTGGTTATGCTTTTTGGCTTAACTAATGCTCCTTCTACTTTCATGAGATTAATGAATGATGTACTCAGACCTTTTCTTAATGATTTTGTTATTGTGTATCTGGATGACATTTTGATTTTTAGTAAAACGTGGGAAGAACACTTAAAGCATGTTAAGCAAACATTAGATGTTTTGAAAAGAGAAAAACTTCATGTTAAACTCTTAAAATGTGAATTTGGCAAAACATCTCTAAATTATTTAGGTCATATAGTAGGGGGTGGTGAATTGAAGATAGATCCCTCTAAAGGGGCAGTCATTGTAAACTGGCCTAAACCCAAGTCTGTTACAGAAGTGAGGAGTTTCTTAGGAGCATAACAATATTGGAGGAAGTTTATTTCTAACTTTTCCTCAATTGCAGCTCCCTTACATGCTTTAACAGGATTGAACAAGGTGTTTTAGTGGGGAGGCAAACATCAGAAAGCCTTCGACACCTTGAAAGAAAAGATTAGTACAACACCTGTACTAGCACTGCCTGATCTGCAAAGACCATTTGAGATCTAAACAGATGCCAGTGACTATGCCATGGGAGCAGTGTTGACACAGCATGGTAAACCCATATGTTATCATTCTGAGACTTTTAATCCTGCAGTAGTTAACTATCCTACATATGATAAAGAATTGTATGCATTAGTTCAGAGTGTGAAAAAGTGGAAACATTACTTAATGGGAAAAGAAACAATAATACATACTGATCATCAACCACTTCAATATCTACACTCCCAAACTAAGTTGCAACAATCAAGACATTACAGATGGATGGGTTTTCTACAACAGTTTCATTTAGTCATCAGATATAAAAAGGGAATACATAATAAAGTTGCAGACATGTTATCTAGACCCATTATAAATGCATCTACTATACTTAAGCACAATTTTGTGTTGCATGAAAGCTACATTGAACAATATGCTCAAGATATAGACTTTAAAGATGTATATGCAACTTTGAGTCAAGGCAAAAGAGTAGAAGAATTGGACTATCATGTAAAGGACTGAATCTTATACCATTGTGGGAAACTCTGCATTCCACAAACTGAGAGAGTAAAGATAATTAGAGAAGCACACACTTCTCTAATATCAGGTCACTTTGGGGTAAGTAAAACAGTTGCAAAGATTTTGTTATTGGCCAAAAATGAATGAGACAATGTCTAGATATGTAAGAGGGTGTACTATGTGTGCAAAAAGCAAGCCCAACAACAGAAAACTAGGCGTGTACACTCCATTACCAATACCTTCTCACCCTTGAGAAAGTGTTTCCATGGATATTGTGGGAGGATTGTCTAAATCTAGGAAAGGTTGAGATTATCTATATGTTTTTGTGGATAGGTTCAGCAAAATGTGTATTTTGATACCTTGTAATAAACACATTACAGCTGAACAGACTGCAAAATTGTTCTTTGAACATGTATGGGTCCATTTTGGATTGCCCACTTCTATGGTATCTGATCGAGACACCCGATTTGTGGGGAAGTTTTGGTCAAGTCTGTGGGAACTGATGGACACCAAACTGAAGAAAATCACAACTTTTCATCCACAAACTGATGGCTAGACAGAAGTAGTTAATATTGCAGCAAACATCCTAAGCTTTGGGATGAACATTTGTGTTATGTGCAGCATGCTTACAACAGAGAAAACATTCTTCTACACAGAGATCTCCTTTTGAGACCTGTTTTGGTTTCACACCAAGGTCTCCTTTGGATTTTGTCTTTGTTAAAGATACCACAGTTGAGGGACACATTGATGTGGACAAGGCAAATAGGTTCATTGAACAAATCCAGGAGATCCACCAGGCAGTACAAGAATAGCTGGAAAAGAGCCAAGCCAAATACAAGGCTAGGCATGACAAGCATCAGATGGAGCATAGTTTCCAAGTTGGTGACCAGGTCTGGCTATATATCAACAAGGATAGGATGCAAGGTGAAGGTAAGAAGCTAAAGCCTATCAGGTATGGACCCTTCAAGATACTTGAGAAGATTGGTGAAAATGCTTTTCGCCTTGATCTACCAGCTTACAAGCACATCTACTCAGTTGTAAATGCAGATTGCTTGAGATTTATTGAACCTTCAATGATTGAGGATCCTGAAGAGTAGAGTCAATTGCCTTCTATTTATAACCTCCTACCTGAATATATTAATGAATTGGAGGAAGACACAGTGCTGGACAGGAAGGTGAGGACAACGTGCAGGGGAGATGTTGAGTACCTCAAAGTAGGGCTCAAAGGTTCAAAACTGAGCAGTGCAAAGTGGATTGAGATTGGACAAGTGAGAAAACAGTACCCTCACTTAGTTGATGCTTGAAAAAAACCAACTTTTGGTGGTCCAAAAGCTTTTCAGTGGGAAGGCCGTGATACGAATTGGATCCATGAAGAAAAATCAGAGAACCGTGACTGTATCAAATAGGGACAAAACTTCGACTTCAAAGAATTAAGAGCAGCGATCAGAAACACCTCTAAATAGTGGCAATTAGTAGCCAGCTTGGAATGACGAGGACCTTGGTAAAAGTGCGTTGACCGAGGCCCATGGAGACTGTGCAGGAGAAGAAAATAGCCCTTGGGAAGCCCGGATCGAGAAAAGGAGGCAGTTTTTGATGTGCGCTTAGCACTAATCACGCATCGCTGGACAAAACCCCTTGAGAAGGAGAGGCCCCGAGTGCTCGGTCGCATGAGAGCCGGGAAAACCATGGAGAAAAGGCTAAAGGTGAAGGCAAGACCCGTGCTCTAAAAGCCGACGGTATTTATCGAGGGCACCCTTGGGCGGTAAGCAGATTTGGCGAAAACGGAGCGATTCCACTCAGCGCTCAATGCGTGGCAAGCAGAGGAAAGAGAAAACCACTGCTCATCGTGTGTTAACGGTCGAGCAAGTCAACCGTGCGAAATGAGAGAATGGTGTTGGATCTGGGGGATCCAAATCTAACAGCTGAGATCGCACCCAATGGGAAAGTTGGAATTGATAGGGGATTAAGCCGCAATCTATAATAATTTGACGTCTGATTTGACCGCCAAGGTGGCAAATGAATCATTCCACGACGTAACTGAAAAACCAAACCAACGAAGCAAGCTGGCGCAGTCGTAGGAGGACAAGTGGCCATTCCCTGCGAGCCTGATGATGACGCCGAGACAGGGAACTCCAAGCAAAGTTGTAGCAGGCGATCCGATGGAAGTGGAAGGGGAATCGAACAACCATGAGCTCGAATGGCTTTAAAGGCATGCACAGACAAAGCAAAAGACACCGAACACCGAGAGGAAGACGGAGAAGAAAATGAAGAAAACAGAGAAAACAAAGACAGTGAAGAAAAAAGCAGAAAGAAGACAGAGGGCCGAGCTGACCAAAGGCAACGTCGAGCACGAGAGAGCTTGAGAGATTCAAGCCATCCCCGAGAGGATCTGTCAGGACTAAGCACCACACTGGGCTCCTTCCGTTAAAGACCAGAGAGGTCAAAGAAGCTGGCAAGGGAAAGAGTTTGTGCACTCTAGTGGCTTGGGGCATCCAAGAATCACCCTGCCAATCAAATTCTGTTTCAGGAGACTCATATTGAGCTCCTTCATTGTAATTCTCTGTTTCAAGACACAATAAAAGAAGGCCACCACTGAGAGCTGGATCAGAGATGTAGCCCTGGAGGATAGGGTGAAATCCTTATTAATTTCTTATGTTCTTTTATTTGCTTACTGTATTTCTCTGTTGTTTTCCATTTCAAGTGTATGTGTATTTGCAATCTGATCGATCCATTGCCTAAATAACATAGACACACACCAGCACATGAGTCTGTAATACCTTCAATTAATAATTCTTAACTGAGATCATTCATAGGGTGATTTTTGGATCATTTTATGGATCATTATCCTTGTTACAGGGGCCCACAGTATTCAGTAGCAGAAGGATCAATGTTAGTTAATGCAGTCATATCTTAAGCGATGGTTGCAGACTAGTTGCAATTAGATGTTGAGGAGCACATAACAGTATTGATAGAAATGTAGGAGGCACAATGCAGAATCAACAACAATGTAGTTTTCCTAGTAGACAATGTAGAGAATAGTAGCAATCAGAGACTCATGAGACAATTGTAGCTCACATACACAATTGATTCAATATTTTGGATGTTCTTTAGCTGCAGTTGTTGCAGTAGCAATAGTGAGAGGTAGTGCTACAGTACATTCCACAAGAGTTGGATTGGGGTTGTGGAAAGCCCTTTTCTTTCTAAGAGGGAGTGTTAAAAATTGTTGCAAGAACAAGGCTCAATTTGAGTTGTGCCTTAGTCAAATTAAGTAATTCAATTTTCCACATCATAAGGATGACTTGGATTGCAATTAACTTGTGTGACATGTCCTTGTCTACTAGTTTACTCAGTAAATTCGAGTTATAGGCTAGAAGTAGAGTTGTGCATGTAGTGATTGCTAAGATTTAGAAATATATTTGAGTTATTGTTAGTTGAACTCAATTAATTGAGCTCTAGTCACTAGTTGAGTATTTAAGACTGTTGTTAACTCACTAATCTCTCAGTTAACTAGTCAACCAACAAAAAATAGACACAAACATGCATGGAATTTGAATTGCCTAGTTGAGGTGGAAAAAAATTCATGTTTGTATATTGTTGAGTGTACAATTCTTTTGCACTAAGAAGGTGACCAATTCCTCAAGCTATTGCACAAGGAAATAGGGAATTTCTCCTATTTTTTGGGGGCCTAATTCCTCCAGGATTGTGCAAGGAAATAGGAGGTTGGTTGAGCCTTGAATTGGCTAAGTATTGGCCAGAGAAGGTTAGTCAGCAAGAGAACAAGATTGCAGTGCAGGGTGTGCTTCAGAGTTGAAGAAAGACATTATAATTGTTTCTCTTTTCATCTGAATTAATGCAAAGAAGTGGAGGGTTTTTTCCCAGTTGGGTTCCCCTGTAAATCATTGTGTTCTTGTGGTTTTGATGGTTGCATGTGTTTCTAAATTGTGATTTCCATTCTGCATAATAGTAGAGGAAATTTGTAATCTCTTGATTTCAATTTGATTTCATTAGTACTAGAAAATTTCTATTAATTTCGACAATAATGCCAACAAAAATACACTAAAAGGTAAGAAGCAAAACTTATCATTGCTGAAAGAACTTACAAAAAAATTGACTAGTAACTTTATGTGGGTCTCTTTGTTGTCTTACTATCCTATTTAGTACAATGCTTAACATACAAACCATAACAAATGTGGATCTCTTTTTTATCTTCATACTGAACATAATGTGTAACATATAAGTCCTAAAAATGAATGATAAGACCAAAAAAAATAACATCACACATAAAAAACAAAAATCCACAAGTAAAAGGAACGAAAATATAGAAATGTAACATCATGATTATTTGTAAACCTACCTTAAGATCCCCTACCATATTTAGAGAATAGATATGGGACATTATATAATATAAACATTAGGGAAATGAAGTGGGACACCTCAAAATCATAGAGTGCCTTGAAGGGTTTTTTAAAATGAATGGAACTTGCTATTAATTCCACCTAAGGAAACAAGGTTTCACAAAACAATAGAATAATGGCAATATTTGTTGAAGAAAGTGTAACTACGTTTGATAATTACAAATGTAATTTTGATCTTTGTACTTGTCAATAAAAAGAAATATTATTTTTGTAAATTATAAGAATGAGTTTCTTGCTCATTTCATAGGTCTAGGAAAGTCAAAGAGTCAAAGACATGTATAAAGAGCTCTTCTTGAGCATATATGTAATGTATATGAGTCTACCTAGTGACTAGATTAACCCTCCAAGACAAGCACAATCCTCTTGAAGAAGGAAGCAAGAAAAATGATGAAGAGAGTAGTCATGTCGGCCTCAATATATATATATATATATATATATATATATATATATATATATATATATGTCATGTCGGCTCATATAAGAGACACAATGGTTCACTTGGTCAAGTCGGCTTAATATGGAAACATAACCACTATATATACCCAGCTAGGGTCACCGCAAAAGAGCAGAACAAGAACTCGCATTTATCTGAGATGATTCGGTTGGGTACAGGGTCTGCAATCCGCATTACAAGAGGGCACCAATTCAGACTTCTTTGCAACTTCGGGTGAGGACAGAGACTTGGATTCTCTGTGACTTTTGGATGGTTGCAGGATGGGTAGAGGTATGAGATCCTCACAGTTCGGATGGAAAAATAGTGAGATAATTTCGTATGGATGCCACAAAGGTACACTCTCGACATAGGTGCAATAAAGAAGGTCTTGGGTCTCTGTCTCGACATAAAATCATGATCTCGGTATAACTTATGAATAGTCCTCACAGTGACACACATTGTCTCAGCATACATACTATCTCGGCATAATACTCTATCAACATACTTGACACAATCATGTTCTTGACATTATAGTATTGATCATAATCCTATCAAAGACAAGGTCATGATGAATATCTCAGAGCATTACACGAACCAAGTTCATAATGAAGAACGGTTTAATATGGTGAAGATCTCTATGAAGATGCGACAGTGATGTTCTCAATGATGGCAACATTAATGAAGATCTCAGCAGTACAGTGATGATGATCTCAACAGTGAAAAAGAAGAGGATTGATGTCTTGGTCTTGGAGTGGCTTATAAGGTCAAGGGTCATGGTCTTGGTATTCGTCAATTGGAATCTTTATAAGAATAATTTTGTGTGGGTTTTCCTCTCCAAGAGGGAGAGGTTTTGGCCTTGGCAAAAAGCCAATATCTTGTGTTCTTGTCTCTTTGTTTTTTGTAACTATTTGATGAATATAAGAAGACACACTCTAATAAGAGAAAGTGAAGATTGCACAGCTAAGAAGAAAAATTAAAATACCTCACAACTAGTTATCTTGCTAGAAGAATCACATTAACTACACTTCCCCTAGATTCTTCAACAATATTAACATAAACATATATGGATACTTGACAAAGGTATGTGGTGGCTATGTTAATTACATGCTTCCACCCACTTGACAAGCCATTGTTCACTAACTTATATATTTGATCAACTTGCTCCATACACATATTTTCTAACATGTTAGCCATGGATGTCATTCACTTTTTGTTTGGACTTATAACATCCGACACATTGCCGTTGTTGTAAAGCAATGCAACATCTATATTATCAATGCCCAACATTTAATAATATTTCTATTTGTAAAAGATATTGATATTGATATTGACATTCTATATGTTAGTCAAAATGAGTTTTATGAGTTTCGTACATTAATTATTTTTGTAGTTGAAATCTATCAAATATGATCTATTTTTCTATTATCCTAAAGAAATTCCAAAAAAAAATTAAACACATACGTAGGAAAATATTCTAGATATAGAGATTTGCAACTCTCTAAATTTTTATGTAGATTAATCTTCACTAGAGTTTGATGGAAAATAATACTATATTTGACTTCTAAATCCTAAAAATGAGTTTTGAAATCACTATACAAATTTTATTAAGAAATAATGAAATAATTTATTTCTAACTAACTAAATATATTAAGTGCAACTCAAACACTAGATGTATGAGAAATTGATGAAAATCATTAATGTTAAATAATTTGCACATTAAAGATGCCACCTAGTTGATATTGTTGGCACAATAGTAAAGCTAAAACACATTCAGACATAATACAAAGCAAGTTTGAATGGGTTAGAAAAAAATTAAAAGCATTTATCATGTATCAATATAGTGGAGAGATTATGCTTTCATATAGAAACAAGTGGAATTAATGTTTTAATGCTAGTTGCTATGGTTGGCACAAGTGGAATTAATGTTTTAATGCTAGTTTCTATGGTTGGCACAATAGTAAAACTAAAACACGTTCAAACATAATACAAAGCAAATCTGAATGAGTTTGAAGAAAAATGAAGATCATTTACCATATATCAATATAGTGGGGGCATATTATGCTTTTAAATAGAAACAAGTGGAATTAATATGAGCTTACTCGTGGGTGCCTCTCTCAAGTTGGACTACCCTTCGTCGTAATCTGCTAGTAATATCTGGAAGAAGGATAGTCCAACATTCTGCACTTAATTAGATATTACTCCATAGCTCGTACGTCGCTGTTACTGGGCTACTCCTGTCGCGCTTGAGGAATCTGCACATACACTCAAAAGACCAAAAAGGATATTTCTCATCATGAATAATTTTTTGCCGTCTATATATATATGGTTCATTGGATTATGTGGTGAAGTTTCGGACAACTATCATATATTGCATTCTAATTTGTTATAAATATGTGGACGTCATATAAATCAAAATGCAGCCGTCATTTTCAAGCGACCAATACGCCTCTCCTTCCCAGAAGCGGTATGAATTCACCAATCCGATAAATTTCTCAAATAATAAAATAATTGAATTAAATTCTCATGGTAGAATTTCAGCAGCAGACAAAAGAAAATTAGAAAATCCCCAGCTTCCAGTTTCTGGCAGCTGGAAGGGAATCCCAAAATCTTTCATCTAACACATCCAACGGAGGAATATCCTGTACGTTGAAACCTTCGCCATTATCCATACTTTCAAAAGCTACTGAATCCCCAAATGTCGCAGCCTGCTCCCCAATAATCTGTTCGTTGTTAATGTCACATTCCTCTTCCAAACTGTATGATGAAGATGCCCCGCCATTTTCAGAAAGAAGCCGGAATTCTTCTGCCGCAAACTTGGCCGCAGCGGTTTGAATTTGCTGCGGTGACAGAAACGAAGGGAAGGAAATTTTGGGCAGAGAGTGGGGAAAATTAAGCTTGGCCTTGGATCCTCTGAGGCAGTAAACGGCAAAGTCATATGCACGGGCAGCTTTTTCCGGCGTGTCGTAGGAGCCCAACCAAATTCTGGCACTGGAATTGGGAATTCGAACTTCGGACACCCATTTCCCCCATTTTCTCATATGGATTCCCTTGAAGTGCCGCGACTTCAGTGAGCAGCTTTTGGGACTGCTGCTACAGCTCTGGTTTCGCGAGGGTTTAGTCATTGCAAGATTTTACGTCTCTCGAGGGAGGAAGTAGTGAGGGGATTTGAAGTCAGGTATCACAGAGATGGTGGTAGATCCTAGAGTTGTGCGAGTGAATGTCTGCAGCATGAGATTGTTGGGGGTAAGTGCCAACAGATATATATATTATAGAGACGGAAAACGTGTTGAGTGCATCGGATGTTTTGTGGAGTGGTCTAAGAAGTTAATATACGCGCAGCCGATTTAGAATTAAAAACATGGGAACCGGCTTGACGAGTCCGAACTTTTATGCAGGAGCCAGGTTGGTGTGAATCCGTCTTGGACGAGTCTGAAGAAGAAAGTTTAGAGTAGGGTAATGTGGAATTCCCGAAATTCATTGGTTACTTTCGTTCTTCGCACATTTCAACTGTAACGTAGTTGGCGTTCAAATCCGTGCGTTTAATGGCGGCTGACTTTCCACACGCGACCACAACTCGGTTTTAATGCGCTCTCGATGATTGTACTCCATCAAATGGTGCCAGCAGAGGAAACACTTTAGGCCAGCACAGATTCTGTGCCGCTGTTGAGTATTTAATGCTAATCTTACTAATATATAAATAAAATAGTGAAATTTTAATGATATTATATCACTTAGTTCTGCAATATCCATGTTATATATTAATACAATCATGTGGTTGATATACGTGGGTAGCCATTATTTTTTATTTTTTATAACTTATTTTTTAATAAAATTTAAAATAAACCAACTTAAAATTTAAATGAGAAATTTTAAAATTTAATTCCATAAATAATTATTATTGTTATTTAATTTTAAGATCACGGTCAAGCTAGTTACATGTATACATATTCTACTCCTTTGTCTTTGATTTTGAATGTGTGACTATTTAGGAAGAAACACATGCTCTTAACAATTACCTTTTTGGTTTTGAACCTATGACCATTTTGAAAGAAACACATGCTCTTTACTCCTTTGTCTTTGGTTTTGAATGTGTGACTATTTAGGAAGAAACACATGCTCTTAATCATTACTTCTTTGGTTTTGAACCTATGACCATTTTGAAAGAAACACATGCTCTCTATTCCTTTGTCTTTGGTTTTGAATGTGTTACTATTTAGGAAGAAACACATGCTCTTAACCATTACCTCTTTGGTTTTGAACCTATGACCATTTTGAAAGAAACACATGCTCTCTACTCCTTTGTCTTTGGTTTTGAATGTGTGACTATTTAGGAAGAAACACATGCTCTTAACCATTACCTCTTTGGTTTTGAACCCATGACCATTTTGAAATAAGCACATGCTCTCTACTCCTTTGTCTTTGGTTTTGAATGTGTGACTATTTAGGAAAAAATACATGCTCTTAACCATTACCTCTTTGGTTTTGAACTTATGACCATTTTGAAAAAAACACATGCTCTTAACCATTAGACCCATTCAAATTGTAATACATCTAAATAATAAACTGACATTTAAAAAAAAAACTAAATTAATAAATTTATATTTTAAATCCAATATAATAAACTTAAAAAGTAAAACATATATCTTTTAAACCCAATATAATAAACCTAAAAAATAAAACATAAACTAGCTTATATATCTTATCCTAAAATATAAAAATAATTATTATAAACATTAAAATGTCAAAACCTATAACTTAAAATAATTATTATAAACATTAAAACCATATATAAATATTTATATCTAATAAAAACAGATCATCTTAAAATAAATTTTATGCATAGAGCCAAGTTGTATGCATTCCTATTTTATTAAAGAAATTAAGAGGAGGGATATTTACTTGATATTTATTGTCTTATATAAGCCCCACTCCATGAGCAAATGGTACAAGCCCATTGCCATCAAATTTTGGGTCGGCCAACCCATTTCCTATTGCATAATGCTAAATAATCGTTATCGATTTACCTTAAAATTCAGAACAGGTTTTAGCCCAACTTCAATTCCTGTAATGTAACATAATCATAGAAGATCCAACATGTGAGTCAATGCCACATATATTAGAAACATGTATTGAATGTCTTGTTGAATGGAAGCGATATTGTCGTACCCTTAACCACTTCTGATGCAAGAGTTGGAACATGTATTTTTGCATATGATTCTCAGGTAATGTAGAACATATTTAAAATGAACTCTGGATATTCTTCAAACCACTACTTAACATAAATGGAATTAGTTTTCTTTTAATGGCAAACCACTACTTAACATAAATGGAATTAGTTTTCTTTTAATGGCAGAACCAACAAAAGCAAATCTACATTTGTAAATCGAAGATAATCCACACAAGCAACTAAAGTTGAAGATAACATTAAAAAGACAAAATTGAAGAACATTGTGGAAGGTTGAGCTCAAAAACCCAAAAAGGTAACCCAAATTTGAAAGATGTGATTGGAATTAAAATGAAAACCTTTAAACTATTCGAATATAAGGATGAAAGAAGAGAGTTGAATCAAACCCAGGTATCGTGGTAATCGAAATGAAAGTAAGTAGCACACTCAATCGCCATAGCAAATGAAGGGGAGTCACACCAAATGAATTGTGAATACCATTTTTTCGTAAATAATTTTTTATTAAATTAAAGACACAAGCAAATCAAAGAAATTAAAAAATGATTCATTCTATTAAGTCCATTGAATCATGTATAAGACAAAGAATATTTCCAAAGTATCAAATCTTGGCTATTTATAATTTAAAAATTTGAAATTCCACAAGCTCCATTCTAATGTAGACCATACCTATTGGCATAAGTATTTAAAATTGTGGTCAATTGTATACAAAATTTTAAAATTTAATGACTTATACTATTGCTATACCATATTTAATATTGTTGCACGAATATTGAAATGATAATTTATTGTATTTGTAATTAAAATTTGATGACCTATATATCACTAGCATTGTTGTGCAATATTTAACATTGCAACACTGATATTAAATACCAACACTTTATAGTATCTGTCAGTGAACCACTTCCAAAACAACTATGGACGTGTAGCCATCCAATTCATGTGGGTGATTAAATTTAAAAGCGTAGTCTAAGGAGACGTAGTTTTTGCCTGGAAAAAAATTGAAATTTTGGCACGATTTTGGTAGAAATTTTTGGGAATCTAGGTTACATCTGTCAAGCTTCAAGATTTTGGGTGCCCAGGTGTTTTTGATGGTGCTAAATACAATTCCACCATAAAAAACATGACTCAATCAATCCCTACTATTAGATTTTTTTTTTAAAAGACCAGATTTCCACAATTTTTTGTCGTCCTAGCGAAATTGATGCCTCAATAGACAATGCCAAATTTAAATTTTCTTGCACCATGTTTAGACCCCAAGGTCATGTTTTCTTTGCCCACACATTTAGGAATGCTCATGTACATGTACTTTTATTTTTTACCTTGAAAAAAATACGTACTTTTCATTAAGTAAATGAAAAAGTTACATTTTGTATATGTTGTGATCAACATTCAAGTATAGCTATGATAGACAGACAAAAATTGTTTGTCTAAATAGGCTCAAAATCATCAACCATATGTTCCAACTGTCTCATATCATAAGCTAGTAATTGACTGTTCATACCTATTGACAAGCATGTGAACTTCACTTTTTTTAAACATAATAAAATTATTCATTGAAGGACCCAAGAGTTACCCATACAAGAAAATATATTATCATGAACGAATGATGATATATTAAAAAGACAATGGAGGATGTAGCTATTCCTGTGTGCTTCCATCTAGTAGCTCTATGGTCATCCATGAACTAGGAGCTTGTCCCACACCCCCTTTAGAGAGGGCATCTGACACAAAGTTCCTCTCCCTGTAGTTATGACGACAAGCAATGAAGTAAAAGGGTGATTTTAAATGTAATACCTCTTCAAGTAGTGGAAGAACAAAATAAGAATAATATCTTTGAACATAATTAAACTAGTTAACCACTCGCAAAGAATCCCCAAAATATGAATTCTACGATAACCCTTTTCAACTGCAAAGCAAAGTAATAATTTCGGTAATAGTAGTTATGAAAAGTTATTGGTTGCTTGTCCTAGACTAATCTAGTGTTTAAACACATGATCTTCCTACATATAAAAGGCTATTCCCCATCCACAAGAATTTTTCCCATCAGGTGCTCCATCAAAATATGCCCAAGGGAATGAGTTATAAATTTCATTATCTATAATAATACGAGGAACTAGCTCCTTCTCCAAATTGGGAATAGACAAGTAAATGGCCACTATGGTTGTCGCCACCATATTTGGTGAAGAAACTATGTCCTAGAATGTTTCTTTGTTCCTCGTGATCCATACTCCCCAACAAATCAAGTGGGGTAAATTTGGGAGGGTCTTGTGAGGGACATTATCCCACCAAATTTTCCATGCCTACTTAAATTCTTCATCTTTCCATTAAGGAAAACCACTCAAATCGCTCCTACACTCCATCCATACCGCCTTTTGAAAGGGACAGTCCAAAAAGAGGTGGTCCATAGCCTCTTCATTATTTTTACATATTATGCACCAACTTGACCCTTCCTTTCTCCTTTTTTGCAGCTTTTCTCATATCAATATCCTATTCTCCAAAAGAAACCATAAAAATATTGTTTCCTTGGCAGGACAATTTTGTCTCCAAATATTTTCCCGCCACCAGATTGTATATTGGTTCTTGGAGGAAGACAATAGGTGCACATAACCTATCTTTGGACTATAAACCCTCGAGGTTGAGTGTATGCAGAAAAAAGTGTCCTCTTAGTCTAATATGCGATCTGTCCAAGGCTCTAATGAATTCTTGCCAAAGTCGATTGTGAGCCTCTGTCAACTTAAGCTTCTCAACGCCCATCCATCTTTGTTTTGATATGGTAGTATTGTTCAAATCAACAAACTGACTCAAAAAAACCCTTCCATTCTTGTTCAAAGTTGTGAAAAGAACTCTTGGAAACATATACTCCTCTGCACATCTGATCCAATGATTGATGCCTACCCTCAACTTCTCTACATTCCATACTTTCCATTTGAGCCCACTTCCAATCATTGAGAAAGAAGCAAGCACCACTTTCCAAACCACTGATCCATTTTTTGTCTCTTATTACACTTCTTGATCCATTCTTTCATAGTTAAAGGAAAAATGTATTTTCGGTACACCATTGTTGTGCACATATTGCTTGTATCCAAGAGTCTTCACCCAACTTTTGCTACTAAATCTTTTGAGAAAAGTTGTAGATTCTTGATTCCCCATCCTCCCCATGCTTTGGGAGCTATGATTTTGTCCCACTAGACTCATGGGAAAACTAGATCCTGCAATCACTGCAAAATTCATAGATGAAGTGGAGTTTGACGTTGTGCCATTAGATATCTGTGGCATTGTTTTGGGAATCCCATACCTTTATGACAGAAAACTATTTTCCATCGACATGAAAACAAATATCACATATTCAAAAATGGAGTAGAATATAGTATGAGAGCTCACAAAAAACAAAAAACAAAACTTTTTGATTGTTACTGTAGGGTAGATGAAAAGACTAGTGAATTCGAGAAAGAATCTTGTGCTTCTCATGATCAAAGCTAAGAATGATATTGATTATGAAGCGTTTGATGGTTGTAATTCGAATTTGAAAATTGATTTGGTTGACGTTGTTAACCAATCAGATGAAATGTTTTAGGAATCAAAAGGATTACTTCCCAAGAGGGGAATCCAACCTGAGTTACAGTTGTAGAAAAAATGTCTTCTTCCTAACATTGGCATGTATAGGGTGTGAGTGATGGAAAGCACAGAAATTAAGACACAAATCCAGGGATTGTTGAATAAAAGGATCATTCGGCCTACTCCTTTATCGTGTGGTGCACCTCTTGTTTTGGTGCCTGAGAAGAATGGAAAGAATTTCCTTGAATGGGAATCAAGAAGTGGTTTTCATCAAAGTAGAGTTGTTGAAGGAGATATAGGGAAGACGACATTCAAAACCAGGCAAGGTTTGTTTGAATGGCTTGTTATGCTTTTCAGTCTTTGCCATGCTCCTACTACTTTTATGCATATGAATAAAGATGTGTTGAAGCCATTTCTAGATAGGATAGTCTATTTGGATGACATTTTCATTTTTAGAAAATTTCATTATGAACATGTCATGTGTGAGAAAAAAATACTTGATGTCGTATGTCAAGAACATTTGTTTCTGAAGATGTCAAAGTATATGTTGGATAAAACTTCTTTGATGTACTTGAGCTGTGAAATTGGTTCTTCCAAGTGTGTTCAGGTTCCCAAAGGATTTTTGGCAGTCTGTGTGGTACTCAGAGAAGGTGAGCTGAAGTTAGACCTCTCCAAGATTGATGTTGTAATAGTCTATGGTGGTATTGATTCCATTCCTACAGACACAGGTGAAAGAATCATACATCCCCGTGAAGCCGCAGATGCATTTGCTCTGCTCGCAATTTATGCAGGCAGGCTCAAGATAGTCATTTGGATAAGAGGTTTTTTGGGAGCAGCCCAATGTTGGAGGAGAAATTTTGTTAATTTTTCTTCTATTGTAGTTCATTTGCATTTGTAGGCAGTTGTGCAAAAGGTCTTCCAGTGGGGAGGCAAAAAACGAGAGGCATTTGATTCTTTAAAACAAAAGATCAGTACAACTCCAGTACTTGCTTTTCCAAACTTGAGATAGTCATTTAAATTTCAGGTTGTTGTATATGACTATGCCATGGGCACAGTCTTTTTGCAATATGGTAAGCCCATTTATTTTCATTCAGAAATTTTCAATGCTAAAGTGTTTAAGTTGCAGCGGCAAAGGCACTTCCATTGGATGGGATTTCTTCTACTATTCCACTCGGTCAAAAGGTATAAGAAAGGTATAAGCGACAAGTTTGTTGATGTACTTTCAAGATGTATATTCAAGCTTGAGTGAAAGGAATCAAGTGGAGGAATTTGTTGACCGTTTGCATCATAATGCACAATGAAAGGGTGAGGAAACTGTACCATCACCTACTCGTCAATTGAAAGTGATCTTTTAGGGTCCAAAAGATTTCCAGTGGGGAGGAGTGATTAGGTGCTCAAAATTAGGCTCAAAAATAAAAGTGATCACTGAGGATTATAAAGCATTTTGTTTATAATCTGAGGAAGATCTTAGCACTGCAAACTAATATTCTAAATCAGATCATGGACACCAATGTTGTCTTGCCTAACATCATGCTAGCACATACATCCATGTTGATCTGGTTGACATCAATGCCAACAAACTTGTTAATTGTCAAGTAATGTCAACTTCCCACCTTGATCTCCCAGCATTACTGTTGATATCAATGCCAACACACTTTATGCCACTTCCTAGACAAACAATGCCAACTTTCCAACAATCAATGCTCCACCAAATAATATTTAAAATAAAAGTATCAGCCAACTATGATTGCATAAGCCAAAATAATTCTAAGACCATGTAATTTCATCCCAAATAGGAAAAATAAAATATTCTACGTCCAATCCTGCATTTTCTTGTATCACAACTTCTTAAGGCATCTCTGCAAGCAAATAATCACAACACAACAACAATGCACCTCAACTTATTAAGAAATGCACCTCTACAACACCTTTGTAATTGAGTATATTATCAATAAAAATTTGAATGGAAACTAAACTGAGTGAATGAGAGCTATATTGTGTGAATAGGAAAACTTCTTTTGTCACAGGAACACTACAACCACTTTAATCACTTCAAGAACTTCTTCAAATCTACCCTAATATATCTTGCTACTCTGCAATCTTTTCAATACATCACAACATCACATTCCAACAAACATTCACATATCGTCAACATTGACCTCTGCAACATTTGCAAAATTCATCATCTATCTCTTACAGCCATAACAAGCATCACAACACACCTTACAAATATATGGTGACCACACCTCTGTCAAGCAAGCATAACAAGCATAGAACATAAACATAATAAGCATAACAGCACCTGTGTGCATGCCATCACCCTTTGATGCTCCTTTTTCATCAATGATAATTATGCCAACATACACAGGCATTATTTGATGATAGATGAAAGTAGGGGTTCAAATTCGAAGCAATGATGGGACCAATGATGGGACCAAAAACAAGGTCCAACTAAGAGAGGTAGAGTCTATGGAACTAATGAGAAGAAGGAAGAGCGCCCACGAAAATGAAGGTCCACGTGGATGATAATCATTGAGTGATACAAAGATGTAGTTCACGAGTGAGTATAATGAGGTAGTGTCATCTACAATTATGGAAGAAAATTTTGGAGTGTATATTTTTAAAATAATTTTTTTTATTTAATAAATTAATTTCATATTATGTAAAAATTATTAAATAATGAATCCATACAGGTGAGGACAATTTTTTATGATAGAGGAGGAATGACCTGTTATAGAGTTTTGAGAACCCAACGTTTCAGACTACTAAGTGAGTCCATCATCAGGGGATGCGTCAATAGATTTTAAGATATTAGTGATGTATCCAGGAGCTGCATTTTAGTGTATATATATGGGTTATAAAAAGAATACTATCAGACTAATATTTTTGTTTTTTATTTATTTATTTGTTATTTGTTATTTATTTACTTATTAATTAATTTATTTATTTTTATTTTTTTATTTTTTTTAAGGATTCTTAATTTCAAATTAATAAGTGAATTATCCTATGTTGAATTTAAATCATTAAGGATTTAGTTAATTTTAATTATGAATGAGAGGAGGGAATAAATTGTTGTAAGGGATATGCATTAATCATTGATACTTTATGATTTCAAATAAAGGTTTCCAAGTGTTTCTGCCCAATCGCAGAGGATGTTTGCAGGTAGCGAATTTGGAATGAGATTATTATCTCTGCATTTTAAAGAAAATTTAAATTGGAAATTAGTTTTGCCCTGGATAATCTTAATTTCTTGAATTCTGATGCAGAGTCCATCATGTCCCTTCCATGGCAGGACTTGATATTATTAAATAATGAATCCATACAGGTGAGGACAATTTTTTATGATAGAGGAGGAATGAACTATTATAGAGTTTTGAGAACCCAACGTTTCGGACTGCTAAGTGAGTCCATCATCAAGGGATGCGTCAATAGATTTTTAAGATATTAGTGATGTGTATTTTAGTATATATATATGGGTTATAAAAAAAATACTATGAGAATTTTTAGTCAGCCCATATCTGATTAGTTTGTTAATATATATTTTTATTTATTTTATTTTATTTATTTATTTATTTATTTATTTATTTATTTCTATTTCTATTTATTTTATTTATATATATATATATATATATATATATATATATATATAGATATATATATATATATATATATATATATATATAAAGGATTCTTAATTTTAAATTAATAAGTGAATTATCCTATGTTGAATTTAAATCATTAAGGATTTAGTTCATTTGTAAAAATTATTAAAATTTGAAAAATATTTTTAAATTTTTAAAGATATATAATAACTAATAAAATTGAAAATAAATTAATACAAAAATCCCATTCAATAAATTAATTTAAAAATACCTCTATTATAAATTAGATAGCTAATAAATATTATTAAAAATAGTTATCACATGTTTTATTAATAGATTTGATTAAAATTTATTTAAAATTAAAGTTGAAAATGATAAAAAAAAAAATAAATATAAAAAAAATTGAAGAGACAATTTGAAATATTTAGAAATATATCAACTTTATTAATAAATTTGATTGCATTTTGAAAATTTATTTGAAAAAATTGAAATGATAAAAAATAAGAAAACTTGGAAAACTTAAAAATATATCAACTTTATCTCAAGAGAAGAAAATTATATCTAATGACAATGCTTTTGGATAGGGATAAATAGAGAGTGTGTAGCTTTCCATTACTTCATAGAGTAAAATTAGATATCATAAGGCATGTTTGTAAATTGTAAAATAATAATTTATATAAATGTTAATGATTAAAAAAATTGTAAAATATTTACACATAATTTGTTATAAAAAATTTAATTGATTGAAAAAAATTATTTAGCAATAGATTTATTATTATTTTGATTTAAAAGTTGTTTCAACTCTAGCACATTACAATGGAGAATTCTAATCCAAGAATATTATAGATCTGATATGAAAATATAAGATAATGCAAATGAACCCAGAAAGTATATGAAATGATTCTTTATTGATCAAACCCTTAAGGTAGGGCAACACCATACATTCACTCCTTAAGGAAGGAGAACACTCCACAAGCCATATGCCTGTTCATACAATAATCCTTGACAATCTCCATGTGGAGTTTCTAACCTCTATATAGGCCTCATACATACAATATCATAGGTCATTACCATGATTCCCTCATACCATCAACTAATACCATGGGTCCATTACATTATTAATAACTACTTGTGGCCTCTTACATGATATGGGTTAACCACCTTATTTATTACTATGGCCCATCCTATTATTACATTATTACCTTGGGTACCTCCCTTGGTACCCCATATTATCCCCCCTAGGTATATAACATTCCACCCCCCTTAGCATGTTTCGTCCCTGAAACATGGGAAGAACACAAATAATAAGATCTACTCAAAAGAGTAGTCCACTGGTACCATGCACGTGCATCTAGCCATCCAAGAGAAAGGTGAACCCTCGATCTCGCTAGCGCTTCGCTCGCTTGAGATGGAAGTTGACCATGGCAGCTCTTCTGTGTTGATGTGTAGTAGGTGGATCTTCGCTCCTCGCTATCCGTCATACAGGGGTTGTTGTCCTTATGACTAATTAGTTGCCATCTTGTTGGTTGTTTTCTTGCAAGGTGATGTGGGTGATGATATGTTGAAGTTTTAACCCACGGTGTCTTTTTCTTTAATTCACCCTGCTATGGTGCCTGTTGTGGTGTCTTCTTTTCCAATATGACTTCAACCACTAAGCCCTCATCTGAGGTACCTGTAACCTTGTCTGCTTCAGCCTCTGTTTGTGTTTGATTGTCGATCATCAAAGGCTCATCATCTGATATGTCAGTCCCTGAAACATCTTCTGCTTCAACGTTCGTGGACTCTACCTGTTTATTAATGGAAATATCCTGTAATGTAATTTTCTTCTTTTTATACCAGAGCGTCAGGAATTTCTTCTGCACATTAATATTGATAGTACCCGCCTCTTCCATCCAAGGGTATCCCAAAACAACATCCACATTAGCCATACCTGAAACATAAAAATTAGAATGCAATACATACTTCTCCATAGAAATCTTCAAATCTTTATAAACTTGAACATCCTCATTATCAATCTATGCGGTTTCAATGTGTTTTGCTGGAACTTGCAATCTTTTTGCCAAATTAACACTTATAAGATTTTTCTCGCAACTAGGATTTATAGACACAACGATTTTCTCCTTCTGAATCAATCCATGAACCTATAATAAGGATATACCCGTAGGAAATAGCCCCACATGTTTCTCCTTATCTTGTTTTCTGGCATGAGACCATCTGTCTAAAAGTAATTTTTCAAATCCTTCATCGGGCAGGCTGTAACACTTCTTTTGGTTAAGTAATTCCCACCATGTGGCCGCTTCATCTCTAAATGGTGCCACTACCCACCATTTCCAACGGTTGTTCCATAACCATTTCTGTTTTTTTATGTATTCTTCAATAATAGAACCATTATCTCTTCCTGTAAATAATAGAACTGTGTTAGAAACCATGAAGAGGGTTTTGAAAAAAAATGGTGAAAATTTGAATTTGTCACAATTCCGTCAATATTGCTCAGAATCCCTATTATGACCTGTTTTCATAAATGGAACAATCATTCTGCATCTACCCATGTGATAGAAATCTTGATCCAGACACTTGGAATTTCATATCTGTGCTGCAACTCTCCCGCCGTCACCAAAATTTCTGCAAAAAATGGCTGATTTTAAATCAGCGATATCTCCCTCATTCGGACTTCGATTCAACGGATTTTTTTTTGAAATTGAGTGTTTTTTCACACAGAATCCAGATCTACAATTATATTTTGCAGATCCTGCACCAAGACGTCCAGATCTGTGCCGCAAATTCGCTGCCCAAAAAAATTGTCTGCAACCCCACTGATTTTTAAATCACCGATATCTCCTTCATCCAGGCTTCGATTCAACTGATTTTTTTTTTTTAAATTGAGTGTTTTTTCACACATAATCCATATCTACAATTAGATTTAGCAGATCTTGCACCAAAACGTACAGATCTGCTCTGCAAAAGTCGCCGCCCCTGAAATCCTGCAAAAAAAATAAAAAATAAAAAAAAATTCTCCACTTTTGTGCCCAAGAAAGTGCTCCTATACCACTTGTTATAGATCTAACCCAAGAATATTATAGATCTGATATGAAAATATAAGATAATGCAAATGAACCCAGAAAGTATATGAAATGATTCTTTATTGATAAAACCCTTAAGGTAGGGCAACACCATACATTCACTCCTTAAGGAAGGAGAACACTCCACAAGCCATATGCCTGTTCATACAATAATCCTTGACAATCTCCATGTGGAGTCTCTAGCCTTTATATAGGCCTCATACATACAATACCATGGGTCATTACCATGGTTCCTTCATACCATCAACTAATACCATGGGCTCATTACATTATTACTAACTACTTGTGGTCCCTTACATGATATGGGTTAACCACCATGTATTATTATGGTCCATCCTATTATTACATTATTACCTTGGGTACCTCCCTTGGTACCTCATATTATCCCCCCTAGGTATATAACAAATTAGATATCATAAGGCATGTTTGTAAATTGTAAAATAATAACTTATATAAATGTTAATGATTAAAAAAATTGTAAAATATGTACACATAATTTGTTATAAAAAATTTAATTGATTGAAAAAAAATATTTAGCAATAGATTTATTATTATTTTGATTTAAAAGTTGTTTCAACTCTAGCACATTACAATGGAGAATTCTCAAGCATTTTAAAGACTTTAACTAGATGTAATGACACTAATTCAATACCACAAGCCAAATCACCAATACCTAGTGTTAGAAATTACTACTCTTGAGCTCACAACCTTGAATATTTCATGAGATCAAGTTTACTTAAAAATCCCCCCTTTCTAGACTTTGCTTACAAGGTCTATGCCATTTACATATAATTTACAAAATTCCATCATTAAATTAAATTTTTTTTTTTAATTGTTGTGTCGGCACTTATGCCAATATTCTCAGGTTTTGACACACTTACATATAATTTACAAAATTCCATCATTAAAGTAAAATCTTCTTTCTATTTTTAATTATCGTATCAGCACTTATGCCAATATTCTCTAGTTTTGAGACACTTACTCACACAACACACTTATTACTCTCCACATTATAACAAAAAAATTTCAAACCTTTTAAAAATATTAACTACATATAATGCCAAATATCCTTAACTCTTTCACCCAATCAAAATTACCTACTCTACTTTTGCAGAAATGAAATGAAATAAACTACTTAGCAGAAGGTTGTAGTGGAAAATAGAAGAAAAGCAGCAATCACCAATACTCTGACGCTTCCCCGGCAATGGCGCCAAAAAGATGGTGGGCTCCAGTATTGTAGCAATAATGCTACAACTCCTGGAACTCCCTTATTTAATTTTATCAACCCGGTAGTTCGTAACAAACTTGGAAGCGACGGTGCTGTATGCACAAGTACTAGCTCTTGCCGCAGCTGTCACTTGGTCAGCTGGCACAAGTCTGCTAGGGGCTTAAGCCAACCTCTATGAGCTCTTAGAAGAAGATTTTTAACTGATGGATGAAAGCTAAGTCAAAGGAAGCTAATCTACTTGCGAAAAGAAACTGAAAGCCAAAAAGAAACGCAAACCCTAGCAAACCCTAATTCTACCAGCTAGTCCTACTGACGCAAAGGAGAGCATGCAAACTACTGAAAGAGATGCCATTACTTCTATGAAGGTAAAATACATGTGTCTAGACTACCTCTATCTGAAGAAAACATCTTTTTGTATTTTTGTTCAAGTTGTTGGAATTATCATGCATGTGCTTCTAACTGGCTTTTTACTGTGCAGAGGTGGATCAAGGAGGAGAAATGCTTGGAAGAGGTTGGGAAGGTTCAGAGAGGGTCTAAGGAGTCCCCAACACCCTTCCAGAGAGTTTCACAGAGTTTGGCTATCAAGAAACCTCATTCGTGAGCTTCTACAGGAAGTCTACAGGGGTTCTACAGGATGTTTAGGATTTCTACAGGATGTTCTGTGATTTTTCTACAGGATGTTTAAAAATTGGATTTTGGAGGATGGGTGAGTGAGGTAAGGTGCATGAATGGATAGGGAGGTAGGGTAGGGGCCTGAAATGACCCAAGGACTGATGGATAGAGTTGAGGAGAAGGTGTAGATGGCTAGACTTGTTCCAAGAAGACTAAAGTAATGCTGCACAAAAGGTAGGGTTATGAGGGCAGTATGGCAACGTGAGGCAAGAAACCAAGTTAGGAGATGGAGAAGATGGGTTTGAGGGAGTCTGGGTAGACAGAGAAGTGGTACAGGTGCTCTACAATTTGTGTTTCCAACTGAACCAACAAAGACATGCAAGAAAACAAAGATCTAGTTATGCTACCCTAATATGATCTAGCTAACAGTAACAAGAATGGACATCAGCTTTATTTGCAAGGAAACCATGTATATTAACTATGCAATGAAGCATTCAAAGATCTGAACATGTAACCAACTTCTGCAGATGAAAACCAAACACTAATGATTGCATGGCAAAGCAAAGTCAGTGTTTTTGTGGGCAGCAAAGTCATCCTAGTCACAGCTCCTGATCCTAGTGAGGGAGAGGTGAAACCACATATGTTTGTTGGCCCTTTTCTTGAACCTTTTTCTGTTAACAGCCTATCAACTAAATCTGAGCATGAAAAGCTATTTTACTCATCAAAAAACAAACTAAATAACAAAACAAGATTTAGATCTAAATAGCATATTTTATTCTAAGAATGCAGCAAAAACACATAAAGATAATCAAAGGAGGTATTGGGCACTTGAGATGGGCCCAACCCCAAGAGATATAGCCTCCTAAGAGAGATTTAGAGCTGGTGCAAAGCTGGATTCATCTTTATTGAGCAAGAAAAGAAGAGTTACATCAAAACTGTCCACAAGGGAAACTTGAAAATGAGCTGAAAGCAAAGCTAATCTATTGCCTAAAAATCGAACTACAAAATGACTAACTACTGGCTAACTACTAGCTACAAATTGACTAACCACTAGCTACAAAATGACTAACCACTAGCTAACCAAAATGAGGCCCTAAGCCTTCTTATTTATACAAATTGAGGACCCCAACAGTCCTCCTAAACTTTAGGGACTCGGCTGCCCAAAACTTGTAGTTAATAGCAGTCCTACTTGACTTGCTTGGCTGCCCTTGTGTTAATTGATTTGGTGGCCCTTGAACTCTGAGCTGATGGTGGAGAATTCGAGGTAAGGGCCCATAAATGAAGGGGACACCTTCCTACAAATCCTCTCCCTTGTTCTCCCACGAATTTGGCTGCCAAGTGCTCATTAAGACCTTCAATTTTGTCTCCAAATTGACCAAAAAGGCTACACAAAGCACCCATTAGACTTGTTGGCATAATGACTAACCCAATTCACTCTATTAGCATAAATATAATAAAAAACATGCAATAAACTAATGAGAATGGTGGATTAAGTCGAATTAGGAGGTTGAATGAGCCCAAATAATTATCGATTTTTGGGGCTCATCAACGAGGCAGTGCAGTGGACAAGTGGTAGCTTGTTTTGGCACTTTTGGTAGCACAATGGGGAAAATCAGGGTGACACGTGTCACTACTCATGAGACACCACGTGGAGATATGGCAAAATCATGACATCATCTGAAAGGTCAACATATCGAAGGATGAGGACATCATAACTCCTATGCAAATGGAATTTGCAAAATTTATGATAAAAGGGGCTATGATATTATCTGGCACATGGTCGTGTGGAGACCAAAATAACCAAGGGTGTATAGAAGTGATAGTGCCTAATATGAAGTATTTCGACGATTTTACATCTCGTAACTCCACTGTAAATTCTCTATGACGAAAGTTACGATGAAAGGAGGTCCGATGATACTAGCACTTGGTTGTGGAAGCCCAAAAGCACCAATGGTGAGAGCTATAACACGGGGAGATAGGATACCGGCAGGAGCCTCGAGGTTTGCACCTAAGTGTCATACTAGCAGTCAGAGGCAGCGGTCCTATGGTGTGAAAAGCGATGAGTGCTAAGTAGAAGGAGCTAAATTCCAATCGGGATTTTGCAATTTTGCAAGGGCCTTTCAATATAAGTTACGATATGCAGGGGATCCGATATAACACTATAGTGGTATATGAAGTCATTGGTCACAACTTCCGGTCCCATGGTGGAAGAACAAGAGAGGCAAGAGAAAAGGTCTAGGACCCTCACGATCAAATGTTTTCATAACATTCCCTTTCATAAAAGTTACGAAATGAGAGGGCTCTGAAATGGAAACACAAAAGTGTATGGTAGATGGATTAGTCAACAACAAGGACCACGATCGTGCAGAGGAATTGGTCTCAGGAGTAATAATGACTGTCAAATATCGTTGGGTTAAGGAAGCAAGGATCACAATCCCACAAAGGATTTTGTCTCAAGAGTAATAATCACTGTCAAAGATCGTTGGGTCAAGGGAACAAGGACCATGATTTGCAGAAAAGAGTGTTGGGCTTGCCTTGAGGTGAGACAAGCCATCTTAGTGCTCCAATGCACACCTCATTGAATTAAATAAAGTGCAGAGAAGTCATCCTGAAGTATAGTCCAGCTCTGTGGGCCATGGATAAGCATGGAGAGCCTAGTTAGAGTGTGCAGGTGGACTGAGAATTAATTCTCAGTATGGAGATCACGCAGATGCCCATTCTCAATGACTAATGAGGCAGTAGTGGCCAAGTCAGATGCAACAATAGAATGGAGATCCACGCTGAGATACACTCACGCAATAAGGAAACAGGCAGCAAGGACAACATTGTGCAGTGTGCATCAGAGGATCAAAACCATCGATTGTCATCGAGCAAAGTGTTGAAAGCAACACTGTAACACGTGATTTGTTGGGAGAGCTTGGTGTGAGCATACACAATGCTGTGTGAGGCCAAGAGAGCCTGTTCTACTATGAAAGGCTAAGAGTACCTAAGTAGAAGGAAGATATTCTGAGAGATAGATCTAGTGTTCTTGTGCGAAAGGCCGAAGGTGCTTGTGCAAAGGAAGAAGGTTGAGTTAGTGATCGAGGTGGATATTGGTGGCCACCTGCCAAGTCCACTTGGACCCCCACCATTGTTTCTTTTAGCTTTTTAGTTTCCTTAATTGTAGCACAGTTTACTATTTTTAGTAGTTTTTCGGGTCCTGAACTTCTGGAGCCATTTTGAGGCCCTAAACGACGTTTTTTGGGAAAACTAGGAGCAAGATGTTGCTCTTCCCAAAGTTGTATTTCTCGGATAGATCTTTCTAGTGAGATATTGTGCGCGTCAAATGGAGATCATATGCCAAAGTTACGACCCTGGGAAGTTGATGTACCAATTTACCCAAATGGGGCCCACAGTTTGGCGTTTCATCTTCTAGGGCTAGGTTTTTGGATGTTTAGGTTTTTCCATTGTTTCTCCACAATAAATAGGCCTTCGAGCCTCATTCTAACATAGTCTAGAGGCATGTAGCGGCCACATCTCTTCTCAGAGATAAGCTACCATCACCCTGGCTGGTTTATTTCCATTGTTGTTTGTAAGCATATTTCAGTATTTTACATTAATGAAATGAAGTATTATTTCCGTTGCATCTCTGTGTTTATGGTTATCTCTGTAATTTTGTTACGTTCTTGTTTAAATTCGGATCAGTGGTATCAGAGCGGTATGTTTTTTCTATGTTTTTCTTTGCATGTCCCCAACGAGGTTGGGATATAAGGAGTTAGGGCTTGATCTGGTCAAACCTTTGCAAGAACAGCCTCGCAAATCCCGACGTCCTCCCATGGCGGATGAAAATAAAGATGAGGTGGTAGGAGATCCTATCAAAATCTTGCTCAAAGAAGCCCTCGAGCGACAAAGGAACACGATGATGGACAACTTTGCCCAGATCCTTCAGTGGCTACCCAAGGGCGACACATCGACTTCCAATAGCTACTCTAGAAACGCCACATCGTTCAAGGTACAAGTTAATTTTGAAATCCCCATATTCGAGGGTCAGATAGATGCAGATGTCATGGATAAATGGTTAAATCTGCTAGAGGGTTATTTTTCTGTTCATGATTTTAAGAGTCGGGAAAAGATTATTTTCGCTCTTCTCAAAGCAGCCCCCCACGTTAAGGACTGGTGGGAAACCTACTGCGAGCAGAAGGATGAAAGTACAGGCTCACTATTTTCAGCCGCACCCACTTGGGATTCATTCCGGGATGCCATCAAGGAGCAGTACTACCCTGTCGGAAGCTATGAGGATCAATACATAAAGTGGACCATGTTGCGGCAGGGGAGGGACCAAGACGTGCCGGAGTTTACCAATATTTTCCATACCCTTTGCACAAAGTTGGGTATCAAGGATTCAGAGCAAAATTTGGTACTCAAATACTGCGGCTACCTGTACAAGTACATCCAGGAAGAAATAGAATTCCTGAACATCCCCTCGCTCGCACGACATACCAATATGCCGTCAAGGTCGAGAAAAAGTTTAAACAGAAGAAGCGAGACTTTGGATCTGTGAATCCGAAGTAAGGGAAAGGTGCCCCCAAATGCAGAATAAAAGACAAAGCCAAGGCGAGGCAGCCCAAGACAACCTGCCAAAGTTGCAAGCAAAGAACAACTTCGTGAAGCCAAAAAAGGACACGGGAAAGTGGTGTGAGTTCCATAAGAGCTCCACTCACAACACAAGTGAGTGTCGGGCCAAGCAGTCACTGGTGGCTGAGCTAAAGGTTTCAAAATCAGATGCATGTTCCGACTCTAAGTCAGAACCTGACAAGGGGAATGACAAAGGGAAGCAGATTATCGATGCGGAGCCCAATGCCACCGTTGCCACCACGAAGATACAGAAGGAGGAACCCGAAGATCCAAAGGAGGAGGAGCGTCTCTTCCACTCCTAGATGTGGGTAAAGGGATCCCCGCTATAGTTCATTGTCGACAGCGAGAGCCAAAAGAACCTAATTTTCGCAGAGGTCGTGAAGCGGCCGGGCTTATCGACCACAGCACATCCACAACCGTACACCATCGGGTGGCTTCACCAAGGACGGGATCTTCGCGTGAGCCAACAGTGTCGCCTTCCATAAAACATCAAGCCCTTCACAGATGAGGTATTGTGTGACATTTCTCCCCTTGAAGTTTGTGATGTATTATTAGGACGACCATACTTGTGGAAGCAACATGCTGTGTATGAATCAAGGCCCCGTGCTGTTATTTTTACTTTGGGAAATAAGTTGTACAGGATACCGGAGGTAGCACTGCCTACCGCCATCAATTTGGTTACTGCAAAACAATGCAGTAAGCTCATTTCAAAAACCGGGAAATGCAGTAAGCTCATTTCCAAAACCGGGAAATTTGTTTTCCTGATGATATGCCCTCAAGGAAAGAAGAAGACGTTAGCCACGACCTCCAAACAGAGCCCCTCCGCATGACAACTACAGATGGACAAGGTCGTGGAGGAGTACGAGGACATCTTCACCTCCCCCGCAGGGGTTCCTCTGCACTATCAGGTCAAGCACTCCATTGATCTAACCTCAAGTGCGCCGCTGCCCAATGGACTAATCTATCAGCGCTCCGTTCTAGAGAATGATGAAATCAAGAGGAAGATTCAGGAGCTGCTGCAGAAAGGTCACATCCGTCCGAGTTCATTGCCCTTTGGGAGCCCGATCGTGTTGGTACAGAAGAAGGATGGGACTTGGAGACTCTGTATTGACTATCAGGTGCTGAAGAAGATCATTGTCCGTAATAGGTACCCAATCCCACGGATTGATGACCTCTTGGACCAACTGAAGGGGGCAAAATATTTCAACAAGATCGATTTGAAGTCAAGATATCACTAGGTACCAATCGAACCCTCCGATGTGTGGAAGACTGCCTTCAAAGCCAAGGAGGGCCTTTTCAAATGGTTGGTTATGCCTTTCGAATTGGCGAATGCTCTTGCAATCTTCATGAGGCTAACGGATGACATCTTGCGGCCATTCACCAACTCATTTGTAGTGGTATACTTGGATGACATCCTGATCTTCAGCCAGAGTTGGGAAGAGCACCTCCACCACATCTGACAGGTTCTCCAAACACTGCGGCAACACAAGTTATGTGCCAATTTGGAGAAATGCACTTTTGGCATGACCCAGGTTCAGTATCTGGGATACATTATTGATGAACAGGGGGTGCATGTGGATCCAGCCAAGATCCAAGTCATTCGGGATTGGCCATCTCCAACCACTCTGACAGAGCTCCGTAGCTTTCTAGGTCTTGCCAACTTCTACCGTAGGTTCGTGTTGGGATTTTCTCATATCACTTGGCTCTTGAGTCAAGTCACCAAGGGAGGAGCGAAAGCAAAATTCTTTTGGTCTGAATCTCAACAGAAGGCATTCACAGAGTTGAAAGATCGCCTCTACACAGCACCAGTGCTCGCATTACCAGACTTGCAACAACCATTTGAGGTCGAGACAGATGTCTCTGACTATGCTATTGGGGTAGTCCTTACTCAACACGGGCATCCAGTGGCATATCACAGTGAGACACTTTCAGACACAGTCCAAAAGTATCCCACTTATGACAAAGAGATATATTCCATTGTGCAGGCCTGCCAAAAATGGAAGCATTAAATTATGGGGAAGGAAACGGTCATCCACACAGACCACCGACCCTTGCAGTCCATACAGACCCAAGGGAAATTGCAGAATGATCATGATCATAAGTGGTCCACATACCTGCAACAATTCCATTTGAATATCAAGTATAAGAAGGGCAGCACCAATAATGTTTCAGATTTCCTCAGTTGACCGCCGATCATGGCATTAACTACCGTGCTCAACTCTTATGGGCATGAGACTTCTGATTGTCCACTTCTCTACAAAAGCGACCTAGAATTCGGCCACACATACCAGACACTCTTGGAGGGTCAGCATGTTCCAGATTTTCACCTCCAGGATGCCCTGTTATGCCACCTGGGTCACCTTTGTGTTCCTTCAAGTGAGCATGCCAAGATGATTTTGGAAGCACACTACAGTCAGGCTGTTGGGCATTTCGGGGTCGAGAAAACGGTGGCAGTACTGCAGAAGTATTTCTATTGGTCGAATCTTCGACAAGATGTCGGGAAGTACATTAGATCATGCACTGCTTGTGCCATTGCCAAACTGACCATCAAGAAGCAAGGCCTCTATACCCCGCTTCCTACCCCTAGTCGACCTTGGGAATCCATCTCCATGGATTACATGTCAGGCCTTCCTTCCACTAAGCATGGAAATGACTATGTTTTTGTGGTCGTCGACAGGTTCTCGAAGATGGCCATTATGGCGGCCCGCAAGAAGAATATCACAGCAGAAGCCACTGCTAAACTCTTCTTTGAATGAGTGTGGGTACACTTTGGGATCCCACAGTCTATCATCTCATATCGGGACAACAGGTTCCTCAGTACATTTTGGTCCAGTCTCTGGTCGATGTTGGACACCAAACTCACTAAGTCCACAGCCTTCCATCCTCAAATTGATGGCGAGACAGAAATTGTCAACAGGATGGTCGTACACATTCTACGCATGTACAACACAAAGCATCCACGCACATGGGATGAGAGCCTCCCCTATGTTCAGCACAGCTAAAACTGGGCTCTTCATAGATCGACTGGCCACAACCCTTTTCAGGTGGGCTTATGATTCCAGCCACTTTGTCCCATTGATGTGGCCTTGCCATTTGAAGCTACTCACACAGATTCGGCTCATGTCTAGTCCGAAACAGATAAGGCAACAAGATTCATTGAGCACAGCCAACATATTCGCCAGCAGGTCCATGACATTCTGTAGAAATCAAATGCCAAGTACAAGCAGCGACATGATCAACATCAGGTGCCACACAAGTTTCAGGTGGGCAACAAAGTCTAGTTTCATTTGAAAAAGGAACGCCTTACCGGAGCCTATCAGAAACTCAAACCACTCCAATATGGTTCTTACACCATTACCAAGGCTGTGGGAGACAATGCATTTGAGCTCAGCATTCCCCCATTCCTTGGCCTGCACCCAGTGTTCAATGTGGACCACCTTCGACGATACTTTCCACCATTACTAGACACATCCAACATTGCAAAATAGCTCACATCCAGAGAGTTAAATCCAGATTGCATGGAACAAGATGCAATTGATCGAATCATGGACACACAAATCAAGCACACTCACCAACAGAATATCCAACTGTATCGAGTTGTCAAAGCAGGCCAACTCCTTCACCAGGGCAAGTGGCTCACCAGGGACCAAGTTTAGCAGAAGTTTCCTCATCTCATGGAGGAACTCAACGCAATGGGGACCATTGCTTCGAATGATCCAGGTGGATATTGGTGGCCACCTGCCAAGTCCACTTGGACCCCCACCATTATTTCTTTCATCTTTTCAGTTTCCTTAATTGTAGCACAGTTTACTATTTTTAGCAGTTTTTCGGGTCCTGAACTTCCGGAGCCATTTTGAGGCCCTAAATGACGTTTTTTGGGAAAACTGGGAGCAACATGGGTCCATGGACTGATATTTCTCTTCCCAAAGTTGTAGTTCTCGGATATATCTTTCTAACGAGATATTGTGCGCGTCAAACGAAGATCATATGCTAAAGTTACGACCCCAGGAAGTTGATGTACCAATTTACCCAAATGGGGCCCACAGTTTGGCGTTTCATCTTCTAGGGTTAGGTTTTTGGATGTTTAGGGTTTTCCATTGTTTCTCAACAATAAATAGGCCTTCAAGCCTCATTGTAACATAGTTCAAAGGCATGTAGCTGCAACATCTCTTCTCAGAGATAAGCTACCATTGCCCTAGATGGTTTATTTCCATTGTTGTTTGTAAGCATATTTCAGTAGTTTACATTAATGAAATGAAGTATTATTTCCGCTGCATCTCTGTCTTTATGGTTATCTCTGTAATTTGTTACGTTCCTGTTTAAATCCGGATCAGTTAGTCTGTGCTGAGTGAGAAGTTGAAAGAGCATATGAATAGAAGGAGCTGAGTGTTGTATGTATGTTGTTGAAAGCAGAAGGTTGAAGGTTGATTGTATGTTGATGAAGAGCATAGAAAAAAGAGTTGCATGGGTTGTGATGAGTGACTGTTGTTGAGAAGATCAGTGAGATGTTGTAGAGTGAGCTTAGTGAGTAGAGAAAAGAGTTGATATTAGGTAGAATGGCTTCCAATTATAAAGAACATTGAGTTCCTTATTGAGTGTGGGTTGGATCCTACATACAGGAAGTTGGTGCTTCCATCTCTAGTGGGTGCTTGAGAAGGCTTGGGGGTTGGTTCCTCCTGCAAGTTTGTGCTTGCATAAATCCAAGGAGCTGCAAGTTGGTGCATGTAAAAAAACTGTGAAGTTGGTGCTTCACATGGTGCTTCTGGTAATTTGGATAGGTTTCTACAAAAGGAGGGAGTTGATGCCTCTTGCTAGTGGGTGCTATCAAACAATAAAAGGGTGTTGGCACTTCCTGTGAGTGTTGGCTCACAAAAAAATTTATGTAATAGAGTAGATGCTCATATTTTACCTCAATAACAATAACAAACTTTGGTGGTTTTTTCCCGAAAAGGGTTTCCACGTAAAACCTTGTATCTCATGTGTATGATGCTCATGGTGTGTGCTTGTATGTTGATTTCATATTGCTGCCACACGATATGTTGTTGTTGATTATATGGATAGTTGGTAAGTTTGAATAAGAAAAGAAAATTGGCATAAAGAGTTAAAAATTAGCCTTAACACTGATTCACCCCCCTCTCAGTATTAACATTGTTTCCAACAATTAGTATCAGAACCAAGTTCCTTTAGGAATAGCTTAACCGCTAGAAGGTAGATCAAAGGGAAACAATGGCTAATCAATCTTAGCTTATATCTAAATTTGTTCCATTATTAAATGGATCAAAGTATGTATTCTAGAAAGTTAGAATGGAAGCCTATTTAGTGGCCTTGGATGTTGATGTATGGTGCTATGCATTGAATGGAGAAAAGAGTGAGTAGAATGAAGAAGCCAAGGAAATTATCATGAAAGGGTTGTCTATGCCAGATGCTGATAAAGTAAGGAATTGTGAAATATAAAGGGAAATGTTGGACAGACTGCAATGTCTGTGTGGAGGAGATAGCCATATGGCTCAAGAGAAGGCCGAAGAACCTTGTTTCTCAAGAAGTGAACCAAAACATGTAGATGTTGGTGCTGGAAATGATAAACATAAGAAGAGAAGGAAGAAGTCGAAGAAAGCATCACAGAAAAGAGTTGTTGAGAAGATAGAAGATATTCCATTTAATGCACAAGTTGTTGATCATCACTCTCAAGAGGATGTTGAAGAGTTAGAAGAAGGTAGGTTATTGCTTTGTGATGAATGTAAAGAAATAAGTCATTCATTATCTAGATGTTCATGTGAATCACTTGAAGATAGAGATAGCCATGCATCTAGTAGTTGTAATGAATATAGACCCATTTTAGTAGCAATAGAAAATGAGGGATCCTCTGAAGGAGAAGAGAGTATATCTCGTGAAGAGAATAGGGGTATCACTGAAAGTGATGAAGATGGAATACCCCTTAGACTTGTGGAAGATTCCATGGACACATAGATGATTCTAGATCTCTGTGGTGACTCAGCTAGCACCTCTGATAGTGAAGAAAAGGACCTAGATGAAAGGATATTTTTTAGAAAGAAGTTGATCTCGACTCTAAAGGAGATCAAGGACCTATCAGAGGAAAATCTCAAGCGAGAGGAGAAATTGAAAACTTATGAGCTTGAGAATGAAAAGTTGAGAAAAATAATAATAAATCTTAATGCTCAACAAGAGGAGGCTAGTAGGTTGAGTGGCATGTTGACCAATCAGCTGAGTAAGAAGGAAGATTATTGTGAGAGACTACAAACTGAAGTAGTCTCATTGAGACATGGCTTAGAAAAGTCAAATAAAAAGTTGTCACATTACCAAAATCTTGAGGGGAGCACAAAGGCCTTGGATGAGATGCTTGTTAAGAAAAGAGCCCCTCTCATCAAGGCTGGGTTGGGTTTCAAAGAAGAAACAAGCTCCACAAAGACAAAGGTTGAAGGGTCAACTTCCCAGGTAAAGGGAGTTTGAGGTTCCAAGAACAACAAAGAAAAAGAGGTTGTTGGACAACAACAACAACAAGGAAAGCAGCAGCAGCGAAAGAAGAAAAGGCAGCAATAGAAGGATAAGAAGCAACAACAAGTAAAGAAGCAAAAGAGAGCTAGGCAGCTGAAAGAAAGAGTGCAAGGCAGTAATGCAAACTGTCATGGAAGGCACATGAAGAACCAGCAGAGTTCCTTTCCTCCTCAAGGAAAAAGACTTAAAATAAAAGGTAACCTCTGTCATCAAAAGCCTTTTCATGGTTATTGTTTTTATTACAACAATTTTGGACATAAAGCCATATACTGCAGATGGCATGCAAGAATACGAGATGTGTTAGGTAGCAGCAACCCAAGTATGCATAGAGAGGCTAGGAGAAGGCATGTTTTCTATGATAGAAGCCATGACAAGATTTCTGGGAGATATCATAACTCCTCTACCACATTCTTAGGCCAAATCAAATGCTACAATTGTGGCAAATTTGGGCACAAGGAAGCAGGCTACAGGCATGAGAAGTCGAAGCATGCATCCCAGGTGATGCAACGAAAGGAAGTCAAGTATGTCTTCAGTGCTCTTAGTAAAGGGAGAATGCTAAACAATAGAAGGACAAATCATCAAGGTGTTGACTTATCTCTGAAGAAAAATCAAAGAAAAATTAAGAAGGATGATTCTTATATTCCTCTGATAAAACTCTTCATTAGAGGAAATTTTAGCCTAAAAGTGACCTCCTAAGGAAAAATAATAAAATAATAGTTAAAATAATAAAATAAGAGTTATGAATTTTGGAGGGAAAAGAAGAAAACTACTTTTCTAATTATAGTTTTGGCTTATCTCCTTATAGTTTTACTCAAATTTTAAGTGTAGACACTCGTTGGATGCGGGATTAAATTTTGCATCCAACGAGTACCCATTATGCATGCGTTTGAGAATACCCACATAAATAAAAATTGAAGATACATTAAAAAAGCATGTTAAACACATTTTTTAAATGTATCTTCAATTTTTATCAATGTGTGTCTTATCAAAAGTTTGCATAATGGGTACTCGTTGGAAAACAATGCTTTTGTTATGACTCAGCCATTGAAGGTATGGAAGAACAAGGAGGTTGATCTGCTCAGGGGGAGTAGATCCTTTGTTTCTCTTTAGTAAATTAAGATAATGGCCTCAGGTGAGGCCAAATAAGTCAGATGCAGGAAGCTAGAAGGAAAAGATAGAAAAGTGCATATGATTGTTGAAGATATGGTCCAATCCCCATGTTGATTACAATAATGTATTTGCTTAGTTCAAATATATCAGCATTAAAGAGAAAGGAGGATTGCAACCAACATGAAGTGTACACAACAATATCTTATGTTGTGGGAAGAAGAAGGTAAGTTGCAGTAGAAGTGTGGAATGACAGGAAACCCATAGTCAAGTCAGGTCCACAGGATCAATCCCCACACAGAGGTAAGAAAGAAGTTACAGGAGATCAAAAAGAGTTGGCTTATGGGAGCTTCTTTGATAACAATAGCTAGAAAAAATTATCAGCCTCAGGAAGAAAGATTGCTAAGTAAATGAAAGGTTTTCACCTTGGGTGGAATACCCTTATCTCATTTAAGTTGTGAAACTGATTTTTCCTAGTAGCTTTGTGCTCATAAAGCACAATGGGTATAAGATTTTATGTCCCTTAGTCTTCAATTGGTATCAGTATTATTATCACTCCGTGATTTCCCTAGTCTGAGAAGAGAAATTCCAGAGGTAACCACAAACCACTTTTAGGTCAGAATTTAGCCCCTCTAGCCTTGGAGAGGGCTCTTCCACTTTGATTGCTTAGAATGATTTGATATTAGGCTATGTATATTTGTCAATAAGGTTTGATTTTCAAAGGTCTTTTGATGAGAAAAGAGACAAATCCATTGGGCATGGAGTCATGTCAAGTCAATTTTTTGTCTAGTGATATAATGAAAAAAAAAGGGTTTGTCCATAGGGGCATGGTAGGCAGCCTTGGTGGTGGAATTTAGGTTAAATCGTTGTGTAGGGTGAGTGTAGAAAGTTGCAAGTCAATACATAGAGAATCAAAGGCATAGATGAATTCTAAAATGTTGTTCTTAAGATGAAAAAATTGATCACTTGGAAAAAACTAAATCAGAGCACCATTAAGATGAATTCTAAAATAAACATCTAATTTTTCCAAGTAAGAAGACATACATTTAAGAGATGTAAACACATGAGAAAACTTACAAGATCAAAGGAGCACAAAACCACCAAGATTTTGACATGGGAATCCCTGCAAATCACCTTCTAACTTTCATTCATTCACTGGCAAAGTTTTCAGAAAAAATAGAGTGCACAAAAGGTATGTTCTTCTCTAATCTAACCCACATAACACATTACCATGTTTCTCCTCTATATACATCACGAGGTTCGATCTGCCACTCTATGTGGTCAAAATTATTAACCAAAAATAACTTCTAACTAGATACATCATAGATTTAGTGCATATACTGAAAAATAGGAATGGTTTTCCTTACAACCAATCTAAGCCTAAAACATCACCATCTTGGAATATTTGCAAATAAACATTAAATACACTTCCTAAGACAATATGCCACCATCCACATGATCCAAACTGCTTCTAGAAGCCAAAAATTTAAAATTTGAAATGAAATGGTGCTAAACTGTTCATACTTGCACCACATTAGCCAATTTTGCACCAAATTGAAGTAGCCCTCCATGTTCTGTATGGTTGCATCCTTCCTCTGTCAAAATGGAGAAAATGGGTATGCTTCAAATACATATGTGATGGTATTAAACCTCTTAGATAAGGTTCAAAGTGCTTGCAGACCTCCTTTTGGAATAGCCTGATCCGGATTTATGCAGGAACGCAATAAAGTACAGAAATAACCATAAACACAGAGATGCAACAGAAATAATACTTCATTTCATTAATGTAAAATACTGAAATATGCTTACAAACAGAAATGGAAATAAACCAGCTAGGGCGATGGTAGTTTATCTCTGAGAAGAGATGTGGCGGCTACATGCCTCTGAACTGTGTTATAATGAGGCTCAAAGGCCTATTTATTGTTGAGAAACAATGGAAAACCTTAAACATCCAAAAACCTAATGCTAGGAGATGAAACGCCAAACTGGGGGCCCAGCTTCGGGTAAATTGGTACATCAAATTCCCGGGGTCATAACTTTGGCATATAATCTCCATTTGATGCACACAATAGCTCGTTAGAAAGATCTATCCTAGATTTCCCAAAAAAACATCATTTAGGGCCTCAAAACGGCTCCGGAAGTTTAGGACCCGAAAAACTGCTAAAAATAGTAAATTGTGCTACAAATAAGGAAACTGAAAAACTAAAAGAGATAGTTGTGGGGGTCCAAGTGGGATAGGTGGGTGGCCACCAACATCCACCTGGATCATTCCTCCCCCCTTAGGAAGCAATGGTCTCCATTGCATTGAGTTCCTCCATCTGCTAAACTTGGTCCCTGGTGAGTTGTTCTGCAGTCTCTGATGTGTCCAGTAATGGTGGGAAGCATGGTAGAGGGCGGTCCAAATTGAACAATAGGTGCAAGCAAAGGAATGGGAGAATGTTGTGCTCCAAAGCATTATTCCATACAGCCTTGGTACTGGTGTAAGGCCCATGTCACTTCTTGTACTTGTCATTTTTCAAAATAGAGCGGTGATATATCGGCCCGTTGGGTAGAGGTGCTCTGGGAGTTAGATCGAATGAATTCTTGACTTGACAGTGCAACAGTACCCCTGTGGGTGAGGAGAAGATGTTCTTGTGTTCTTTCATGACCGTATCCATCTGTTGTTGCTGCTGCGTGGAGGAACCCTTCATGGGGGTCATGGATGTGGCGACGATCTTCCCCTTACTTTGGGAGCGAACTAGACAGAAAATGAATTTCCTAGTCTGGGAGATGAGCTTGCTGCATTTCTTAGCAGTGATCAAAGAGGTGGCGGTAGGTGGGGCTACCTCCGGTATCCTGTATAATGAATTACACAAAGAAATAATGACAGCGCGAGGCCTTGACTCATACACAACATGTCGCCTCCACAAGTATGGTTGGCCTAATAATACATCACAAACATCTAGAAGTGCAACATCACACAATACCTCGTCTATGAAGGGTTTGATGTTGTAGGGAAGGCGACACTGCTGGTGAACTCGGAGATCTCGTCCTTGGTGAAGCCACTCGATACTGTACGGTTGTGGGTGTGGTGTAGTTGGTAGGCCCAACCACTTCACAACCTCTGCTGAAATGAGGTTCTTTTGTCTCCCACTGTCAATAATGAATTGCAGCGGCAAACCCTTCACCCACATCTGTGAGTGGAAAAGTCGCCCCCCCTCCTCTGGATCTTTGGGCTCATTCTTTTGGATCTTGGTTGTGGCAACAGTGGTGTTGGGCTCTACATCAATGATCTGCTTCCCTTTGCCACTCCCCTTGTCGGGTTTGGACTCAGGGTCGGAACATGCATCTAATTCAGAAGCCTTCAACTCGGCCACCAGCAACTGCTTGGTCCAACACTCACTTGTGTTGTGAGTGGGGCTCTTATGGAACTCACACCACTTTCCTGTGTCCTTCTTTGACTTTGTGGTGTTGTTCTTTTCTTGTGGCTTCGACGAGTTGTCTTGGGTTGCCCTGTCTTGGCTTTGTCCTTGGTTCTGTGATTTGGGGAAGCCTTTCCCTTGCTTGAGATTCGCAGATCCAAAGTTTCGCTTCTTCTGTTTAAACTTTTGCTCGATTTTGACAGCGTAGTGGTACGCCGTGCTGAGCGAGGAGATGTTCAGGAACTCAATCTCTTCCTAGATGTACCTATGTAGGCAACCGCTGTATTTGAGTACCAAATGTAGCTTAGAATCCTTGATACCCAACTGTGTGCGAAGGGTATGCAAAATGTTTGTGAACTCCGACACATCTTGGTCCCTTCCCTGCCACAGCATGGTCCACTTTATGTATTTGTCCTCATAGCTTTTGACAAGGTAGTACTGCTCCTTGATGGCATCCTGGAATGCATTCCAAGTGGGTGCGGCTAAAAATAGTGAGCCCGTAATTTCATCCTTCTGCTCGCAGCAGGTTTCCCACCAGTCCTTGACGTGGGGGGCTGCTTTGAGAAGAGTGAAAATAATCTTTTCCCAACTAGAAAAATTATGAACATAAAAATACCATTCTAGCAGATTTAACAATTTATCTACAACATCTGCTTCTATTTGACCCTCGAATATGGGGATTTCAAAATTAACTTGAACCTTAAAGGGTGTGGCATTTCCAGAGTAGCTGTTGGAAGCCAATGTGTCGCCTCTGGGTAGCTGCTGAAGGATCTAGGCAAAGTTGTTCATCATCACGCTCCTTTGTCACTCGAGGGCTTCTTCGAGCAAGATTTTGATAGGATCCCCTGCCCCCTCATCTTTCTTTTCATCCACCATGGGAGGAAGTCAGGATTTGCAAGGCTGTCTTGCAAAGGTTCGACCAGTTCAAGCCCTAACTCCTTATATCTCGACCTCGTTGGGGACATGCAAAGAAAAACAGAGAAAGAGCAGACCATTCTGATCACACTGATCCAGATTTATGTAGGAAAGAAATAAAGTACAGAAATAACCATAACCATAGAGATGCAGCGGAAATAATACATCATTTCATTAATGTAAAAGACTGAAATATGCTTATAAATAGAAATGGAAATAAACTAGCTAGGGCGATGGTAGCTTATCTCTGAGAAGAGATGTGGTGGCTACATGCCTCTGAACTGTGTTACAATGAGGCTCGAAGGCCTATTTATTGTTGAGAAACAATGAAAAACCCTAAACATCCAAAAACGTAAGCCTAGGAGATGAAACGCCAAACTGTGGGCCCCATTTCAGGTATATTGGTACATCAACTTCCCGGGGTAGTAACTTTGGCATACGATCTTTGTTTGATGTGCACAATAGCTCGTTAGAAAGATCTATTCGAGGAATATAGCTTTGGGAAGAGTAGCATCTGTTCATGCACCGATGTTGCTCCCAGATTTCCCAAAAAACGTCTTTTAGGGCCTCAAAACGGCTCCAAAAGTTCAGGACCCGAAAAACTGCTAAAAATAGTAAATTGTGCTACAAATAAGGAAACTGAAAAACTGAAAGAGACAGTTGTGAAGGTCCAAGTGGGATTGGTGGGTGGCCACCAACATCCACCTGGATCATAGCCCCCACTTTCGTAGCAAGACTGTCTCCTTTTGCAACGCCTTCAAAAATTTGAACATATGGTGACTTTTTCCTGATATAAAGTGTTCAAAGCATCAATGTGAATGTTGTAACCTTCATATAACTTTCCCTCATGACAATCAAAATTTCAAAAATTCACTATCCCACTAGTACCAAAGATTACATAAAAAGTGCAGCAAGCCCCTTGCTGCGTTTTGGCAAGCTTCATAAAAAACTGACCTTTTTCTAATCTCTTAAGTCAAAGAAACAAAAATTTAGAGTTGAGTGGTATCCTCTTGGTGAAGATTCACGTTTGTACTGACCTCTGCTAATATATCTAACTTTCCCCTCTTCCTTTTCCTTCCATATTCTTTGGCCTCATTGAGATTCTTCTTTACCAACTTGAGTCTTCATTTTAATACTTGTTTCTGTGTATATAAATTTCTCACCAGCCTATGTAGAGGCAATGTCCACTTTAACTTGTATCTAGACTTATCAAGCACTAGTTCAACAGCTTGTACTTTCTTAAACAAACTCAATTTATCCCTATGATATTTCTTTGCAACCTGATCTACTTGTTGTTAAACTCCTTCAAGTTGTTCAAATAGTTTCTCAAATTATTTTTTCTCATAAAAAACCATCCTATGTTCAATATGAACAGTCCCCTTTACTTACATTTTCACCTTGGCAACAAACCTTGTTCTTGGTCTCCATGATTGCTCAACTGCCTCCTTTAACTCTTCAACATCAATGACCAGTTTTCCTTTGCCTTTAGCAGCATGTGCCAATGTTTCCTTTGATGGTTATCCTTCATTGGGCTGACTGGTTTCTTATGATACTTTATGCCTAAGTTCTATATTCTCTTTCTGCAAATATGCTATTGTGAGATGCGCCTTGCCCAACTGATCTTGTAAACCTTTAATGCACTGGTCCCTTTCATCAATTTCCACTTCCTTCTGTGTACTTTCTGATTCCATAACTTGAATAGGTGTAGATGGAGGATCTACAGGAAATATCTTGGATGCTGCTCTTGTTCTGGGTACCCTTACCAATTTTTCTACTTCTGATGATAAATGAAGCTTCTTAGCACTTCTCTTATCAATTGATTTGATTTTAGTCGAAGGAATTTTGACCGAGCTTGTTGTTGCAGGTGAAACTTATTTGATCACAACTGATGGGGTCTCTTTGTTGGTCCTCTGGTTGTTTGAATATTGTGCTATCCACCCTGAAGAAACCAAAAACTCCTGCCATGATTGCTCCTTTTTCTCAAGCTCCTTTATCACCAACAATTTAGTTAATGAAAATTGAAACAAATTGGCTTCAATCTGATTTCCTTTTGTTTGAACTCTGTCGGCCATCTTCTATAGACTCCTAAACAAATAATAAGGAAGATTCAAAGGTTTCTTGTTGTTAAAATTAATTAAGAGCCTAATTTGACAGTGAAACACTTTATTGAACCTCCCTTCACATGTGAAGTACCTTTGAATCACTTCCAACAATTTAGTATCGTGGTCTTGTAGATGGCTTCTTGGAAAAATAGAACCATAAGGCTTTCCGGTGTTTTGGTTTAAGAAAGTCTTTGGAATCAACCAAATCAAAGTCCATACCCTTGAATCATTCTTATCCATTCAAAGGGATCTCAGTGGCCTCGACTATTGAGTAAACTATGACTGAAAAAGTTAGAGTTCCCACCTTTGCTTGCAAACCATCAAAACCCCGAGCAAACTTCTTTGTTAACTATAGATGATACCCCTAAATCTTTTCTCAAAACCTCATACACCCTACTTGTTTAAGAGCCATTCTGATGGTTGGGTCTGCATTGATGGTTGTGATGTCTGGTGGCTCAAACCGTACAATGGCACCTCCCTTATGCTTCTTTTATTCTAGAGTTGACATGATTTTTCTTTTGCAACAATGAATATTTTAGGGTTATGAGAAATTGGGTTTGTGTGATAATGAAGGTGTTATGATATTTAAAACCTCTGATAATGATTTAAGAGACAACAAGAAATTATATAAAAATCTTAAACAATGCAGTCTTCCTCAGGAAAAGCCTACAGAACTTGCAATTTCACAATTGTTGGCAGAGAATTTAAAGGGACAGTTGCAGTGTAAAAGCCATAAACGTAGTGCTAAAGGTATTTTATTTTTTAAACACTTTCAAGCACAAGCACATAAGGGAAGAAAATTTGATTTTTTAAACACTTTCAAGCATAAGCACTTAAGGGAAGCAAATTTGATTTAGATTTAAACTCAAGATAACTATTGCATGTAGAGGCTTACATAGAGAAAATGTGAATTGGCAGTGACAAATGAGGAATATAACACACTGTATTTGCACCTGTGAAGAAGATTTGACCACCAAAATGCAAGAATGGTAGCACTGTGTGAATTCGCAACGCCCCTGCCTCCCTTTCGCAGCAAATAAAACGAGAAAACCAGAGCCTACGATGAAAATGGTGAAGAGTTTAGCGTCGTGGAATGGAGATGAAAGTTCAAATAGACACACATAATGGCCTAGAGTGGAAATGAGGGCATTGATCATGATAGGAAAAGGAAAATAATGAATGTGAAACACCTTCTGAAAATACATTTCTTTGGGAAAAGGGAAGGCCTCTCCTTCTAACCGTTATTTCCCGCTAAGATCATGAGTTTTCCTCAAAATGACATTCAAATTGACTCCAAAAAGCCTCCAAATTTGTGCCTAAATCATCTCATGATTACGTTAATGTAGACATAACCTCTAAACTTAGGTGACCCACTTATAATGACTAAGGATGGTGACTAACTCATAATAACTAAGGATTTGTATAACATTATTTTTTTACTCTTTTGAAGACGACCAAAGGCTCCCTATGATTACCTTTTAGTAAGGAAAAGACATGACTTTAGACATTGGGCTCTTAAAAAATTAGACACCTTTACATGTCATTTAATCTAAACCTAGACCTATTTAAACAATAATAGTCAGGTCATCATGACTAATATTTACAAATTTGACCTTATATACATAGCAAGACTAACATGACCAAGATTCGTAGATGTAGGGCCTAACATAGGCTCAAATGGGGATGGAATTCTCCATGTGAGGTGCCAAGAACACCGTAGACTAGTAGCCTTATCCATTGGGTTCTTTATTGACTCTTAACGAACTAACTCAAACCGACTATGAATTTTATTAACTAAACTGTAACAGAATGCTTAAAACAACTATTGCTTCAATTTGAAAACACACTTTGAAAACTGAATTAAGAATTTCTAAAAAGTATGCTCAAAGTGTTGAGCTTATTGGCAAGCTATATCCTACTCTATACATCTGAACAACCCAATCATGTAAAATCATATTTCCAATATAGCCAATCAAATAAATGGCTACTTGATTGCAATTTTCTTTCATTCTTCTCAGACAGAAAGAAAAATATGAGAGATGACCCAACAACATGAAATCTGAACCCAAATTCAAAATTTCTCCATTTTGAGAAGCTAAATCCACTGACTAATTCCAAGAATACTACACATTTCTCATTCTCTAATTTTTGCAACAGATTAGCCATAGGATCTTCAAGGAGCATTACCTTTTCTTGATGAGAAAAAGGAAAGAGATACTCTTCATTTTTAAATGTTGTAGGTTCTATGTAATAAAGTTTATCATTCTGTTGACTGTGAAGAGAAATTTCTGAACAATGAATAGTCTTACCTGTGTCTTCTATATTCTCATTATGAAACCCACAACCATCATCTAAAGAAAAGACAACATTTTGCTTGGTAAAATTTCCATTCATATCATCCACAAAGGAAAGCTTTGAATTCTCATGAAAAACTTCAAATGGAACAGCTCCAGTATATGTCTGAGGAATTTCTAAAAATGACCCTTCATAGGCTTCAATAGGAAAATCATTTTGATTTGCAAATAAAACAAGAAAATAAGCTTCCTTCTCATTATTTTTATCAAGATCTATTAGTGCTTCAATGTTCTCCTGATCAAATAAATCAAGAATAAATTGAGTTGATTCAACATTTGATAAACCATTGATATCCCTCTCTACGTTCTCTGGAATTTCTAAATACTGTGAATTTTCTTTTTCATTCCTAGGGGTAAGAATATGAATCTGAATATTATGGCCTTGATCTATTTCATTTTCAACCAAGGAAGAAACAATTGTTTGCTGGAAATTATTTTGATTATCATGGCAGTTGACTTCTACATCTTCTTCCTAATGGTTAAAAGGGTTCTCATGAATAGCCTCTACAAGCTCTTCATCCATAAACTGATCATCTTCAGAAAAACTTTCCAAATGCTCAATAAACTTCTTAAAATGTGTGTAACAGTCTTTGACCAACAACAAGGAGGGATGATATTCTTTATCACTCTCATAAAATACTGTATCAAAATATCTAAGAGAATACAAACAAGAATTTGGCAATATTTCATACCATAATTGTGCATTTCCCTCCAAGGATACCATAAACATATTCATTAAGCAGTCCTCGTGAAATTCAACCTTAAATCTACGTACATGCATGTGAAACTTAACCAAATGAAGAGCAACATAATCTCCTACCCTATATTTGAATCTTGGAAAATAAGTCTGCCAATCTACACAAGGCATGTCTTTTGAAAATCTTGGAATACGATCTCGATTCATGGGAGCATACCTTCTAGATTTTGAATTCATATTTGACCAGTGGAGTTGCCAGTAAAAGCATGATTTTTGGATCCTGCTGTGAGTGGATTCTTTGGATCAGCTTGAAACTTGATTTGAGTCACCAAGTGAATGGTACAACCTTTAAGTTTCTGACTCTTGTCCACCATCAACAATCATATATGTAACTTTGATGATCTTTCCTTGGGAAGATGGAACCTTTTTCTCCCCGGAAAAAATACTAGAATGTTATCACTCCATGATTTCCATAGGCTAAGAAGAGAAATTCCAGAGGTAACAACAAACCACTTTTAGGCCAAAATCTAGCCCTTCTATCCTTGGAGAGGGATCGCTTACTTTGATTTCTTAAAATGATCTCATATTAGGCTAGGTATATTGGTCGATAAGGTCTAATTTTCAAAGGTTTGTTGATGAGAAAAGAGACAAATCCATTGGGCATGGAGTCATGTCAAGTCAGGATTTTTTCTAGTGATATAATGAAAAGAGAAAGGGTTTCTCCATAGGGGCAAGGTAGGCAACCTTGGTGGTGGAATTTAGGTTAAATTGTTGTAGAGGGCCAGTGTAGAAAGCTGAAAGTCAACACATAGAGCATCAAAACCATAGATGGATTCTAAAATGTTGCTTTTAAGATGAAAACATTGATCACTTGGAAAAAACTAAATCAAAGCACGATTAAGATGAATTCTAAAATAAACATATGGTTTTTACGAGTAAGAAGACATACATTTAAGAGAAGTAAACACATGAGAAAACTTACAATATCAAAGGAGCACAAAACCACCAAGATTCTGACACAGAATCCCTGCAAATCACCTTCTAACTTTCATTCATTCACTGGAAATGTTTTCCGAAAAAATATGTAGGTTTTAACCCTGTACAGAAATTACCTGCATACGAATTCTTAAACAAAGAAAATAAACAATGCGAGAGCATAACCCATAAAACACATATGCACAGAGATTTTTCCCTGGATCCCAAAACCGGGACTACCAGCTTGATTTCTCATTATGTTCCTTTCAATGTTACAATACATATTTATACATGCCGAAGCATCCAATACCATGGACCGAAAACCATCGCGTCCAAAAAACATGTGCGAAAATCATGCACAAAACCATAGGTGGGTCCGCCCAACCTAACATATGGTCCAAAACCAAAATTTTCCGGGGCACTGCCCCGGACCCCATAAAGTGGGGTTACGGGTGCCCTTCAAACCCCCTATTAACTACGTGGAAAGAATATAACACAACCCAACAAAATACAATGCACAAAAAGTTTGTTCTTCTCAAATCTAACCCACAGAACCCATTACCATGTTTTTCATCTCTATATACATCATGAGGTTCGATCTCCCACTCTAGGTGGTCTATATTATTGACCAAAACAAACTTCTAACTAGATACATCAAAGTTTTAGTCCATATACGGGAAAATAGGAGTGGTTTTCCTTACAACTAATCTAAGCCTAAAACATCACAAACTTGGAATATTTGCAAATAAACATTAAATACACCTCCTAAGACAATATTCCCCCTATCCACATGATCCAAACTACTTCTAGAAGCCAAAAATTCTAAATTTGAAATGAAATGGTGTTGATTGTCACATTAGCCAGTTTTGCAGCAAATTGAAGTAGCCCTCCATGTTTTGTATGATTGCAGCCTTCCTCTATCAAAATGGAAAAAATGGGTATGCTTCAAATAACTTTTTTATGGTATTGAACCTCTTAGATAAGATTCAAAGTGCTTGCATACATCCTTTTGGAATATCCCCCACTTTCGCAGTAAGATTGTCTCCTTTCGCATCGCCTTCAAAAATTTGAACATATGGTGACTTTTTCCTGATATAAAGTGTTGAAAGAATCAATTTGAATATTGTAACCTTCATATAAATTTCCCTCATGACAATCAAAACTTCAAAACTTCACTATCCCACCAGTACCAAATATTATATAAAAAGTGCAGCAAGCCCCTTGCTGCGTTTTTGCAAGCTTTATCAAAACTGACATTTTCCTGATCTCTTGAGAAAAAAAAAACAAAATATTTATAGAGCTGAGTGGTATCCTCCTGGTGAAGATTCACCTTTTTACTGGTCTCTGCTAATATATCTAACTTTCCCCTCTTCCTTTTCCTTCTATATTCGTTGGCCTCAGTGAGCTTCTGCTTTACCAATCCGAGTCTTCTTTTTAATACCAATTTCCGTGTAAATAAGTTTCTCACTTGCCTATGCAAAGGTATGGTCCACTTTAACTTGTATATGACCTTCTCAAGGACTAGTTCAACAACTTGTACTTGCTTAAACAAACTCAATCTATCCCTACGATCCTTCTTTGCAACCTGATCTACCTGTTGTTGAATTCCATCAAGTTGTTCCAATAGTTTTTCAAATTCTTTTTGCTCATAAAAAACTATCCTCTGTTCAAGATGAACAATCCCCTTTACTTGCATTTTCACCTTGGCAAGATACCTAGTTCCAGGTCTCTTTGACTTCTCAACTGCCTCCTTTAACTCTTCAACATCAATGACTAGTTTGCCTTTGCTTTTAGCAGCATGTGCCAATGTTTCCTTTGATGGTTCTCCTTCATTGGGCTGAATATTTTCTTATGATACTTTATGCCTAAGTTCCCTATTCTCTTTCTGCAAATATGATATTGTCAGATGATCCTTGTCCAACTGATGTTGTAAGTCTTTAATGCTCTGGTTTGTTTCATCAATTTGCACTTCCTTATGTATACTTTCTAATTCCATAACTTGAATAAGTGTAGATGGAGGATCTACAGGAAATCTCTTGGCTACAACTCTTGTTCTAGGTACCCTTGCCACTTTTTCTACTTTAGGTGAGAAGGGAAGCTTCTTAACACTTCTCTTATCAACTAATTTGATTTTAGTCGAAGGATTTTTTACTGAGCTTGTTGATGCAGGTGAAACTTCTTTGATCACAACTGATGGGGTGTCTTTCTTGGTCCTCTAGCTATTTGAAGATTGTGCTATCCACCTTGAAGAAACCAAAAATTCCTACCATGAATGCTCCTTCTTCTCAAGCTCATTTATGGCCAACAATTTAGTTAATTAAAAATGAAATAAACTGGCTTCAATCTGATATCCTTTTGTTTGAACTCTGTCAGCCATCTTACATAGACTCCTAAACAAATAATAAGGAATATTCAAATGTTTCTTGCTAGTAAAATGCATTAAGGGCGTAATGTGATAGTGATACACTTTATTGAACCTCCCTTCACATGTGAAGTACCTTTGAATCACTTCCAACAGTTTACTATGGTGGTCTTGTAGATGCCTTCTTGGAACAACAGAACCATATCCTTTCCGATGTTTTGGTTTGAGAAAGTCTTTCAAATCAACCAAATCAAAATCCATACCCTTGAACCATTCTTCTCCATTCAAAGGGATCTCAGTGGCCTTGGCTATTGATTGAGTTGTGACTGGAAATGTTAGAGTTCCCACCTTTTCTTGCAAACTATAAAACCCCTAGCAAACTCCTTTGGCAACTGTAGATGATACGCCTTAATATTTTCACAAAACCTCATACACCCTACTTGTTCAAAATCCATTATGATGGTTGGATCTGCATTGATGGTTGTGATATATTGTGGCTTAAATCGTACTATGGCACCTCCCTTATGCTTCTTGTCTTCTGGAGTTGACATGATTTTTCTTTTGCAACAGTGAATAGTTTATGGTAATAATAAATTGGTTTTTTGTAATAATGGAGGTGTTATGATATTTAAAACCTCTGATAATGACTTAAGAGACAAAAAGAAATTACACAAAATGTTAGGTAAAATTGACTCGGGGTTTGAGTCAAGGTTGACCTGGTTAAATAGTAGTGGTTTTGGGCACATGGTATAGTGTACCCATGGTATTATGGTATGTGGTATTGCATGTAATGGAGCCTATAAAAGGCTGGGAATACTTCATTGTAATGTAGGCCTGGAGGTGAGTGGTGAAGGCTCACTTGGCCGGATTGGCCAGGGTTTTGGCCAATGCTAATGAGATCTCATTGGGTTGGGTTTTTCCCCGGATTTGGGGTTTTCTTGGATAAATATTATGTGTATAATATTTATGTGTATTGTTGTTGGTTATTTTATTATTCCTCTCTGTAAATCTCGGTAAATCTCAGTAATAATTTATCTCTCTACCGTAAATTTCATAACAACTAGTATTAGAACCGAAGGTCTATTTGGCTGATAAACTCGCAGGAGAGAAGGGTTCCTGGTTCAAGTGGGAGAAATGGCAAAAGATGGTAGGTCTAGGGTCGAAAATTTAACAGGTAAAACTACCACCTGTGGAAGATGCAGATGGAAGATTACTTGTAACAGAAAGATCTGTACCTACCATTGAGCAGAAAGACAAAGAAGCCGATGAGTATGTCAGACATAGAATGGGATATTCTCGATAGAAAGGCACTTGGAACAATATGGCTATGCCTAGCGGCGTCAGGTAGCATTTAATATTTCAAAGGAAACAAGAATAGAGGGTTTAATGTCGAAATTGGAAAAACTATATGAAAAACCCTCAGCCTCAACTAAGGTATTTCTTATGAATCACTTATTTAATATGAATATTTCAGAAGGTGGATCTATTGCTGGTCATTTAAATGAATTTAATACAGTTACCAGTCAGTTAAGTTTTGTAGGGGTAAATTTTGATGATGAAGTTAGGGCTCTGTTATTTCTGTGCTCATTGCGAGAAAGTTGGAATGGTTTAGTTATGGCCATTAGTAACTCTATCTCTGAATCTAGTACTTTAAAGTTTGATGATGTTTTCGGTGCAATCCTTAGCGAGGAAATGCGACAAAAAAACTTTGGTGAGACATCAGGTAATTCTTTGACTGCAGAGACTAGAGGAAGAAAAATGGAAAGAGGAAAGAGCCCATGATATCGTAGTAAGTCAAGAAAAGTCAGATCCAAGTCCAGCTCAGGGATAGTTTGCTGGAAATGCGGGAAGAAAGGACACCTGAAGAAAGATTGCAAATCTCGGAAGGGAAAACAAGGAGACGCGTAGTAAGAAAACAATCATGAAGTGAATGTGACAGGTGATGTGTTGTAAGATGATTTGATTCTTTCAGTAGAAAATATTATTGATGCCTGGGTGGTAGATTCAGGGGCATAATTCCATGCCACACCTGATAGGAAACATTTTCATGATTATGTTCAAGGAGATTTTGGACAGGTTCGATTGGGTGATGATAAACCCTATAAAATCATTGGAATGGGTACAGTTTTCATAAAATAGCAGAATGGAAATCAATGGCTATTGAAAGAGCTAAGGCATGTTCTAGATCTAAAGAAAAATATGATTTCAACAGGGCAGTTGGGAGGTGAAGGTTGTGTAACAACTTTTATAGATAAAACCTGGAAGGCAGAGAATTTTAAGGGATAGTCGCAACACAAAATCCAATATTTTATTTTTTAAACACTTTCGAGCATAAGCACTTAAGGGAAGGAGTTTGATTTAGTTTTAAACTTAAGGCACCTATTGAATGTAGAGGCTAACATAGAGAAAATGTGAATTGGCAGCGATAAATGAGGTATATAACACACTATATTTGCACCTATGAAGAAGGTTTGACAACCGACATGCAAGAATGATAGCACTGTGTGAATTTGCAATGCCCTTATCTCCCTTTCGCAAAGAATAAAATGAGAAAACTAGAGCCTTCGAGGAAAATGGTGAAGAGTTGAGCATCATGGAATGGAGATGAAAGTTCAAATAGACATGCCGAATGGCCTAGAGTGGAAATGAAAGCGTTGATCGTGATAGGAAAAGGAAAATCATGAATGTGAAGCACCTTCTGAAAACACAATGCTTTGGGAAATGGGAAGGGTTTTCCTTCTAACCGTTATTTCCTGTTAAGATCATGAGTTTTCCTCGAAATGACATTCAAACTGACTCCAAAAATCCTCCAAATTTGTGCCTAAATCATCTCATGATTGTGTTGATGTAGACATAACCTCTAGACTTACGTGACCCACTTATAATGACTAAGGATGGTGACTAACTCATAACAACTAAGGATTTGTATAACTTTATTTTTGTACTCTTTCCAAGGTGACCAAAGACTTCCTATGATTACCCTTTACTAAATAAAACACATGACTTTAGACATTGGGCTCTTAGAAAAATAGACACTTTTACATGACACATAGTCTAAACCTAAACCTCTTTAAACAATAATAGTTAGGTTATCATGACTAATATTTACAAATTGACCTTAGATATATAGCAAGACTAACATGACCAAGATTCTTAGACATAGGACCTTAACAACTATGACAATTAATGGTTTGGGTTTGTATGGAGTCGCATTTCTGTATAAGTGGACATGTAATTTTGAGAAAAGAGCTATAAGGTGTTGTCGGGTACAACATCCAATTTGTATCTATTTCTTAGTGAAATTGGTATTGTTTAAGCAGCGGTCCATGTTTTGAGGTATGATCTCAGGGAGAGAAGTGGTTAACATGCTCAGGAGAAGTGAGCATAGAGGATGAATCAACAAAAACAGTGAAGAGCAAGCTGAAATGCATCACTAATAATTGGTATTAGTTTTATTGTTAACTGATACAAAAGATGAATTGGAAAGAGAAATATTCATCCAACGACCATAAGGTGTCCAAGATTGGAAGCTCAAAGAAGTGATAGTATATGTTTAGGGGGAGCATATCACATTTGCCCATTTATGGAGCAGCAACAACAACAATCCTTGAAGAGATGTCTACAAAGTTTTATCACTCTGTAATTTTGGAGGTTGTAGAAAACATCACAGAGGTAACCACAGAACCACTTTGGAAACTGAGAATCTAGCCCTTCCAGTTTCAAAGAGGAATCTCTCTTTATGGTTTAGCTTTGTTTTACTGATGATATTAGGCCATTTATCATGTTCAGGTTTGGGTTTTTTGTGTTGTTGGGTTGAGAGAGTGGAAATTAGGCCACTGGGTAATGGAGTCATAGGTTTAGATTGATCAAATGCAGAGTTTACAGGCTCAACTTATAGGGCAAGGTAGGCAATTTTATTGGATCCTTTACGATTAATGATATGGAGAAGAAGAAAAAGATTCAACAATCCAATTAAAAGTAGAGCAATTAAGAATTTTGTTTTTAATTTTTAGTAGAAAACATAGAAATTATTCATAAGTCAGATACAGAGTGTACTTTTAAACAAATTATGTTCATACTCTTCTTAGAATAATTTAGATTTCATAAACATATATGAGAAACAATGAAAACATTTAACAGAGAAAGATGCACTTCACCAATGGAATTGACACAAGAATCTTGTAATGCTTGCGTTGTATTACTGAAATATGATCAATGATAACTCTGTGAGCTTCTTTACAACATAAGTCCTTTCTTCAAAACTAATCCCAAAACTAATAGTTCGATTCTTTATGTATACAAAATTAATTACAAAATATCTCGATTCAAAAGATCAAGATGGAATTCTATTAATGTCTAAACTAATTACAAAATTAGAACAAAATAATAGGAATGTTCAAATTGCTGAATGTTGGTCCTGTTTTTGAGGAAGACTGTTGGTGACTAGGCCTCAAAATCTGTTGTGTTGTTTTTCCTTGCTGTCTAATTATGAATTGCTCCAGTAATTCATACAATTTGTCCCACCTATCTTCACTTGGGATTGGAAACTTAATCAATTTCCTGTAGCTTTCATCCACATCTGTGTATTTTTGAAAGGTTGGCTTGATGAAAAATAAGTGCCTGACCTCATGACTGATAAATAAATCAGAATCCAAGGCCTCCATGAATCCCTTCCCTGTGATATGCCCTTTGATCCCTGGAAACTCTAATTCGTCTTGGGCAATCCTGCTTGATCTATCCTGGTACTCTATTAGGCTCATGAGCTCATTCTCTGTATTAATCAACTTTGGCAAACATTTCCTGTTCAGCACCTACAACTTCTTGTGGAACCTTTATATGTTGGGTTCTAAGTTCTGGAATTTTTTGTCTAGCTAATTCATAAGAGTCCTTTTGGCCTGCATCCTTTTCACCTCCAGGATGGTCTCTATTCTATCCTGAATTCCCAGCTCCTATAGTTCTTCTCTATTCTTGGAATTTAGAAATTCGATGATAGTTGTAGTGTCCCTAGGTTTCTGCCCCAAGTCTATTTTAATCTGCTTGACCACCTCTTGGGATTTCTGCACTAACTCATGTTGTTAAAAAATGATTTGTATAGAAGGCCATATTTCTGTGATGGCTTCATTGATTTCTGTCCATATATTTTCTCTGGCTTGGGCCAAAGTTTGAACCATAACTGATTCACTATGCAACTGCTGAATTTTTAGATTTGACTGATGGGTTTTCTGCAACTCCACCACATAAAAATTATCAATTTTTAACTTATGTTCTGACAATGTCTTAAGTTGAGCTTTTAGCTTAGCAATTTCCTGCTCCTGGATAGTTAGACTGTCCATGGCTTTGACCAATTCACTTGTTGAATCTGTTGTTGTTGCTGATGTAGATGTAGATGCTCCTGGTGTTGTGGTCACTGAGGTTGGGACTGATGTAAGTGGAACTATGGCCTACTGTGTTGCATGCTCTTTCTCTCTGAGCAGTTTCTCCAGTTCTACTTCTATGTCCTTGATCTGGTTATTTAGCTCAATGACTATCATGAACTTATCCTCTTTTTTCTTCTCCATCTCTCCTAGATCCTTGGCCTGTGGATCTTTTGTGGTAGGTAGCTTTAATTGTTTTCTCAAGGTTGCTATGTTAGCATCCTTTTTCTTCAGAACTTCTTCAGCTGACTTGATTCTAGTATCCTTGGCTAAGGATGAAATCTTCTCTAACTTGAGTTGGGACTGTACATTTGATACCTGCAATTTAGAGGCAGACATGGCAGTGTTATTGAGTGTGGAATACATCATCTCACTTGTTTTTTTGTGCAAGTCCATCTGGTATATGGGACGAATATGATGTGCATCAAAAGTGAACATAGACTCCTTGTAATCTCCAGGTGACCTGGGAGCTGGTACTTTGGCTTCGAGAAATGTTATCTGCATTTTTCCCTTCTTTGAGTCGAATGTCGATGGTAATATGTTTTGAGATATAGTTGTTTATTTCCATAACTATGTATAAGTGGAGGCTGTTTGCTTAATTGCCTTGTATTTGGAAAAATTGTTGGGCTCAGCAGTGTCTTGACCCAAACCGATTGCCTTTGGTATCTTTGGAGGATCTCTAGAAGTAGAGGAAGATGGTGATCCTATGAATATATCCTCCTCACTTCTAGACACATGAGGACATATCTTTACAATGGTCTGTTGTTATTCTGTGTCGTGTTGAAAAACAGTTGCAGAGTTGGTTTTTTGCTTCTTTGTATAAACTAGGAAATCTTTTGCTCCTATTTCTATCACCGAAGAAGATTCTTCCTCTCTTCCTCTCTTCTCCCGTTTCTCTTTAGGTATTGGTGTTTGAGTGGTTTTAGTAGAAAGAACCTGCTCCTCTGCCTCCTGTAATGTGTTTTCCACCCATTGAGTCTAGTTCATGTACTACTCGATTTCTGGTCGAGGAGTATGTGGATAAGGTGGGGTCATTTGCTCCACCCTTAGCTTTGAGATCAAGCCAAAAAGGTCATAAGACCAGGTGAAACTCAATTTGAAGTACATTTGCTTCAACAACAAATCGGCTTCCTTATGATCAGGTGCTTAGAATTATGCTCAAAATTCAAAGTGTCAGAATATTTTCAAACTCAACTTCAGATTGAAGAGCTCATCATTCTGAATCCAATGGTGTGAACGGAACTTATATCCGAGTTCGTATGCAGAAGTTAGAGAAAGTCAAATTTCAAGTTTGACTTGCCTACATGGCAGGATTGGGATGATGTGGCAAGTCTTCAACGAATAAGGAGGCGCCATGTGGCAGCTCGCCATTGGCCCCACAAATCACATATCACAGTGGTAGGCAGAAAAGGTGTTTCAAATCGGCCCCCGATAGGTTGGGTTGCGATGCGATCAAATTGCAATCGCAATCAGTGAAAGGGATAGGTGAACAGGTATTGGCCCCTACCCCAGCGCAATTTGAGTTCCTGAATGCGATACGTTATTGTGTTATATTTTTATGTTCTGGCAGGTCTATGACATTGCATCACAATGTTTTGTTGTGTTAAGAGCACGTTGATATTCACTGAGTTCCGAAATACGATAGCCCCCAGATGCGACATTTGTTTATGCTACAATTTAATATACTATCAAGTCCACCTATATCACATCGCAGTGCTCCACCGCTTAAACAAGACCTTCTACCCACCTGAACTTGCCGATTGCAATTTGTGATACAGTCGACAAGATATGGCCTAAGGTGCAGAAAAATTCTTGCCCAGTTAGTGGATTTTGGGGCTAATTTGTAGTTTTCTGCCAAATTTTGAGCGTTTTGTGGAAAGAATAGTGGCAGAATTGGGATAAGTCATAACTCCTTCAGTTCTTATCCAAATTTTATGCAAAAATAGTCAATCCTAGTATTTTTTACTATTCTGAACTCATTGAGACAGGTTCAGAGGCAGATGAGCATGGTAAACACACTTTTGATGTAATTTGAGCATAATAGAGAGGCCCAAGCCATTGGAAGCTGGACCAAGGAGACGTAGCCCAAGAGGGGTAAACTCCTTTATCATGTGATTGTTGTGTGTTATATTTTGATTTTATTTGTTGTTATATTGATGTTTCTCAGCATATGTTTTTATGTTAAACTGTTTATAACATTTACATAAGAAACTCTCATGGGAATCTGTTAATTATGCAAAAGTTTTGAATCCTTAAGCACTTGAAAAAGCAAATGATAAGCATCTTGGGTTTATTTCTGAATGGGGAATTAGCACAACATTACTAATCTGCTCCAATTCAAATCACCTTACCAGTTAATCTCGTATTGCAGACAAAAAGCCCTACTCTGTCTTTAATCTTGAACTAGGCCTTCTTCTTGGTTGCCACGAAATGTAGATCATCCATGTGAATCATCTGCCGAATGTACTCTAATGAGAAAAGTCTCATAGGCACAAATTTGGGCAGTTTGTAGGGTGGCATCTCACACCCATATATCTGAATTTCTGTGTAGGTCTGGTAAAGATACTAGTCCCCTGTCTTTACTTGATCACTGAGATGTAGAATATTCTGAATGTCTTCACCTATCCTGGGCTCCACATCACTATGTAGGAGACATACCACTGTGTATAAAAACTAGTCCACAAAGTCTGTGAAAGAGAATTCTGTGGAATTCCTTCTCACCAAGGATGTCCATTGTATGACTAACTGAGCATTACCCTGCTCATCCATCTTCTGCAAGGTGAAAGGGAATCTGTCTTCTTGTTGATAAATAAACATGTACACTAAAATATAGGAGTATTTGAAAGCTCCCTCTGTAGAAAATTTGATAAACTGATCATGCATAGCCTCTACAATAAACTGACTGTAATTAAAAATGATTGGTTGCTCACTAGTGGTGAAAATTGACAGGAAGCCAACAATGGCCTCATCAACCCACTGGTCAGAATGATAACTAAGAATGTAAGAGATGATGGAAATAATATGCTTGGTTCCCTCAAGGAACATGGAAGATGAATATGGAGGGTTGGTTTTTGGTAATTGGGCATCTTCAGGCAGAAAAATTTCAAAGATATTGGCTCTCTGGGGAAAAGTTAAATTCTTGTAGAGATTTGTGAGAGAGTCTAATGACAGTGGCTTAGTTGACTCTAGGATTGTTACCAAGAGCATTTGGTTAATGGCTTCAGCTGTGATAGTTATCAAAATTTCACCATTGCGACTTATGATAGCTCTCTGAGAGGGGACATAACTCAATTGACACCAGGATTTAACTCAGGGAAAAAATGGGTCTGTGGGAACATGAATTGAGGTAGGGTAGACTCCCACAGATTAATTTCATCGCTTTGGTCAAGGAATTTATGTTTTAACCAATTATGAATTTAAAACAAGTCAAATTCATGGTTGGTTTCAACAATTTTATAATGCAGGTCCAATAAGGGTACATGATCTAAGTCTACAAGTGGGGGCAGGATGGGTTTCTCTTCTGGTTTCTTTCCCTTTTCTTTAGGGAGTTTCATTTTAGGCAACATGATGAATTTTCTAAAATGCGAAAAGGTCACAGATTACCTGGAGTAGGAAAATGACAGAGGAATGTCAAACTGGGTCCCTGATGACAGTTTGAAACAACAATGGTTGGGGAAGTTAACCGGTCACTGTTATGGATTAAGAATTTGTAACCTGCTGTTGATCATACGACACGGTGAAAGAAATAAGTTTAACATTTTCAGAGCGTTTATATAGAGCAATTTCCCAATTAACCATTAATCCTTTATCGTTAATGGGGAGCAGGTCCATTGCATAGTTAGCGGAAAGGATTTAATACAGTAATGACTTGCTGACATGGCGAGAGGGGCGCCAGATGGCAGCATAAGATTGGGAGGAAGTGAGTCATCAAGATAAGTTTAACGGTTGAGAATATTCGTGTGATTAGGATCCGCGAGGGTGAGGTGGCGGAGAGCGTGTGGAGGGGAGGTAGGCTGAGGTGGTAATTATGGTGGGGTCAGAGATATTTCATAGCATGTAGGTGCTGATGGAAGGCGGGGACAATAGGTCCACGTGGTAGGTGGTGAGTGGAAGTGGAAGCGACGGAAGTCAACAGTCGCAAGACTTCTTAAAGGGGGGGGGCGATGATAGTAAAGTGGGGGAGTGCGAAATGCTGAGAGGGTGCCACGTAGCAGGAGATTCAGACCCCCCCAATGGAAAAAGCGGAGTTGAGCTCAAGGGGAGCTGAAAACATTCCCCTGACGTTGATCCAAGCGGGGGACGATCTCAGCTTTCCATTTTATTCATACGCGCGAACTTAGGCTAAAATACATATTCCCAACATTATTACAAATGCATTAAAGCATGATTAACCCCTACTTAAGGTAAACTTAATCAAAAACTATTTTTTCCTAAAAACTATTTAGAAACAATTTCAACTAGCATAACACATTTTTTACTGATTTTTTCCTATCGATTAATCATGATTAAACCAAGTGATTAATTTATTCACTAATCTAACCTATTGTATTCCTAGCCTAATCATGATTAAACAATGTGATTAGCCCAAATTATTTCTAATTTTCCTATTTACCAAGTGGCATTTAAACAAGCTACACACTTTATTCAAAATTTCTAAATGTAAACTGATGCAATACTGATTTTTCTTGGTGGCATTTAGATTTTCTCACCTAGGGGGACATTTTCAAACATATTTTTATTTTTATTTTTATTTTTTGTTTTTCATTTCTTTCTTTATTCTATTTTTTCTGTCCCCTAAATTATATATATATATATATATATATATATATATATATATATATGTATGTATGTATGTATGTATGTATGTATGTATGTATGTATGTATGTATGTATGTATATATAATTCTTTTGGAAATAAATTTCAAACATGAAACATTATTTACATTTTTCAAAGATAAAATCATTAGGTAAAAACAACTCCTCCTATGAAATCTAGGACCCTAATACAATTCATAATGAACATCTCAAAAACTAGATGTTAGTCTTGACAGCCAGTGATTGCATCTAGGAGAAAAATGAAGCTTGTAACCATTTTCCATTGATGTCAAAGGCGGAGAGAATTTGTGGAGAAGATGTGATGGCCTATGCAAGAGAGAGAAAGTCATTGGTGGCTTATGCTAGGAGGAGTTTGGAAGCAGAATATGGAGTGGCCATCAAAGTTAAGATGAGGTTGAGGTGTTATCATTAATGCTAAAGGGGGAGATTGTTGGACAGTTTGCGTTGTCTGGATGGCTAGTGGCTTAGTAAAGATATCTGCAAGTGTGTTAGCATTTATGTCAACAATCATGATGGGAGATGTGTTGGGCAGTTGGCATTGTATAACTGTTGGCAGGAGTGTTGACATTGATGTCAATTAGACTAGCATGGATTCTTGTCATAGCAGATGTTGGCTTTGATGTTCCCTAACCTATTATGATGCTAATTGGTCTAGCATTGACTAGAGTGATTGATGGTCTAGGCTCAGGAGGAATCCTATGGTAGTTGTAGGCTTCTAGTAGAGAATTATCACAGTAGTAGGCTTATTGGAAAAGCCATAAAATGATGACTATGGCGATTGGGAGTCCAAGAGGAATCCTATGGTTACTGTAGTGCTTTGTAGAGAATCATCATAGTAGCAGGCTTACTCGAGAAGCCATAAAATGATGACTATGGTGGTTGCGAGTTCATGATTCCATACACAAGAAGACGAGTTAAGGAGCAAAGAATGGTACGGATTTTTCATCCATTTTATAGGTATCATATGGGTGGAAAGTCTACATCACACCCTCTCTATTGGAAAGTGCTCTGAAATAGCTTTCCAACGATGGGTAGAAGTCTAAAAATGGCCTCCTAGAAAAAAAGTTATGGATTGTCGAAGTCAGGGTCTTGAATTCCTAAGCAAGCCAAAATATTGGAGGTCAGCGGAGCATTGGAGCAGGCTATATCGGAGGTCGAAGAATATCAAAACCTCGAAATAGGTCATAACAGGATCTTGGAAGCTAGAAGCCATCAGAACATCAATGCAGGTGGATATCAAAGTATCGGAAGGTTGAAGCTATCAGAACCTCGAAACTTCTTAACATTTGAATTTTGAGAACTTACGATATATTAAGCTGTCGACATTGTTAAAAGTGTCAAGGGATGCATAACAGGATTAAAAAATGTTTTCGTTGCAAAACCAAGGCTTGTTGGGACCCCTTCTCTCTCCTCTAGTAGGACACATGGTGGCATGTGATTGGCTCTGAGAAGCTGTAGTGGAAACTGACATCAGCATGATGTGGAAGTACGGTGGACAAGTGGCAGCTTGTTTTGGCACTTTCAATAGCCCCATGGGGAAAATCAGGGTGACACGTGTCAACTACTCAAAAGACACTACATGGAGAAATGGCGAAATCATGATATCATCTCAACGGTTTGCATATCGGAGGATGAGGACATCGTAGCTCCTGTGCAAATGGAATTTGCAAAATGATAAAAGGGGCTCTGATACTATCTAGAACATGGTCGTGTGGAGACCCAAAGAACCAAGGGCATAGAGTAGTGGTAACACCTAAGTGCTATGAATTATTTCGGTGATTGGACATCTCGTAACTCCATTGTAAATGCTCTATGAGGAAAGTTACGATGAAAGAAGGTCTGATGATACTAGCACTTGGTTGTGGAAGCCCAAAAGAACCAATGATAGGGGCTTTAACACAGGGAGATAGGCTCCCGACAGGAGCTTGGAGGCATGACACCTAAGTGCTATACTGGCGGTCACAAGTAGTGGTCCTATGGTGTGAAAAGCAATGAGGGCTAAGTAGAAGGAGCTAAATGTGAATCGATATTTTTTATTTCATAAGGGCCTTTCAATATAAGTTACGATAAGTAGGGGTTCTGATATAACACTACAGTGGTATATGAAGTACTCAGTCACATCTCCCAGTCCCATGGTGGAAGAACAAGAGAGGAAAAGCAAAAAGGGCTAGGAACCTCATGATCTCGTGTTTTCATAACATTCCCTTTAATAAAAGTTACGAAATGAAAGGGATTAGAAATGGCAACACAAAAGTGTATGGTAGATGGATGAGTCGGCAGCGAGGACCACGATTGCACAGAGGAATTGGTCTCATGAGTAATAGTGATTGTCAAAGATTGTTGTTTCAAGGTAGCAAGGACCACGATCGCATAGAGGAGTTGGTCTCAAGAGTAATAGAAAATGTCAAAGACCGTTGGGTCAAGGAAGCAAGGACCATGATTTGCAGAAAAGAGTGTTGGGCTTGCCTTGAGGGTAGATAATCCATCTCAGTGCTCTAATGCACGCCTCAATGAATTAAATAAAGTCCATAAAAGCCATCTTGAAGTATAGTCTGTGGACCATGAATAAGCATGGGGATCTTGGTTAGAGTGTGCAGGCAGACATAGAATTAAGTCTCGATATGGAAATCACTCGGATGCCCATTCTTAATGACTAATGAGGTAGTAGTGGCCAAGTCAGACGTAATAGCAGAATGGAGAGTCATGCTGAGATACACTCAGTAAGTATGGAAATAGGTAGAAGAGACAACATTATGTAGTGTGCATCAAAGGATCAAAACCATCGATTTCCAACGAGAAAAGTGGGGGAAGAAACATTGTAATGTGTGAGATGTTGGGAGATCTTGGTGTGAGAATACACACTAATGTGTGAGGCCAAGTGAGCTTGTTCTGATGTGAAAGACTGGGAGTGCCTAAGCAGAAGGAAGAGATCCCGAGAGAGAGAGCTAGTGCTGCTGTGTCAAAGGTTGAAGGTTCCTACGCAGAGGAAGAAGGCTGAGTGAGAAGTTGAGAGAGCCTATGAATAGAAGGAGTAGAGTGTTGTAGGTATGTTGTTGAGAGCAGAAGGTTGAAAGCTAAGTGTGTGTTGATGAAGAGCAGAGAGCAGAGGGTTGTGTGGGTTGTGATGAGTGACTGTTGTTGAGTAGATCAATGAGCTGCTGCAAAGTGAGTAAAGTGAGTAGATAACAAAGCTGATATCAGGAAGAGTGGTTGCCAACTACATAGAACATTGAGTTCCTTATTGAGTGTGGGTTGGATCCTACATACAAGAAGGTGGTGCTTCCATCTCTAGTGGCTGCTTGAGAAGGCTTGGGGGTTGGTTCCTCCTACAAGTTGGTGCTTGTAACAAATCCATGAAGTTGGTGCTTCATATGGTGCTTCTGGTAAGCTGGACAGGTGTCTAAAAAAGGAGAGACTTGGTGCTTCTTGCTAGTGGGTGCTAGCAAACAATCAAAGGGAGTTGGTGCATCCTTGAGTGGTGGCTCACAAACAGATTGATGTAATAGGGTAGATGCTCATATTTTACATTAATAACAACAACAAGCTTTGGTGTTTTTTTCCCGAAAGGGTTTCCACGTAAAACCTTGTGTCTTATGTGTATGATGCTCATGGTTTGTGCTTGTATGTTGATTTCATATTTCTACTACATGATATGTTGTTGTTGGTTATATGGATGGTTTCTAAGTTTGAATAAGAAAAGTAAATTGGCATAAAGAGTTAAAAATTAGCCTTAATACTGATTCACCCCCCTCTCAGTATTAACATTGTTTCCAACAAAATGGTCTCATTGTTAGAGTATAGATACAGTAAAACAACATAACCACTCATCCTAATAGGAGGATTCCACTAATAGCTAATATAACAAAATAAAAACCAATAAACTCTTTGTAATATCACTAAGGGTTAGCTCAATTGGTCAAGTCCCTGTCATTAAAGCACCTTTGAGATTGATAGGTCATGGGTTCAATTCTCTCAACACCCTGGGGGTCGGGCTCTGTAGTTGAGCCGACATGAAGTGATCCCTTCGGGTGGATATGCTTGGTACAAATATTCCATGGACGTAGTGATCACTGATCTCTAAGGTCCAGTTGTAGCGGCTACAACCACCCTCCAAAATTTTTCCTTAGCTTCGTTTTGGAGCCTCCCTACCAACCATCCTCAGCAGCATGTCTTGCACTATCAAGTACATCAGCTTCAGTGGTTTTTAGGTAGCATGACAGCCTGGGCTTGATATCTTTTTGCATACCCCTCATAGGTTGTTTTTTTTAACTTCGTCTAGCTGCAGGCTGAGAAGCTCCCTCAAGCAATTGAGCAATTTTGGAGGGGAACCAGCCTTCCCTCCAGAAATTACGCAATCTTGTCTGGCAGCCTGCTGGGCTCAGGAATTGCACAATTCTTCCTGTCAACCTTCCCTAAAAAAATTGTGCAATCTGAGCATGCAAGACTACTCAGCCCATAAATTACGCAATTTTGGGCAGCAATCAGTTGCTCAACCCAGAAATTGCGTAATCCCTCTGGGCAGCCAGCCCAACTCCCTCCTAGAAATGCACAAAATTTCCCCACAGTCAAGGAGGTTGTTGCATGTGCCATCGGGTTGAGCGGTGCCACCCGGGACCGAGAAAAATTGACTTGCATGCATGGGCTTCTTTTTCCCGAAATAGCAAAAAGCAACATGCAAAAATCATCCCTAGATTTTAGGGAGATATTTTTAGCAGCTGGAGGTTACATGCAGAGATCATTTTAGAATCTTTCCTCCAAGTGTTGTTGTTTCCTATATTTGTGGCATGCACGTCATGATCATCAAACTTATTTATTCTACGCTTCAGAGCTCATTCCTTCACATCGATCTTCGAGCTCTGACATCCCACAGCACATCCAGGAGTCTTTGACACATCCAGCTCAGCTATTTCTAGGTAATTCCACTTAACTTATCTTTTGCAACATTTTTGTTTGTGTTTTGGCTTGTGTGAGTGTTGTTTTCTTGATTTTTGTGAATGCTTGAAGTCGTTTACATGCATACTAGCTTGTACTAGAACCATTTCAGTTTCCATTAGCATCTCATTATTGTCGCATGCATGACACTGTTTTGCACGAACAGTCATCGATTCGGCGACTCACTTCACACACATAAATGTTGTTCTATTTTCTGAATCTTGCATTCACTATTTCCATGGATGATCATTCACTCTTGCTTACACTCAGCATCGCCATGCATTCACATCCCCATTTGCTTTCAGTTTCCCGTTCATGGGTCTAGGCAACCTTGACCCAGACTTTGCCTCAGCAAGGCAGCATTGTGCAATCTTGAGAGGGAAGGCTCTACCTTCCTCTTAGAAAATGCACATTTCTGCCTAGTGACTGCCCTCGATTCTTGCATTACGTAATTCTGAGAGACAGTTACTGTTGGCCCAGAAAATTGTGCAATGCAGTCACTGGACCTGCAACCCTTACCAGCTCGAATTGTGCATTGTGCAATCCCAATAGCCAGTAGGCCATCCGGGATTTTACATTGCACAACTCCAATAGTCAACCAACCTCCCAATAGTCCAAACTACCTTTTGCAGAGTTCCGGTAGCCAGTCTCCCAACCTCCCAGGAAAAATTGTGCAATCCTTGTCAATCAATCCCCAGGTATGTTGCCTGTCGTTCCTCAAGTTTTCTTTGGTTTTAGCTGACAAATTTCTTGGCATGCATGTCACCATGTCTCCAGATCTAGCAGGTGTTTGTCCATCGCTAGACAGTTCAATATCAATGGCCTCCAAGAGAGCAGGATCAAAGGACAGCGTTGGAAGTGCAACCCGAGTAGAAGTTGAGCGAGTGTCTAAAAGTTTGCCGATCTTTGAACACACCAAGCTGATTGTAGACAAGGACATCAGGCTGAAATGGAAAGAGGTCAATGATGCATTTGCAGGCACATTTGGGGAAGACCTCGAAGATTTCCAAGTCTATGTGAACATTCACAAGTTCGTCTTGAACTGGATTCCATGCAGGTATCCCCTGTTCCCATGTACGAACATGATACATTGGATCGTCTCGCACATGGATCCTCAGACGATGACATTGAGCAGTGTCAGCGGGACAAAGATTGCTACCTTCAGGGCACAGGATTATGAGCATATGTACCATATGTCGAAGCCCATGATCACCATGGAGACACCATTTAGCATACCCAGTAGCAATGCCAACTCCAGGGATATCTTGAAGAACTGGGTAAAGGATTCAGCCAAATTCAGGATGACACCCAACTAGGTTTACAAGATGAAGATACTGCGGAAGGCGTATCAATAATTGGTCATATTTTCATGTCTCTTGTATGGCCAGAGAATAGGGAAAACTTCCCGCAAAGTTGGGTGATCGCGTTGGATGACTGGCCAGTGAAGGCAAAGCATTCAACTAGTCCGACATGTTGGCTCACTAGCTGAAGGAATAGGTAGCAAGAGCTCGATAGTTGCCCAAAGGTTAGAAAGCAAAAATGTACATGTCTGCTTACATCTTAGATACAATCTGTGCCCATCAGGAGTTCCTGGGCTTGAAGTGGGCATGGACATCGACGAAGACCTCTGTGAACACTTATTGTAGAATGTTGTTTGAATGCAGCTTCAGAGGAGATATCACACAACTGTCCGATCATTTTGTCACCCTGGTGTATAAGATGATATTTGAACAGGATCCACCTTGCATGTCGAAGGCAACAATGGAGGCATTGATTGACATAGTTGATTGATATGCCTCATCATCCGTCACCTTCATATGGATTTACAGCGCAAAGAAGCCTCCGCATGTTTTACCAAAGCTAGCCGTGGACAAGCTCGTCATGCAGGAAGTATCATACCACATCTCCGCAAGACTAACAACTAGGTTGCACCGGAAGAAGAAGGCACCTTGGCCCACTCTTCCATTGCGGATCAGGTTATACGAGATACAGAATTTCAAGCACACGAATGTCGAAGCAGAGGAGATCAAGAAATATCCATTCGATGCCCGAAGCGACAATCCGTATGAGCCGCATTGTCTTGTAAAGGATCATTGCACGAGAGTACAGTTTCAGTCAATCCACGGGGCATGTCATTGGGTGGAGGAGGACCCATGGAGATATTGTTTCAGCTTCTCTAGGCCCAATGAACTAGTCGTCATCACTGTGGTATGGTTTAATAAAGAAGTGTTAAGCAGCATCCTTGAGAGCACTAGTAGGAGCAGCAACAGAGATAAACATACCAACGCGTGACAAAGGCAAGAGAAAGATTGTCGATAACATGGAGGAGGAACAAAGACGCAAGTTCCGAGAAAAACCACTTGTGCAGAAAGCAACTTTGGGAATAGAGGCAAAGAGGTAACAACGCAACAAGAGGAATGCGTATGGGCAGAGAGAAAAATGGAGAATGGAGGAAACAGAGAAGGATTTGCATGAGTTGAAGGAGCATCTACGGCAGGAACGAGAGCTGCGTAGACAGGAGAAGGAAGTGCAACAGGAACAAGTACATCAGGGGGCGCAACATGTACAAACAGATGAAACTGCACCCGTACAGGTAGTAAACTCATTACAACAGTTGGTACCAAGAAAACAGGGTGAGCAGTCGCAGGAGCACGACTTCGCTCAAGAGATAGAGCAAGCACTTGAGCAGATGGATATGGACATGGAGCAGTAGGAGTTAGAGAAAGACATCGACCTCATGCCTCACCACTAAGAGGTCAACCCACCAGCTTCATCATATCCAGAATCGAATCAAGTACCAAGCGACGAAGGAGACACTGAAATCCTTGGAGACAATCCGGAGGAAGAGATGCGCAACATCTCATTCGATGAGTCCAAACATAGAGTTGTGCAATCTCGCAGAGTGTCGACTCTAGATGATCACACATCTACTGCGCAATTTGAGGAACAAGTGTTAACGGGAAAAGTGTCTATTCAGAACGACCCTATCCCACTAAGGTGTGACAGTGACCTTAGAAACAAACAGAGAAAACTACTCTTGTATTCTCCTTTATTAACTATAAACAAAGAGAAATAGGATGAACAAACCTGTGTCTTGCGCTAGTCCTTCGTTCCAATCTCTCTCCTCTTTGACAGCTTCCAACTACCTGCTCCTTTACTTGCCCAACTTCACCAAGTACCTGCAAGATCACAGAAGAAGGAAACTATACAAAGACATGGGTTCATACTCATAAAAAGCTTAGGATCAGATTTAAGCTAAACATACAAATGTAACAAACATCAATGATACACAAGCATGTAGGAGAAACTCAAATAGTTTTATTGATATAACAAGAAGATCCAGGAGGAGTTACAACCGATGATTCCTGATCCAGCATCAACCTCCCAGCAGAGAAGCCCCTTCTTCACCTCCAACAAAGCATAAATCACCCAATACTCTGATATCTATCTCAAAACCAACAGCAATTCTCTGCAATGTACAATATTCCAGCCTCTGGATCTCTTGGTGAGGGATCCATATATAGATGTATGCAAAGAGGATGAGTCAGCTCATGAATTGATTAGTGGCTTCTCTCTGTCAGTTCTTGCTTCCACTTGGAGACTGAGAGCCTCTTACTCATCCCTGGTCAAATTCAGTGAGGCAAGTGTCATTGGAGAAGATTCTGGAAGTTTCCATTGTCTCTCCACCTCGTGGAATGACTCTGCCACTTTTCATTTCCCGCTCAACGCACCCTGGTAGTGCATTTAGGTGCGTTGCAACGCACCTAGCTAGTGTATTTGGGTGCTTTGCAATGCAGCTAGCTAGTGGAGCAGCTGAAATGATCCTGATTTGACTAGTTCTGAGCAGTTTCTGGTGGAGAACTTCTGGGAGAAGCTGTAATTTGTTGACCTTGTTCCTTTAGGAGTTATAACAACACTTTTAAGGACTTAGGAGCCCTTGGTTTATGGACATTTCATGCTTGGAGCTGTAAGGCACAAAAATGTCTATAATAGTTGCCCCCTAAAGTATGAGGCCGTTTATCGGGTGAAATGCTTTATTAGGAGGATCCGAAGTTCTTTCAATGCTGGGAGGAGACCTGTAATAAGATACAATACAATACATTATCTTCATACTGTTTTCATGATCTAGCTGAGGCAGGCATTCCCATGCTCAGCTTTATAAATTCATTTTCATGTACATAGGACAGACAATCGTCTGATGGTAGACTGATGGTTCTGATAGAGCCATCATCCTTTTGGTAGGATGATTATCTGTGCTGCAATGTTGTACATTTCAATGTCTTTATTCTCCTGAATATATATCGCAGCCCGGATGGATGAAACTAGATCCGGGGTCTTCAATCTCATCCGATCTTTACTCGAAGTACAAGTCGATCCATGTGAGAAATGTTTTGAAGTCGAACATGGAAAGACATCGCTTGATTACCAGTCAATGATGTAAACTGTTAACAAGCGCGAGAGGAATCACCGATAATGATAATGACCCTCAAGGTACTACAGTACAGTTCACGTGGTGTGAATAAAGGACTTGGCGTCGAACACCACGCAAAATATTTCGGTCGAAGGTCATTGATGTATACCTGTCGCCGGAAGTGAGAAACTTGCCATTGAGGCATGCAAGCTTCAAAGTACTGAATGGGGTGTTCCTAGATCAACTTCTTGGATAATGAGCTGATGTCGACAAGAAGCGATCCGTCAAAGGAGGGCCTTAATGAATCCCACATGAATGACACGGAACAGAGCAAATGATTTTGATGGAGGTGAAAACGATATGATGATATATGGTTCAGGGTGGCGGTCATGAAGGAATGAAGTATAATATATGGTAGTGGATGGGACATTGGTGACTTCTCTGGATGACTTCTCTTGAACATGTCGGCGACACTTATGTGATGGGTTGGTAGCATTTACCCCAAATGTGGATGGTATGGTGTGACCATGGTGATGTGACCGGTGAATGAAACAACCCAACCCGACTCAGGCACGGAGTGGAAGTGTCATGTTCAAGAGCGACTTGCTACCAACAAAGTTTCTTTGAGTTTTCTTCCCAATTTTTCCCCAGTCATTGCTGACCAGTACCTCTTTATTTTTGTCAAGCTTGAGGAGGATAACATATGCTTGTTCTATAATTTGCCCTTCGGGAAAACCCATCGCTATGTTTTAACGAGCCTAGCGATAGTGAAACTCGTTCTCGCCTAAAGACAAGTTTGTCGCTATTAATCTTTTTAACGAGTCTAACGACAAAGATAACTCGGTCCTTTTCATTTTTAGAGAGTCTGAAAAGGTACATAAAGGTAACTCCGGAATTCCTTTTTCGTCATCTAATCCCTTAAGTCCGAAAAAGTATAAAACAATACAGAAGGGATGAATTTTCGATCGTTTTAACGAGCCGAACAAAACAAGCGCTCGATCTTTTTGTGCAATAATCCCTCAAGTCCAAAAAGATTAAAATCTAGAGGAGGGATAGCACTTCCGGTCGCTTTAACGAGCTGGAAGGCCAAAACTTGGCAATATTTTCATATTTTACGAGTCAGTTGAAAAGAGCTTAAAGAAGACTCGTCTTTTGAGGAACGAGTGATAAAATGGGTAGCAGCTGATTCCAGGTAAGGTAGCAGCTGATTCCAGGTAAGGTTTGGAATTTTCCAATCACGGCAGTGTCACAAGGATGGATAGTGAAATCACTCTTCGCAGTTGTTCCTCAAAATGGGTAAACAATCAAATGGAGGTGAATGATCGGCCAATGGAAAAGTGGAGGTGACGGTGCAAACACGACCAAGGCTTTAATGGCTGAAATGCTTCATTCACGGTGGTTATTTACCGGGGAATAGTTCATTTTTTAACGAGCTTAAACGCGGGTGGAAACATTTGCTCATGTCTTATGTTTATTTTTTAACGAGCTTGAACTATGTGCTAAAACTGCTCGATTAATCCAGTCATATGATAAGAATGTCTCATATAAAAACGACAACTTTTAGATTTTTGCCCCACATCCTTTCTTTATGCAAGTTTGGTGATGACTAATCCTACGAGTTTAAAGGGTTAGCCTACGGGTTTAAAGGGAGGACCTAAAAATTTAAAAAATAAATAGTCGCCCTTCGCTTGCACTCCAAAAGGTTTGCATGCCCCCAGGTATAAAATATGGTTTCAAGGTTACCCCTCAATTTGCAGGCAAAAGATTTGTTCTATCAGGAGAGGCCTACCTCTTACAGGTTACCCAAAGATTGCTCTATTCGCGGTGCAAACAAAACACTTCTTCGGTGATGTCTACCGAGATAAACAAAGGTCAGCGACGACGTCCGCCAACTCACATAACTTTGACAAGAGAATCTTATTCTAAAATAACCCCTCTTCCACCGACGGACGGGGTAGAGACTAGTCATATTCTCCCGCGGAAACCTACCCTATACCCGAAGTTTTCCTGCCAAAGCAGACCAGGATGCATGCCCCCTGGGTTTCAGTCATATCCCTCCGAATTACTCGCGCTTATCGGGAGGACGGACTGGGGATTGAGACATTTCTTGCGTGAAGAGACCATTTAGGGACAGTATATGACTATTTGCTATGCGTGATCCGGGAAATGAAAGCTGGTCCACGAGCTTGACCACTCTTCCTTCGTGCGGAAAACACATTACTCTAAAGAGTGAGGAGACGATGGCTCCCATGCAATAAATATAGTCTCGTCCAAGGAGTAGGTTATAATCCAAGGGTCCTTGAACTACCATGACGTTCATGTGAACTATCTTCCTTCTCAATGTTATGGGCACATCGGGAAGGATCCCTAAAGGTCGACTGGTTCCTTTATCAAAGCCTGTCAAATTTCTCATCTCAGGAAACAGCGATGGTGAACCAAGCGCTTTCCAAGCAATAGAGGAAAGGATACTCACAGAAGCCCCCTCATCTATGATGGTACCAGCCATGACCATTCTATATATTTGAACAATAATTCGGAATGGTATGCTTGCTGGCAAACGGGGTCTGCCTAGTTGATTCCAGTCGAAGGAGACAACTAGGTTGCTTGGAGGTGGGACCGAGTAGATGGCCGGGTATGGCTCTGACGAACTTCCTTCCTGCGGTAAAGGAATGGGTGGATTGCCCCCATGTTCGTCGGAGTCCGTGTTGATGAAGAGAATTTGGACGGTGGCATCCTTGTTCTCTTTAGTGACTGTATCATCCAAAGATAAAACCTCTGAAGGCAAGACCGGGTCGACTACCGCCTCGACCTTTTGACTTTCGTCTGGTATGGATTCAGTTGGTTTATCTTCAATGATAGGCGCTTCAGCCGACCACTTGAGCGGGCCAGCTGGGTTCTCAACTAGTGACGGACTCGGCAAGAGTTTTTTATATCCAAGAGGAAGTCGTAACGGTGAAACCGGATGATCATCCAAAACTCTTTTAGCCTCGTCTAAGAAGGGACAACGGTGGAGGGCATGGTCACCTTCGCACAGTTTACAAGGAAATCTAGCTTTCCCTTTTTGTCCCGGGGCTTCACTTTCACTAGTTGACGGTGTGCTTTCAACATGATCTCCAGAGGTTGATGACACCGGATTGTACAAACGAGGAGACCAGTCCCTTAGTATCCGGGGGATGCAAGGACAATCTCTGTGAAAGTGGTCTCCTTTGCAAATGACACATGGCGATTTAGGCCTGGTCGGTGCTGTGTGTGGATTTTCATTAGACGACACTCGTTTTCACCCATTCACCTTTGGCTCCTTCTTCTTTTTCTCTTTCTTCTTTTTTCCCTTCTTCTCCTTAGGAACTTGGCTTTTAGCTTTACCAGTCCCGTCAAGCGAAGAGGAAGGAGGAGAGGAAGAATTAGAGGAAGTAGAAGGCTGGTGGGTAACTCTAAACTCATCTAATTGCTTATTCGATTGTTCAGGAATAGTGGTGTTCTGAATGACATTGGTTGAGAAGAGCCATACTGGCAAGCCAATTGTCAGTCCTGGAAGCGACAATGTGGCCATATGGGGCACACCAACATCTCCCCAAGAGGAGAATGGACTAGGATTTCCACCAAGGGGAATTCCTTGGTTGGTAGGCTCCATTTTCTCAACCCAAAGATCAACGTAGGAAAAGGGTATGAATATTCCATTTAAAATAAATTTTAACACGCTTTGACACAACTTGTTTTTTCAGTTTTAAAGAGTCGAGAAAAAACAAAAGATGACTCTAGTCTCCTTCGATTTTTAATGAGCCTGAAGTGACAAGTGCTCAGATGGACCTTTTCCGTTAAGGAGTCTGAAAAGGAACAAAAGGGACTGCTCTGGAAGTCTAGGTAGAGGGAGTACCAAACCAATCGCAAAACTACAGAATACTTTTTACGGTACGACAGTCAATCTTCCCGAATGCTGTGTTCGGTGCATTACGATCAGTAGGGCAGCCGACACGGCTTCCTATGGATAAAAGGTTTTAAGCCTATAGGGGTCTCCCAATAGATACTCGATGGTACGTGGGAGCACAAGTCCGTACTGGAACTTATCGTCTCAAAGTGGAGGAATCACCCAACCATCAGTGAGGACAACAGTTACCAAGCTTTACGACGCCGGAATACGTCTCTAGCCTAGACCTCTAAATGTTGTGCGTTAAGTTACAAAGCGTTGTTAAGTTCAATGAATTTATTTTAAGTTGATCTTTCTTATGAAGTTTGCCTTTTGGGATCACCACGAGATGTAGATGTAATTCCTAAAATGCAATCTAAAGATGATAATCAAACTTTTATCTCTTTTCAACAATGAAAATCCTAGCTACAAGGGAAAAGAAAGACACAATCTTTTCGCAAAGAGCAAAGAGCACACTGTAAATGCACTTTTCCTAAATCAAGCCAAACAGACTGTCAATATGCAAATGCACATGCATGTGTTTTGTTTTTCACTTTCTTAATATTGATGCCTAAAAAGAAAGTTGTTGTACAAATCTGAATTCGCTTTCAAGTGAAAAACACAAACAAGCTTCTTTTCGAAATCAAAAGGTAGAGACGATTACGACACTTTATGATTTTGAAATAAACACTCGTTTCGACACTAGAAAGTCACAAATTCAAACCAAAGGCAAAAGTAAAAGCATAATCGACTGTCAACAGCAAATAAACTTTCTCCTATGATCAAAATCGACACTTGCGACAGATCTAAATCAAAGGACGACAGTATGACTATTCTACTTTTGCAATGGAAAACTGTAAATGACGTAACAAACACACAAAAACATCTACAGTTTCTTTTATACAACTGAGGCGGAATATCAGCAAAGAAAAGGGGTTTTTAAACAGACACACACACTGATCACAGGCTGCAAAAATCAGAGACAAAACTGAAAAAATTGAGCAAAGAACCTCAGCTGCACAAGGCTAGGCTGATCAACGCACTTGCTACACAGAGAAACTGGATTGCAACGCAGGTTGCCCTCTCGAGAACTGCACTGAAATGCAGGAAATCTTCACAGTACCTGCGCTGGGGCAGAAACGAGAATTCTTTCTGGGTTCTGGGTCACGGTTTGCAGTTTAATCTATGGTTTTTGGCCAAGTAAAAGCAATCAGTAATGCACAATCAGAGGGTAGATTTAATGAAGGTTTAAGAGCTATCACAAAGGGCAATCAGATCATTTGTGAATCAGCTTGTTCAAATCATAAACAGATCTAGTGAATGGATTGAAGCAGCAGATGTCTACTTTGCATTTGTTAATGGCAAATGCAGTTCGATTCGCTACTTCTAGGTTTATGAAACAAACAACATGAGAAACACAAACAAACCCACTAGACGATCATCCCCAGTGGAGTCGCCATTTTGTTAACGGGAAAAGTGTCTATTCAGAACGACCCTATCCCACTAAGGTGTGACAGTGACCTTAGAAACAAACAGAGAAAACTACTCTTGTATTCTCCTTTATGAACTATAAACAAAGAGAAATAGGATGAACCAACCTGTGTCTTGCGCTAGTCCTTCGATCCAATCTCTCTCCTCTTTGACAGCTTCCAGCTACCTGCTCCTTTACTTGCCCAGCTTCACCAAGTACCTGCAAGATCACAGAATAAGGAAACTATACAAAGACATGGGTTCATACTCATAAAAAGCTTAGGATCAGATTTAAGCTAAACATACAAATGTAACAAACATCAATTATACACAAGCATGTAGGAGAAACTCAAATAGTTTTATTGATATAACAAGAAGATCCAGGAGGAGTTACAACCGATGATTCCTGATCCAGCATCAACCTCCCAGCAGAGAAGCCCCTTCTTCACCTCCAACAAAGCATAAATCACCCAATACTCTGATATCTATCTCAAAACCAACAGCAATTCTCTGCAATGTACAATATTCCAGCCTCTGGATCTCTTGGTGAGGGATCCATATATAGATGTATGCAAGGAGGATGAGTCAGCTCATGAATTGATTAGTGGCTTCTCTCTGTCAGTTCTTGCTTCCACTTGGAGACTGAGAGCCTCTTACTCATCCCTGGTCGAATTCAGTGAGGCAAGTGTCATTGGAGAAGATTCTGGAAGCTTCCATTGTCTCTCCACCTCGTGGAATGACTCTGCCACTTTTCATTTCCCGCTCAACGCACCCTGGTAGTGCATTTAGGTGCATTGCAACGCACCTAGCTAGTGCATTTGGGTGCTTTGCAACGCAGCTAGCTAGTGGAGCAGCTGAAATGATCCTGCTTTGACTAGTTCTGAGCAGTTTCTGGTGGAGAACTTCTCGGAGAAGCTGTAATTTGTTGACCTTGTTCCTTTAGGAGTTATAACAACACTTTTAAGGACTTAGGAGCCCTTGGTTTATGGACATTTCATGCTTGGAGCTGTAAGGCACAAAAATGTCTATAACAACAAGTGATCATGTCTAATGTGCGCAAGCATCTACAGCGTTGGCCGATGCTACCAAAGCATATGTCGAAGCCACTAGCTCGAGTGTTCACTTCTTGATAGCTGAGAACGAACGAATGGCTAGGGAGTTATATATGGCTAAGAAAGGAGGAGAATTGGTTACAGCATCCATCCGAGCAGAGTTGAAGAAGGAAATATTGGATGAAGTATTGTCCATCGACACAGTCATGCAGGCGTTTTATTCCAAGTTTGGTACCGTGCATAAGGCAGTTGTCCATCTCAACGGTTGGCAGCAGCGATGTGCTAGGAGAGCACATATCTTGTCAAACGTGCATGCTGTTGTTGATTACATTCAAACATGGACGATGAGATACAAGGTAGCCCCGTTACACTTGCCCAAGATGATGAAGCCCAGAGCGGTCGAGCTGAAGGCATGCATCCGACGTCAGATCTGGAACTATGAAGATCTCCACCAACTCATCACTAGTCTACAGGCTTCCCATGCATGGGTATTCAGGAGTATGGATGTCATTGTGCACACATACACGATCCCATCTATTGGGACACTCACCCAAGAAAATACAAAGCAATAGGTCCGACTAGAGCTTGACTCGTACTTTGATGAGTTGATGCGCATAGCCACCAGCACAGACTTGGTGATCAGTGCAGACACCATGCGCAATATGTTGTTGGTCTGACCACACTCAAGACAATGATGCACATGTTATCAGATGATTTGGAGAGAGGAGCTCGAGCAGTTTACCCAGATGCTAACGAGGCAAGAGTTCGTTTCCAGAAAGATGTCACCTTAGAGTACACGGACACCATCGCGGACTACCGAGCTTGGCATCAATTCGTTACTGTTGACCACCGTGAGGATGTCAAAGAGATGGTCTCCCCACAGTTGTACGAGTCATAGTGATGTCTTGCATGGCTTTCTCAAGCCTATTTTGTCTCACATGGGTACATGTGCAAATTGTATCTGATGTCTTGTCAAGTGTAAGTTCAAGTTTCGATAGTTGGTTGTAACAGTCATAGAGTAGATGAAGAGTCATGAGGATAGATGAACATTCACAAAGGGGAATGTCAAGGGACACCCCACCCTTTGCTATAAATAGTCCCTCATAACTCATTGTGAAGGCTTTTGGTCAACCAAGCTTCCCATAGGAGTATCTTATAGAAATCGTGGACAGTATTGTAACGAGCCTTGGCTTCTCTAGTGTGCAGAGCTATTATATCACTTTGGAGGAGCAGGCACAATGACTGTAACGTTCCACTATTAGAGCTAGTTGTTGTTCATGGATGTATTTTATGACTAGAAATTATACTTCTTAATATAATAGAGCCAGCACGTTTCATGCATAGGTCGTATTGTATTTCAGCTATCTTGTTTACTATAAATGATATATGTATCTGTTTTTTTATGCATGCATGTGTAGCTATTTTATGTATATGTATGTATGAATCTTATTGAAATGTGTTGTTGGTTTAACCATCACTTTGGATTGCTATCTTACTTGCCTTCCATGTTGTGATCAGGGAAAATTTTAGGGGCTAATATTCGCAGGTGGGCTAATTTCAATGCTTTTTCTAAAAAACATATTTTCCAATTTCCATTTTTTCTAAAGATGATTTGCCCAAATTTTATAGTCTAAAATTATCTTACCTTAGAAATCGCCACAATTTTACATAGAAAACTATGAAAGAGTTATAAATATAAGTTTTGTAATACAATTATCGTCAAACATTTTACAATTCATATACTACAGACTATTAAGATTCGCCAAAGTTTCTAAACTTTAAAATAAAATTCCATCCTTAAAATTTTCCTTGGTTGTGATGCATCTTTTCTCGTGTGTTCCCTTCTTAACTCTATGTTGTCACAGGTTTCCAAGGGTGCACTCACCTCACCCTCCGTGTGTTAGAATTGCTCATTCATCCTCCTTGACTTACTGCATATGTCACACCCTTGCTACCAATAGGGACATCTTACTTGCCTTTGTAAGAAACCGCGGTCAAGGCCATACTGTACGACCCACTGCTGGGACTCCTACACCAAATGGCTTGAGGTCTAATTAGGACTTCTTACCAGGGAGATCCCCTAACATGTTGCTGGGTCCAGCACCGTCAACATTTTTGGCACTAGAAGGAGGGCCAGATGACAAGATGTGTCCTCTCATCTTGTTTTGAACCTTTATACATCTATCATGGATTCTGTCACACTCACCCCTCCATGATGTTTTTCACATGCTGAACCTCTCAACATCATGAGGGAGTTTTTTGATCTCTTGTCTGAATTCATGTATGATGGTGAAGGTGAAGTGGTCTGGCCTGTGTTCTTACATGACTTCCTTGCCATGCTTGACAAGGAAGATGGATGTTCTGATGAACAGGCCAGTCTATTGCTTGCATACACACTTCGTGAATCCCCACTACAGTGGTGTTGCAGCCTACCGGCTGACAGCGTGCACTCACTCAAGCATTTCTATGATCTAATTGAAGATACTTTCCATAATTTTGATCCATAACATCTTGAACAAAAAATGTTACAACAACAGAAGGCTCCGCAAGAATCGCTTGATGGCTTTTGAAAATGCTTCAGTATTTCGAAGTTTTAAGCTCTGAAAAGTTAGATGAAATTTCCTTATCTCATTGACAGATTCGAGTATTGTCTTATCAAATCAGTTCATCCCAAGAAGAAGTTTGAGCCCAAGCCTCGCTCAGCATACTTCAGTGATGGAGTTGCGCAATCACATATGGACACGGTCGTTGTCACAAGTGACTGTCCGCTGTCTCCTCATCAAACAGCTCCACCACTGCAGAGTGATGTGGGAGAACAGGCACACACATCTATTCAACTGTCACATCCTCCCAACATCACTTCGATTAATTTTTGCGCAGATTTGGTTGTGAGTCTATTGAGTTTTCATATGCATTTTGTACCACAACCTCCGTCTTCGTACTTTGATGATCCTCTGAATGATATTGTCTTGTGTTCTTCCATTCCGAACTCTACACTTCTTGTGAGCAAGGATCAAGCCATTGACAGAGTTAGTGTTGCATAACCAACATGTGTTTTCATTCATAAAGAGTATCACTGGGAGCTTGAGCATCAACACTCGGCGAAGGATGACTACCTTCTGTCTAAACCTCCTCCATTATTTCCTGACATATTTAGTGAACCTATCATCCATGATTTTGCATGTGTATCTCCATCTACAGATGCACCCATTATTGATCATTCACAAGACACACTGGATGTCAGTCCATCATCTGACGACGGAGAGGATAAATTATTCATTTAAAATCCACTTGACTTTTCATCTGCTTTTTACATAAACATAGAGGGTGAATTTTCCTGCTTCTCATCTACCCCTCTATTTGATTCATTAGATCACGAGGATGTCGATGAAATCATTGATTTTGTTGATTGTAGTTGTCATGATCTATTTTATTTTGTATTCAATAATGATGATGATTCTATCACAGTTGATTTTTCGAAGCCACTGGTTTATGATGATCTATTTGTCGACGAATTCCAAACCCCCCAGACTATCGAGGCACTTCAGCCCAAGCTGATGGTTATGTCAGGCCCTCACTGTCTTGAGGTTGGTTTCACTTCTGATCGACAAATTGTTGAAACACCCAAGGCTCCTCATCAATCATCTGTATGCATTGAAGATCAATCTCACACACATATCATGCTACCTCCACTAGAACTACACGATCCCATCGCTCATGCATTAGAGGAATCTTACATTGCAAGCACACGTGCATGACGCAAGTTGTCTTTGTTTCCTTCGCTTGCTTTCATGTCACAGTCAAGAGTATGTGTATGATTCATAGCTACATGCAGTGATACACAGCACCATGACAAGTCCACGGACTGCATGTCATGTACTTGCACCCACGTATATTCTGTGGACCCTTTTAAACTTGGAGTTTGTTTGTCTTCATTGTTATATCTTTCATGTTTGTTGGTTCACATAGCTGTGTTGTTAGCGAACCATGTGTTGGGTGAAAATATGTCCATTTAATTCTGTTGTAGTATTTTCCCAACTATTTAATTTGTCAATCCGAGATCCGTAGACTTACGAGACGCATGCACTATATATGTGTTATAGACATTTTTGGGCCCTACAACCCCAAGCATGAAATGTCCATAAACCAAGGGCTCCTAAGTCCCTAAAAGTGTTGTTCTAACCCCTAAAAGAATAAGGTCAACTGATTACAGCTTCTCCCAGAAGTTCTCCATGAAAAACTACTCAGAACTGGTCAAAACTAGATCATTGCACTTGCTCCATGGCCAGAGTGCGATGCATTGCACCATGTACACACGGGAAGTGCGTTGCATTTCAAAAATCCCTTCTATGGGGTGCGATGGACGAGAAAAGACAAGTGGCGGAGACAGTTTGCGAGGTGGATGATCATGGAATCTTCCAAAAACTTCTGCTGGGACACTTGCCTCTCAGAATCGCCCAAGGATGAGTAAGAGATCAATGAGATCTCTAAGTGGCATCAAGAACTATCAAAGAGAAGACACTAATCAAAAACCCAGAGCTGACTCACACCTCTACAAATATCTATATATAGATCTCTCATCCCAGAGATCCAGAGGTTGGGGGCTGGAATTTTTCATATTGTAAGGAATTGTTGTTGGTTTCTAGAGACAAACATCAGATTGTTGGGTGATTTATGCTTTGTTTGAGGTGAAGAGGGGCTTCTTTGCTAGGAGGTTGATGCTGGGTCGGAACCACTGGTTGTAACTCCTCCTGGATCTTTTCTTGTTTATCAATAAAAATTATTTGAGTTTTCCTCCATGCTTTTGTATCATTGATGCTTGTTACATTTTGTATGGTTAACTTAAATCTGATCCTAAGTTGTTTATGAATATAGATCCATGTCTTTGTATAGTGCTCTTCTTCTGTGATCTTACAGGTACTTTGTGAAGCTGGGCAAGCAAGGGAGCAGGTAGCTGGAGACTATCAAAGAAGAGAGGGATTGGATCAAAGGATTAGCACAAGACACAGGTTGGTTCTTTCTATTCCTCTCTATCTATAATTCATAAAGGAAATACAAAAGTAGTTTTTCTCTGTTTGTTTCTAAGGCAGCTGTCACACCTTAGTGGGATAGAGCAGTTCTAAATAGACACTTTTCCCGGTAACAAAATGGCGACTCCGCTGGGGACTGTCTAATTAGTTTGTTTGTGTATCTCTTTGTTGTTTGTTTCATAAACTTATAAGTAGCTTTCGAACTGCATTTTCCATAACAAATGCAAAGTAGATAACTGCTGCTTCAATCCATTCACTGGATCTGTTTATGATTTAAACAACTGATTCACAAACTATCTGATTGCCCTTGTGATAGCTCTTAGATCCTCCTTAGATCTACCCCTGATTGTTGCATTACTGATTGCTTTTTACTCGGCCAAAAACCAAGGACTGAACTGCAAACTGTGACCCGGAACCCGAACAGAGTCTCGTTTCTGGCCCAGCGCAGGTACTGTTAAGAGATTCTGAATTTCAGCGCACTTCCCGAGTGGACAACCTGCGCTGCATTTCAGATTCTCTGTGTTACAGGTGCGCTGATCAGACTGACTCTGTGCAGTTGTGGTTCTTGTGCTTCATTCTTTCCAGTTCTATCCCTGGATTTTGCTGCCTGTGATCAGTATATGTCTGTTTGAAACCTCTTTTCCTTGCTGTTATTCTGCCTCCTTTGTACAAAAGAACTGTAGATGTTTTGTGTGTTTGTTGAGTCGTTTATAGTTTTCCATTGCAAAAGTAGAATAGTTGTACTGTCGTCCTTTGATTTGAATCTGTCGCAAGTGTCGATTTTGATCATAGGAGAAAGTTTGATTGCTATTGATGGTCGATTATCCTGTTACTATTGCCTTTGGTCTGAATTTGTAATTTTCTAGTGTCAAGAATGAGTGTTCATTTCAAAATCGTAAGGTGTCGTAATCATCTCTATTTTTGATTTCGAAAAAGAGCTTGTTTATATTTGTCGCTTGAAAAGAAATTCAGATTTGTACATCAACTTTCTTTTTAGCATCAATACTAAGAAAGTCGAAAACAAATACATGCATGTGCATTTGCATATAGACAGTCTGTTTGGCTTGATTTAGGAAAGTGCATTTACAGTGTGCTCTTTGCTCTTTATGAAAAGATTCTGTCTTTCTTTTCCCCTAGTAGCTAGGATTTTCATTGCACAAAAGAGATAAAAGTTTGTTTATCATCTTTAGATTTCATTTTAGGAATTACATCTACATCTCGTGGTGAACCAGAAAGGCAAACTTCATAAACAAGATCAACTTAAAATAAATTCAATGAATCTAACAACGCTTTGGAACTTAACGCACAACATTTAGAGGTCTAGGCTAGAGACGTATTCCGGTGTCGTAAAGCCTGGTAACTGTTGTCCTCACTGATGGTTGGGTGATTCCTCCACTTTGAGATGATAAGTGCCAGTACGGACTTGTGCTCCCACGTACCGTCGAGTATATTTTGGGAGACCCCTATAGGCTTAAATCCTTTATCCATAGGAAGCCGTGTCTGCTGCCCTATCGATCGCAATGCACTGAACACAGCATTCGGGATGATTGACTGCCATACCGTAAAAAGTATTCTGCAGTTTTGCGATTGGTTTGGTACTCCCTCTACCTAGATTTCCAGAGCAGTCCCTTTCGTTCCTTTTCAGACTCCTTAACGGAAAAGGTCCATCTAAGCACTTGTCACTTCAGGCTCATTAAAAATCGAAGGCGACTAGAGTCATCTTTTGTTTTTTCTCGACTCTTAAAAACTGAAAAAACAAGTTGTGTCAAAGCGTCTAAAATTTATTTTAAACGGAATAATCATCACCATTCCCTCGTTGGTATTGGAAGTTAGTCTCTCTTCATCGCAAGTTCTTGTAGAATCGCTAGAAAATCTTTTGGATAGACTAGATATGTCTGAACAACCATCGACATCCAGGACTGTGTCATCTGACACAGCAATGGCAGAGCCTCCTGCTGCTACTCCAACAATGTTCAATGGTATACCATCTGTCCCGGCAAGTTATCAATAACAAGCCAGAGTCCAATCAGGGACTGCTTCGACGACATGGTCAGTTCCTATTTCTTCATCCGGATTATCATCTGGTATTTCTTATGTTGAAACTCAACAAATTGATCCAATGTGCCTTCCAAGGCCAATATACCATTTAAGTACTGGATTTCCACCATATGGAGGGCAATATGCCTTTTCATTGTTCCCTCCCAGAGAACAACCATATGGGAGTTTACAACAAAGTTCAGGTCAAACTGGAATTACATCCAGCAGTTGGGTACCAATACTGCCTCAACAACCAAGGGTTGTATATTCAATGCAACCGGTCCACCCTGTGTCGAATATTCCCACTATACCTGCTATGGTGACTGTGTCGCAAGTACAAGCGCTACCTGTTGTATGTCAACCCCAAGTTTCTCAGGTTGCAATACAACAACCTCTTGTCTTAACGACTGAATCACAACCTCAGGTTAGTGCCTCCTTATCTGGAGTGACTCAGACTCAAACAGGTACTATGACTACTCATCTTGGTCAATCATCCAGTATTGGGCAACATAAAATGGTCCAACAACCATGTCTGGTTCAATCTCAACAACCGCAATTCCAGCAATCATATCAAGGACCTGAGCAACAAGTCTTTGTAAGTAATGGGCAACCGCATTTCCAAAGCGGTTATCAACAACCATATTATAATGGTTATGCCCATCAACCTTTTCAAAGTTGCCAGCATCAAATACATTAAGCTGGTATGCAAAGACCCACTGCTCAGGCGATTCCATCTTATCGTGGGTATGCTTCGCCTAACCTGAATCAACAGTTGCCCTTTGTAGCAACTCTAGAATTACCAGATCTAAACCGGCTGACAAATGATCGAATTGCTTATGCCCCTTGGTGGCCAACGATTCCGCATAAACTTCCGTCAGATATTCCTAAATTTAATGGAAATCCGGGTGAAGACCCGTCGAATCATGTGATGACATTTCATCTATGGTGTTCATCAAACACCCTAAATGATGATTCAATTAGGCTTCGCCTTTTTCAGAGGACGTTAACTGGTCCGGCAGCAAAATGGTATATCGAATTGCCTAGAGCTTCATTCGACAACTTCAGTACCCTAGCCACAACCTTTTTAACCCATTTTCAATTACCGATAAGGTACGAAACGGGAACGGAACTCCTTACCAACTTCAAACAGATGACGGCCACTCACATATCTGATCATATACATGAGTGGCGACGTCGTCGTAGAATGGTAAAAACGTATGTTCCCGATCAGCTCTTAGTTGAATGGTTTATCAAGTCATTACTACCTTCCATCACGGAAGATGTGGCAAAAGGGGGAGTCGTCACAGAAGAGCAAGTTATCGCTCGTGCGCAATATTTGGACTTGATTTACACTCAGTCTGGCATGCTCTACGATAAAATACCTGACGCCCCTAGACCGGAATTCTCAGTTCCTCCTCCTCCTAAATCAAACAATGACTCTCATGTCGACGATACCGTGATTGGCGCGACAGACACGAAATCGACAAAGGCTACATCCAAGAAAGCCCGTAAGATTTCTAGTCAAAATGCAAATGAGGAACTTCTTGCCTCGGAAGTAAATGCCGTGTCGACCGACAAGGCCAAACAACTGAAGCAACCAGGGGGCAAGAAGAAAAACAAAGGGAGAAAAAAGAAGTAGGATGAGTCATCTCTTGGAAAACCTTCTGCAAACCCTTTTGGGCAAAGGAAACCCCCTGCGGGGTGTCATATATGTGATGAGGATCATCGGACGATAGATTGTCCATATAAAGCTGAAGTTAAGAAACTCTTTAAGAGTTCAAAAACCTCAGTAGTATTGACTGATCCGTTTCCAAACCCGGGAACCAAACTGGTTGCTAATCAAAATGCCTCCCGATCCCAAGTGCTTATGTTGTCTATCTCAAAGTAGCAAAATGATGCTTTGACAAGGAATAAAGATTACGGGAATCCACAGCTGTCGAATAACAAGGCTAATGAACAACCTAGTAGTTCGACAACAACTTTGAACGAAGTTGTGCCACCCATCATTCCTGAACCAATGATAAAGCCGCCAAAGGGAGTAGTACACAAATCGACATTTAATCCTCGTGCCAAAGTAGCACAAAATTATAATATAGTAGAGGACCTGGCCCAATCGCCGTCCGCTATGTCGACACTTGAGGTACCGCAAAATTGCCCCTCCCAAAAGCAAGCTTTATTATCAGCAATAGGTGGGATTGACCCAATGGATTCCAATCTTGTGGCCTTTGATCATAAAGGATATGACCCTCAGTTACCAACTCAACTAGCTTTCCTTATTCAAGTGAAAGCCCTCAACAAAATTGTTCATCGAACAATTATTGATGAGGGGGCATCTACATGTATTATGTCGATGAGTTGCTGGAAAAATTTAGGCTCACCACCCTTGTCGAGATCGTCAACGACGTTAAAAGCATTTGATGGACGATCATACACTCCATACAGGATTTTAACTAACTTGCAAGTTGAACTGGGGGGCAAAACAGTAGAAATTGATGTTGAAGTAATTGACGGAAACCTCGATTACAACATCCTATTAGGAAGGCCCTGGATATATGCCATGGCCGCAGTTGTGTCGACCTACTTCAGGAGGATTGCATTTCCCTTTCAAGGAAGAATTACAATCGTCGACCAACGAACATTTCTCCCCAACAGTTCACAAGTTACGGGAAGCATTCCAATGATCCATGGAAGCGATCATTCGCTTCAAAATATTGGAGTAGGCCTCCTAAAAGACCCTGCCTTAATGGGTACTTTTGCCCTACCGCCTCCGAGTAATCTGGAGGAAGTGGCCACAGTGGAAACCTACAATATGAAATCTTCTATATCTAATGGATTCGGAAGATTCGTGAACATTTTGTCAGCATGGATCATCGCCCTAATAGAAATATTGTAGCAATCAATTTTCTTGGCTTGGGGAGCAAACCAAAATCAGCGCTCATCGAGTGTTTGGATAGATAGGTCTAAGGAATATGGCACCTCTTCAAATCCTTCGTCGCATGTACATTCAACAGACGAAGGAATCATTCATTCAATGATAGGAGAGGCACCGTGGGAAGATTACCACCATCGCTCCCGTCTTCCAAATTACCACGAAGATTATTCCAGCAACCTTAATCATCCTTCAGTTTTTGATTATCTATCAAATATTGTAAATATGGTGGATTCCGAGGACGGTTCTTATCTCGTGTCGACCTCGTTAAAAAATGAAACAAGGAGTCGTGAGGATAGTTCTTTTACTGTGTCAACCTCATTAAAAAATGAAACGACCCCCTTTTCAAATCTCAAAGGTAAACCTTCATTCCAACCACCGAGTTGAATGCAATGAAGCTTGGGGGGCATGCACCTTGATTTGCGTTATTATGCTGGGGGCATGCAAACTTATCACAAGAAGTGTTACTGCAGGGTTCAAGCTCGTTAAAAAATAAACTCGCCACGAGCAGTGTTACTGCAGGGTTCAAGCTCGTTAAAAAATAAACCCGCATCGAGCAGTTTTAGAGCGGACTTCATGCTCGTTAAAAAATAAACATAAGCAATGAGCACATGTTCCCCAAGAGTTTAAGCTCATTAAAAAATGAACCAATTTCCGGTAAATAACCATCGTGAATGTAATACTTCAGCTTTTAAAGCCTTGGTCGTGTTTGCACCGTCACCTCCACTTTTACATTGGCCGATCATTCACCTCCATTTGATTGTTTACCCATTTTGAGAAACAGCTGCGAAGAGTGATCTCACTAGCCATCCTTGTAACACTGCCGTGATTGGAAAATTCCAAACTTTACCTGGAATTAGTTGCTACCCATTTTATCACTCGTTCCTCAAAAGACGAGTCTCCTTTAAGCTCTTTTCAACTGACTCGTAAAATATGAAAAGATTGCTGAGCCATTGGCCTCTCCAGCTCGTTAAAGGGATCGGAAGTGCTATCCCTCCTCTAAATTTTAATCTTTTTGGACATGAGGGATTATTACACAAAAAGATCGAGCGCTTGTTTTGTTCGGCTCGTTAAAACTATCGAAAATTCATCCCTTCTGTATTGTTTTATACTTTTTCGGACTTAAGGGATTAGATGACGAAAAAGGGATTTTGGAGTTACCTTTATGTCCCTTTTCAGACTCTCTAAAATTGAAAAGGACCGAGTTATCTTTGTCGTTAAACTCGTTAAATTTTTTAATAGCGACAAACTTGTCTATAGATGAGAACGAGTTTCACTATCGCTAGGCTCGTTAAAACATAGCGATGGGTTTGCCCGAAGGGAAAATTATAGAACAAGCATATGTTATCCTCCTCAAGCTTGACAAAAATAAAGAGGTACTGGTCAGCAATGACTGGGGAAAATTGGGAAGAAAACTTGAAGAAACTTTGTTAGGAAGCAAGTCGCTCTTGAACATGACACTTCCACTCCGTGTCTGAGTTGGTTGGGTTGTTTCATTCACCGGTCACATCACCATGGTCACGCCATACCATCCACATTTGGGGTTAATGCTACCAATCCATCACATTAGTGTCGCTGATATGTTCAAGAGAAGTCATTCAGAGAGTTCACCTGTGTCTCGCCCACTACCATACATTATACTCCATTCTTTCATGACCGCCACCCTGAACCTTATATCACCAGATCGTTTTCACCTCCATAAAAATCATTTGCTCCGTTCCGTATCATTGATGTGGGATTCATTAAGGCCCTCCTATGACAGATCACTTCTTGTCGACATCAGCTCATTATCCAAGAAGTTGATCTAGGAACACCCCATTCAGTACTTTGAAGCTTGCATGCCTCAATGGCAAGTTTCTCACTTCCGACGACAGGTTTACATCAATGGCCTTCGACCGAAAGATTTTGGGTGGTGTTCGACGCCAAGTCCTTTATTCACACCACGTGAATTGTACTGCAGTACCTTGAGGGTCATTATCATTATCGGTGATTCCTCTCGCGCTTGTTAACAGTTTACATCATTGACTAGTAATCAAGCGATGTCTTTCCATGTTCGACTTCAGAACATTTCTCACATGGATCAACTTGTACTTCGAGTGAAGATCAGATGAGATTGAAGACCCTGGATCTAGTTTCATCCATCCGAGCTGCGATATATATTCAGGGAAAATAAAGACATCAAATGTACATCATTGCTGCACAGATAATCATCCTATCAAAAGGATGATGGCTCTATCAGAATCATCAGTCTACACTCAGATGATTGTCTGTCCTATGTACATGAAAATGAATTTATAAAGTTGAGCATGGGTATGCCTGCCTCAGCTGGATCATGAAAATAGTATGAAGATAATGTATTGTATTGTATCTTATTACAGGTCTCCTCCCAGCATTGAAAGAACTTCGGATCCTCATAATAAAGCATTTCACCCGACATCAAAAGATTAACGGCCTCATGCTTTAGGGGGCAACTGTTATAGACATTTTTGGGCCCTACAACCCCAAGCATGAAATGTCCATAAACCAAGGGCTCCTAAGTCCCTAAAAGTGTTGTTCTAACCCCTAAAAGAACAAGGTCAACTGATTACAGCTTCTCCCATAAGTTCTCCATGAAAAACTACTCAGAACTGATCAAAACTGGATCATTGCACTTGCTCCATGGCCAGAGTGCGATGCATTGCACCTTGTACACACGGAAAGTGCGTTGCATTTCAAAAAGCCCTTCTATGGGGTGTGATGGACGAGAAAAGACAAGTGGCGGAGACAGTTTGCGAGGTGGATGATCATGGAATCTTCCAGAAACTTCTGCTGGGACACTTGCCTCTCATAATCGCCCAAGGATGAGTAAGAGATCAATGAGATCTCCAAGTGGCATCAAGAACTATCAAAGAGAAGACAATAATCAAAAACCCAGAGCTGACTCACACCTCTGCAAATATCTATATATAGATCTCTCATCCCAGAGATCCAGAGGTTGGGGGCTGGAATTATGCATATTGTAAGGAATTGCTGTTGGTTTCTAGAGATAAACATCAGATTGTTGGGTGATTTATGCTTTGTTTGAGGTCAAGAGGGGCTTCTTTGCTGGGAGGTTGATGCTGGGTCGGAACCACTGGTTGTAACTCCTCCTGGATCTTTTCTTGTTTATCAATAAAAACTATTTGAGTTTTCCTCCATGCTTTTGTATCATTGATGCTTGTTACATTTTGTATGGTTAACTTAAATCTGATCCTAAGTTGTTTATGAATATAGATCCATGTCTTTGTATAGTGCTCTTCTTCTGTGATCTTACAGGTACTTTGTGAAGCTGGGCAAGCAAGGGAGCAGGTAGCTGGAGACTATCAAAGAAGAGAGGGATTGGATCAAAGGATTAGCGCAAGACACAGGTTGGTTCTTTCTATTCCTCTCTATCTATAATTCATAAAGGAAATACAAAAGTAGTTTTTCTCTGTTTGTTTCTAAGGCAGCTATCACACCTTAGTGGGATAGAGCAGTTCTAAATAGACACTTTTCCCGGTAACAATATGCAGGACTGAAGTGGAACTAATCTAATCTAATCTAAATTACTGAAATCAAATTAATCTAGAAAAGCATTGAAACATTAACTATGAAAGCAGGAAATTGCATAAAGGAAAAGCAATACAACATGTGAAGAATTGAATGAAAAACAACATATGTGAGCTCACAACAATAAAACTATGTCAAATTATATTACAAGAACCAAGTTACAAATCATGAAAGCATAAAAATGAAAAAACTAAGAATTCCTTTCCATTATTCTTCATTCATATCCAAATGAAGAGAGAGCAATCTCTTATATACATGAGGAAGATAACCATCTCATAATTACATATCCAATATTCTCTCAAGCACTCTCAACTAATTTCCCATTATTACAAGATATGATCCCACAAATCTCTCAAGCATTTTTAACTACTTTCCCATTATTACAAAATATGATCCCACAAATCTCTCAAGCATTTTTAACTACTTTCCCATTATTACAAAATATGATCCCACAAATCTCTCAAGCATTTTTAACTACTTTCCCATTATTACAAAATATGATCCCTTTGAATCCTCCATAAATCTCTCACATATCTTGGATAAGATATGCCAACCAAATCCTCCATGATTTTCTCCTTAGGAATAGGCTTGCATAATTATCTCCTTAATATGGTGGAGGAGATATTAATTCTTCACATATTTCCTACACGTCACAAAACTCACATATTCTTGAGATATATATAAAAATATGTATATTTTCTAATATTTAATCATAAATTCACTTGTAATACAAAAATGAATAAAATGGAAAATAAGAAGGTGAAACCAAAATGTATGTATGAAAATGGCATGATAAAAGGTTAATGGGATGATGAAATGTAAGGAATAGTGAAGAAAAAGGTGGATGAAAATATGACATTTATGAGTCCCAACACCATGCCTTCACCAACATGGGTCGACCAATGCACTAGTGGCTGCATTGGAAGTATCACTTCACGTGATCAGGCCCATGCACCATTAGCTTAGGATTAGGAATAGTGTTTTCTTGCATGCTTGTTTTCTTACTTTCTTTGCATGTTTGTTTGTCTGATTGCTTGTTTTCTTACTCCCTTTGCTTTCGCATTTACTTCTGTTTTCACTTTGTTTTGTGTTTATTTTCTTGTTTTGCACTCATAGGTTAGTTTCACATGAGACCGTGCGCGACTCTTGAAACAAGCTAGGTAAAGTACAAGAGGCCTTGTGCAGCTATCACTACTTGGTTATCTGTCATCCTGCCTCTGTATGAAGAACTTGTTACTTTTAGTCCATGATACATCGATGGAAAATACATACTGTTCGAAGTGAACCTTGGTGAAAACACAATGCTTGCGCGCTAACTAGTGTCACCTACTCTAGTTGGTTGTTTTTGGGTTAATCCTTGTCAGCTCAGTCAAGTAGAGTAAGGTGAGGGGGAAAACCTTAACAAGCACATCAGAGGTATATAATAAACTACTTCTCTGAAGGAACAACCTCTTCTGCTCTCAATAAGTCGGGATCCCTCTTCTGCCTCTGAAATGAATAAGTGCTATGCACAGTTATGAAAATGAAAAAATGAAGAGTGAAAAATTTTAAAATGAAAAATGAATAAGGCGAAAGAAGAGAAAGGCTTCCTATGCAAAGAGGTGATGCAAGTAACTTCGTCGGGGTACTGACCAGGCTCGCTGGCAGTGGAGCAATGCTTGTGTTCCCGCATGACTCCGCCGGGGTACTGTCCAGGCTTGCTAGTAGCAAAGCAACACCAAAGATGAAACTAAGACTCTGACGACTATACTTCTTGTGCACCAATATACCCATCATCCCCAATCGAAACAATTGTGTTGAATTGGCTTGGAATGTATGTCAATCGACCAAGAGCTTGGAAGATGCTACATCTTACAATCAAGCAAGTGTGGAAAACAAGACGAACTGAGAACTGAACAATACTTCCGGAGGTTTTAGACTTGCTTTTCATGAACAAGGTCCATTCAAAGAGCTAGAGTTATACCAGTGTGTTGCCGATTGTTGTAGCGGCTATAACCACCCTCCAAAATTTTGCCTTAGCTTTGTTTCGGAGCCTCCCTACCAACCATCCTTAGCAGCATGTCTTGCACTGTCAAGTACATCAGCTTCAGTGGTTTTTAGGCAGCATGATAGCCTAGTCTTGATAGCTTTTAGCATACCCCTCATAGGTTGTTTTTATGGACTTGGTGCAGCTGCAGGCTGAGCAGCTCCCTCAAGAAATTACACAATTTTGGAGGGGAACCATCCTTCCCTCCAGAAATTGCGCAATCCTGTATGGCAGCCTGCTGGGCTCAGGAATTGTGCAATTCTTCCTATCAACCTTCCCTGGCAAAACTATGCAATCTGACCCAGTAGGACTGCTTACCCCATAAATTGCGCAATTTTTGGCAGTAGTCAGGTGCTGAACCCAGAAATTGCGCAATCCCTCTAGGCAGCCAACCCAATTCCCTCCCATAAATGCACAAATTTTCCCCTCAGTCAAGCAGGTTGTTGCATGTGCCATCGGGTTAATCGGTTCCATCCACGACTGAGAAAACTTGACTTGCATGCATGGGCTGGTTTTTCCCGAAATAGCAAAAAATATCCCTAGATTTTAGGGAGCTATTTTTAGTAGTTGGAGGTTACATGCAAAGATCATTTTAGAATCTTTCCTCCAAGTGTTGCTTTTTCCTAGATTTATGGCATGCGCGTCCTAAGAATCAAACTTATTTATTCGACGCTTCAGAGCTCATTCCTTCACATCGATCTTAGAACTCTGACTTCTCACAGCACATCCAGGAGTCTTCGACACATCCATCTCAGTTATTTCAGGGTAAGTCCGCTTAACTTGTCTTTTGTAGCATTTTTGTTGCTTTTTGTGTTTTGGCTTATGTGAGTGTTATTTTCTTGATTTTTGTGAATGCTTGTTGTCATTTACATGCATATTAGCTTGTACTAGCATCATTTCAGTTTTTGTTAGCATCTCATTGCTGTCGCATGCATGACATTGTTTTTCATGAACGGTTGTCGATTCAGCGACTCGCTTCACACACATGCATGTTGTTCCGTTTTATGAATCTTTCATTCACTATTTGCATGCACAATCATTCACTCCTACTTACACTCAACATCGCCATGCATTCACATCCCCATTTGCTTTCAGTTTCCCGTCGGCGTGTCTGGGCAACCTTGACCCAGACTCTACCTCACCAAGACAACATTATGCAATCTTGAGAGGGAAGGCTCTACCTTCCTCTCAGAAAATGGACATGTCTGCCTAGTGATTACCCTCTAGTCTTGCATTGCACAATTCTGAGAGATAGTGACTGTTGGCCCAGAAGATTGCGCATTGTGCAATCCCACCAACTAGCAGGCTAGCCTGGATTGTGCATTACGCAATTCCAGTAGTCAACCAGCCTCCCAGTAGTCCAAACTGCCTTTTGCGCAATTTCGATAGCTAGTCTCCCAACCTCCCGGGAAAAACTGCGCAATCCTTGCCAGTCAATCCCCAGGTATGTTGCATGTTGTTCCTCAGGTTTTCTTTGGTTTTAGCTGACATATTTCTTTCCATGCATGTCGTCATATCTCCAAATCTAGCTGGTGTCGCTCCATCGCTCATCAATTCAGGATCAATGGCCTCCAAGAGAGCAGGATCAAAGGACACCGATGGAAGCGCAACTGGAGCAACAGTTGAGCGAGTGTCTACAAGTTTATCGATCTATGAAGACACCAAGCTGATTGTAGAGAAGGACATCAAGCTGAAATAGCAAGAGGTCAATGATGCATTTGCAGGCACATTTGGGGAAGACCTTGAAGACTGCCAAGTCTATGTGAACATTCACAAGTCCGGCTTGTACAGGATTGCAGGCACGTATCTCATGTTCCCATGTGCAGACATGATGCATTGGATTGTCTCACACACAGATCCTGAGACGATGACATTGAGCAATGTCAGCGGGATGTAGATTTCTACCTTAAGGGAACAAGATTATGAATAGATGTACCATATGCCGAAGCCTGTGATCACCATGGAGACACCCTTCAGCATACCCAGTAGCAATTCCAACTCTAGGGATATCTTGAAGAACTAGGTAAAGGAGCCAGCCAAATTCAGGATGACACCCAACCAGCTTTACAAGAAGAATATATTGCAGAAGGCGTATCAATACTTGGTCATCTTTGCATGTCGCTTGTATGGCCAAGAGTGCATGGAAACCTTCCCGCAAATCTGGGTGATCCCGTTGGACCGACTGGCTAGTGAAGGCAAAGCATGCAACTGGTCCAACATGTTGGCTCACCGGCTGAGGGAATAGGTAGCAAGAGCTCGATAGTCACCCAAAGGTTAGATGATCTGATAATGAGATCTAAGACAATTAATAAGGTATTACAGACTCATGTGCATGGATGTGCCTATGTTATTTTGTGCAATGGATCAATCAGATTGCGAAATACATAGACTTTGAAGCAGTTAAAGACTATAATAGGAAAACACATAAAAACACAACAGATTTAATAAGGAGTTCACCCAATACTCCTGGGCTACATCTCCTGGTCCAGCCTTCAGTGGTGGCCTCTCTATTAAGTCTTCAAACAGAGTTTTTACAATAGTGAGCTCAGTTTGAGCCTCACAAACAATAGATGAAATTACAAGAGCCTCACTTGAATCCCTCAAGCTTCCTCTAAGTACACAGACTCCCTCACGGCTCTTAATCTCTATCCTCACTCTGTCTCGCACTTTTCTTGCAACACTGCCTCCCTGCTACGCTCTCTATCTGTGGCTTTTAAGCAAACGTTGTCTGCTTGTTTCATGTTCCCGTCTCTCGGTCTCCCCAGTCTCTGCACGCTTTGAATCCCTCTACTAGCGTTATACAATCATTGTTAAATGCATGGAGAGGAGGTGGCCACCCATTTTGTAACGCTAGAGTGCCCGGGTCCCTTGAAATCCTTCAGATTCCCAAACGTAGCCGTTTTCTGTCATACACAGGGAAATATGTTTGAAACAGAGAAACTCTGCCAAAACATGATATATCAGACATCAAAAGTCCTTAACTGTGATTCATTCCCCTATCGAGTCTGCCCATAAGTCGCTGTCGCATATCGGAAGGGCCCATTCCTTTGTATTTTTTAAAATATGTTAAACTGCGAAAATGTACTAAAGCACTGTAAAATCCTGCATTCCGAACTTGAAATATGGTTCAACATTGTTAATAAACCCTTTCGGGTCCGTGACATCGCTGATATCATTGTTATCGTCCCCGCTCCATTGCACAGTTCCGATGTGATGCGGTGATGCGATATATCGCAGTCGCTCATCGCAATAACCCTTGGGCCGTTGTAAGCGCTCCACTGCATCCTCCGATAGCGATCCATCAATTTAATATGGTCCGTCGATTTGTGCGCTTGATCGATGGTCTAGATTCACTCCGCCAATCGTCGTCACAATTTATATACATAAAGCATCGATATCCTGCCGACAGTGATCCGCTGATCAAATCTGGGTCGTTGATCAGCCAGATCCGACGGCCCTGATTTAACGTTGTTTTAAAAGTGCCGATAGCTCTGTTTACTCTGTTTTCACAGGTTTTGGGCCTCCCGATAGTGTTTTTCTTCATGCTGAAGAGTTTTCTTCGCCATGCTAAGGGTGTTCCTCTTGCGAATAATTTGATCTTTTTAAAAGATTTTGATCTTGGCATGATTTTTAAAGAGTTTATGAAGACTTAGAGAGCATTCTCGGATCCATTTGGATCACACCTTCCCACTGAAAAAGGCTTTTGGACCACCAAAAGTTGGTTTTCAAGCATCGCTTAAGTGAGGATATAGCTGCCTCACTTGCCCAATCTCTATCCATTTTGCACTGTTGGGTTTTGAACCTCTGAGTCCTATTCTTAGGTACTCGACATCCCCTCTGTGCGTAGTCCTCACCTTCCTGTCCAGAACTATATCTTCCTGCAGCTCATTGAGGTATTCAGGCAACAGATCATCAATGGAAGGCAATTGACTTTGCTCTTCAGGATCTTCAATTAAAGAAGGTTCAAATAGTCTTAAATTTTCTGCATTTACTACTGAATAGATGTGCATGTATGTTGGCAGATCAAGGCGGAAGGTGTTCTAACCAATTTTCTCAAGTACCTTAAAAGGCCCATACCTTATTGGCTTCAACTTCTTTCCTTCACCTTGCATTCTATCCTTGCTGATATGCAGCCAGACTTGATCACCAACTTGGAAGCTGTGCTCCACCCGGTGTTTATCATGCCTTGCTTTGTACTTGGCTTGGCTCTTTTCTAGCTGTTCCTGCACTACCTGGTGAATTTCTTGGATTTGTTCAATGAATCTGGTTGCTTTATCCACATCACTGTGTCCAGCAACTGCCATGTCTTTTTCAAAGACAAAATCCAAGGGAGACCTTGGTGTAAAACCAAAACAGCTCTCAAAAGGAGATCTCTGTGTAGAAGAATGTTTAGCACAATTGTAAGCATGTTGCACATAACATAAATGTTCATCCCAAAGCTTGGGATGCTTGCTGCAATAACCCCTGAGCAACTAGATCACTATCCTATTGACTACTTTTGTTTGGCCATCTGTTTGTGGATGAAAGGTTGTGCTCTTCTTCAGTCTGGTGTCCATCAATTCCCACAGACTTGACCAAAACTTCCCAACAAATCAGGAATCTCGATCAGATACTATGGAAGTGGGTAACCCAAAATGCACCCAGACATGCTGAAAGAACATTTTCGTTGTTTGTTCAGCTGTAATCTGCTTATTACAAGGTATTAAAATACACATTTTTCTGAACCTGTCCACAATAACATATAAATAGTCATGTCCCTTTCTAGATTTTGGCAATCCCCGAACAAAGTCCATGGAAACACTTTCCCAAGGACAGGATGGGAGTGGTAGTGGAGTGTACAAGCTAGTTTTCTATTGCTGGGCTTGCTTTTAGCACACATGGTACACCCTCTTTACATATTTAGAAACTGTTTCATGCATTTTTGGCCAATAGCAGTATCTTTGCAGTTGTGCAACTGTTTTGCTTACACCAAAATGACCTGATATCAGGGAAGTATGTGCCTCCCTTATTATGTTAATTCTCTTTGTTTGTGGAATGCATAGGTTTCCCAAATGATACAAGAGTCGGTCCTTAATATAGTAATCCAATTCTTCTACCTTTTTGCCATTACTTAAAGCTGCATATACATCTTTAAAGTCTATATCTTGAGCATATTGTTCAATGTAGCTTTCATGCATTACTGAGTTATGCTTAAGTATAGTAGATGCATTTATGATTGGTCTGGACAACATATCTGCAAATTTATTTTGTATGCCCTTTTTATATCTGATGACTAAGTGAAACTGTTGTAGGAAACCCATCCACCTATAGTGTCTTGATTGCTGCAATTTAGTTTGTGAGTGCAAGTACTAAAGTGGCTGATGATCAGTATGTATTATTGTTTCTTTTCCCATTAAGTAATGTTTCCACTTCTTCACACTCTGAACTAATGCATACAATTCTTTATGATATGTAGGATAATTAACTACTGCAGAATTAAAAGTCTCATAATGATAGCATATGGGTTTACCATGTTGTGTCAACACTACTCCCATGGCATAATCACTGGCATTTGTTTCGATCTCAAATGGTTGTTGAAGATTTGGCAATGCTAGTACTGGTGTTGTACTAATTTTTTCTTTCAAGGTATCAAAGGCTTTCTGTTGTTTGCCTCCCCACTGAAACACCTTGTTCAATCTTGTTAAAGCATGTAAGGGAGCTGCAATTAAGGAAAAGTTAGTAATAAACTTCCTCCAATATTGTGTTGCCCCTAGGAAGCTTCTAACTTCTGTAGCAGACTTGGGTTTAGGCCAGTTTACAATGACTGCAACCTTAGAGGGATCTATCTTCAGTTCACCACCCCCTACAATATGACCCAAATAATTCAAAGATGTTTTACCAAATTCACACTTTGATACTTTAACATAGAGATTTTCTTGCTTCAAGACATCTAGAGTCTGCTTTACATGCTTCAAATGTTCTTCCCATGTTTTGCTGAATACAAGAATGTCATCTAGATATACAATTACAAAATCATCAATAAAAGGCCTGAGTACATCATTCATTACTCTCATGAAAGTGGCAGGAGCATTAGTTAAACCAAAAGACATAATTAGCCATTCATACAACCCTTGCATTGTTTTGAAAGTAGTCTTCCATGCATCTTGCTCTGCTACTCTGACCTGATGGTAATCACTACATAGGTCCAACTTAGAAAAGTAAACAGCCTCTTTCAGCTGATCCAATAGATCATCAATGCGAGGAAAGGGATAACGATTCTTGATCGTTATTTTATTCAGTGCTCGGTAATCAATGCACATCCTCCACGAACCATCCTTCTTTCTCACCAACACTATTGGAGATCCGCATGGCGATGTGCTTGGTCTTATGAACCCTTTCTCGAGCAACTCTTGTACATGCTTCTTTATTTCTGCATTCTCTAAAGCGGATAACCTGTCCATTCCAATGTTAGGCAATGGGGCATCTTGCTGCAAATTAATATCATGTACAATTTCCCTTTTGGGTGGCATACCTTTAGTTTCTTGAAATAAAAGATCATATTCTAAAACAACTTTTTCTAAATCAGCTTGTCGTTTAGCATCACAGCCTTCAAATACATTGGTTTAATCAGGTTTCTTTTCCTTTACAACCATCAGTAAAAATTGCTTGCATGAATTTACAATCCTTTTCATCTGCCCTGAGTTTATGAGAGTATAATTATTCTTGAGTTTGTGAGCTCTTATAGTATTTTCTATTCCATCTTTAACAAGTTGATACTTATTTTCAGCTCTATAGAAAATGGCTTTTCTATCATACAAGTAAGGACTTCCTAAAACAATTCCACATATATCCAAGGGAATTACATCCAACTCAACCTCATCTACAAATGCTGAACCAATGGCAAACCTAAGTTTACATTGTCTAGTCACTTGTAGCTTTGCTTTATCACATAACCAACCTAATGGATATGGCTTCTTGTGAGGTGTGGTTAGTAATCCCAGCTTCTTTACAATTGCTTCAGAAATTAAGTTTACTTGTGAGCCACTATCAAATAAAGTATCAATCTTTTGATGCTTGGAAATAACTCTAATATGAAAAAGCTCATGTCTTCTTCTCTCATTTTCTTCAATATCAATAGTTTAGGCAGAATTACTAGTAGATGCTTCAGAATTTTTACCTTGTATACCAGTCGTTGTGATGGTTGTTTCATCACCTGAGTCTGACCCCAAATCTCTCTGACCAGCAGTGGCAACCTTCTTCTTCTTGCCATCGAACTTCTTGGGTTTCAGCTCTGGATGCAAAGACCAGCAATGTTCATCATCATGTCCATCCTTCTTGCAGTGAGTGCATGAAGGTTTGGCCTTTTATACAGCATTTGCCTTCCTCTCTTTCCATTTCTGCTTCCTCTTTTCCTTGTTCTTTCTTGCAGTGGGTTTTGATGATCCCCCGATCTCTGGGTTCACATTCTTGCCTCTAGCCTCTAGATGGGTAGCCTGAACAGATACCTCATCTATGCTAGTAGGGTTAAACATGAGAATGGTGTGCCTCAAATAACTATGTAGACCACCTATATACTTCAGGAAAGTTTCAGGTGAGTCTAAAGAAATGCCTGGAATCAAAGCTCTTTTTCTAAATTCTTGAGTGTAGCTTTGTACACTTTGCCCTTTTAATTGGCGAAGAGTTTGCCAACTCATCATAGCTCGCTGCATATAAGCTAGTGGATAGAATTGTTTTTTAATTGCAGAAACAAATTCACTCCATACAGAAAGAATTTTACCATGTTTCTTCAAGTCAGCTTGTGTCCTGCCTTCCCACCATACCAAGGCAGTTCCTCCAAGGCGTAGGCTGGCCAGCTGAATTTTACTCCTGTCTGAATCAATGCTATGCACCCTGCAATACACATCAATCTGTCTAATCCAATTATCTAGCTTCTCTGCATTTAACTCTCCATCATATATTGGAAAATCAAATTTAACATCTAGTTTAATCAAAGATTTTTTCTTCTTTGTATGTTCAGGGCTATCAGGAGGTGTGGATAAAGGAGCCTCTTTTCCTTTCCTTTTGCCTTCAGAATGGTCATCTCGAAGAGATTCTTCTGTTTCTTTGTCTTGTTTGGAAGTTGAAGAATATTCACTTTGACCTTTCTTAAATTCTCTATACATTTCTTCTACCATGGCTCTCATGGTCATGAAACTGTCCATGAACTGAGAGTCTGTTTCCAAGGGAATTTCTTCTGCCGTTTTCCTCCTAAGATACACTCTACCAATTTCTGGGATAGTTTCAACTAGTTCTCCTTCTCCTAATTTAAGCTTTGACCTAGTTAGCATTCACAAACAGTCCAGCACAAGCTTTTCTAACCTTAGCAACCTAAAGCTCTGATACCACTTGATCTGATAATGAGATCTAAGACAATTAATAAGGTATTACAGACTCATGTGCATGGATGTGCCTATGTTATTTTGTGCAAAGGATCGATTAGATTGCGAAATACATATACTTTGAAGCAATTAAAGACTATAATAAACAAACACATAAAAACACAACAAATTTAATAAGGAGTTCACCCAACTCCTGGGCTACATCTCATGGTCTAGCCTTCAGTGATGTCCTCTCTATTAAGTCTTCAAATAGAGTTTTTACAATAGTGAGCTCAGTTTGAGCCTCACACACAATAGATGCAATTACAAGAGCTTCACTTGAATCCCTCAAGCTTCCTCTGAGTACACAGACTCCCTCACAGCTCTCAATCTCTGTCCTCACTCTGTCTCGCACTTTTTTTGCAACACTGCCTCCCTGCTACGCTCTCTGTCTGTGGCTTTAAATCCAACGTTGTCTGTTTGTTTCATGTTCCTGTCTCTCGGTGTCCCTGGTCTCTGCACGCTTTGAATCCCTCTACCAGCGTCATACAATCATTGCTAAATGCATGGAGAGGAGGTGGCCACCCATTCTGTAACGCTAGAGTGCCCGGGTCCCTTGAAATCCTTCGGATTCCCAAACGTAGCCGTTTTCTATCATACACAGGGAAATATGTTCAAAACAAAGAAACTCTGCCAAAACATGATATATCAGACTTCAAAATTCCTTAACTGTGATTCATTCCCCTATCGGGTCTGCCCACAAGTCGCTATCGCATATCGGAAGGGTCCATTCCTTTGTATTTTTTAAAATATGTTAAACTGCGAAAATGTACTAAAACACTGTAAAATCCCGCATTCCGAACTTGAAATATGGTTCAACATTGTTAATAAACCATTTCGGGTCCGTGACATCGTTGCTATCATTGTTATCGACCCCACTCCATTGCACAGTTCCAATGCGATGCGGCGATGCGATATATCACAATCGCTCATCGCAATAACTCTTATGCTGTTGTAAGCGCTCCACTACATCCTCCGATAGCGATCCGTCGATTTAATACGGGTCGTCGATCTGTGCGCTTGATCGACGGTCCAAATTCACTCCGCCAATCGCCGTTGCAATTTATATACATAAAGTGCCGATATCCCGCCGATAATGATCTGTCGATCAGATCTGGGCCGTTGATCGGCCAGGTCCGACAGCCCTGATTTAACGTTGTTTTAAAAGAATCGATAGCTTTGTTTACTCTGTTTTCACGGGTTTTGGGCCCCCCGTCAGTGTTTTTCTTCATCCTGAAGAATTTTCTCTGCCATGCTAAGGGTGTTCCTCTTGCGAATAATTTGATATTTTTAAAATATTTGAACTTGGCACGATTTTTAAAGAGTTTATGAAGACTTAGAGAGCATTCTCGGATCCATTTGGATCATTAGAAAGCATAAATCTACTTGTCCACTTACATCTTTGATGCAATTTGTGCCTGCGAGGAGTTCCTGGGCTTGAAGTGGGCATGGACATCGATGAAGACCTCTATGAACACTTATTGTAGAATGTTGTTTGAATGCAGCTTCAGAGGAGTTATCACACAACTGTCTAATCATTTTGTTACCCCGATGTATAAGATGATATTTGAACAGGATCCACCCTACTTATCGAAGGCAACAATGGAGGCGTTGATCAACATAGCTGATTGGTATGCCTCACCGTCCGACACCTTCATACGGATGTACAACGCGGAGAAGCCTCTGCATGTTTTACCGAAGTTTGCCTTGAACAAGATCGTCATGTAGGAAGTGTCATACCACATCTCGGTAGGACTAACAGCTAGGCTGCACCGGAAGAAGAAGGCACCCTGGCCCACTCTTCCATTGCGGATCAGGTTATACGAGATACAGAATTTCGAGCACGCAGACGTCAAAGCAGAGGAGATCAAGAAATATCCATCCGACGCCCGAAGCTACAATCCGTATGACCCGTATTGTCTTGTAAAGGATCACTACACAAGAGTATAGTTTCATTGGATCAGCGGGGCATGTCATTAGGCGGAGGAGGACCCATGGAGATATTGTTTCAACTTATCCAGGCCCAATGAACCGGTCATCATCGTTGTGGAATGGTTAGTAAAGCAGCGTGAAGCAACATCCCGAAGAGCACTAGCAGCAGCAGTAGCAGAGGTAAACATTACAATGCGTGACAAAGGCAAGAGGAAGATTGTCAACAACATGGAGGAGGAACAAAGCTGCAAGTTCTAAGAAGACCCACTTGTGCAAAAAGAAGCTTTGGCAATATAGGCAAAGAGGCAAAAACGCGATAAGAGGAATGCGCAAAGGCAGAGAGAAAAACAGAGAATGGAGGAAACAAAGAAGGAGTTGCATGAGTTGAAGGAGAAACTCCGGAAGGAACAGGAGCTGCATAGATAGGAGAAGGAAGCGCAATAGGAACAGGTACAGCAGGGGGTGCAACATGTACAGACAGATGAAACTGTGCTCGTACAAGTAGTAGAATCATTAGAACAGTTGACACCGAGCAGATAGGGTGAGCAGTCGCAGGAGCAGGAATTCGCTCAAGAGATAGAGAAATCACTTGAGCAGATGGATACGGACATGGAGCAGCAAGAGTTAGAGCAAGTCATCGACCTCATGCCTCACCACCAAGAGGTCAACCAATTTCACCGGATCCGAAAGTGGAGCAAGTCCCAAGCGACCAAGGAAACACTCAAATCCTTGGAGACAATCCAGAGGAAGAGATGCACAACATCTCATTCGATGAGTCCCAACTTAGAGTTGTGCAATCTCGCAGAGTATCGACTCTGGATGATCACACATCTCTTGCACAATTTGAGGAACGAGTGATCATGTCTGATGTGCGCAAGAATCCAACAGCATTGGTCGATGATGCCAGAGCATATGCCGAAGCCACAACTCAAGTGTTCATTTCTTGATAGCTGAGAATGAGCGAATGACTAAGGATTTACAGACGGCCAATAGGGAGGAGAATTGGTTACAGCATCCATCTGAGAAGAGTTGAAGAAGGAAATACTAGATGAAGTATTGTCCCTCAACACAGTCATGCGCGCATTGTATTCCAAGTTTGGTACTGTGCATAAGGCAGTTTTCCATCTCAACGGTTGGCAGCAACAATGTACTAGGAGAGCACGTATCTTTTTGAATGTGCAAGCTATTTTTGATTACATGAAAACATGGACGATGAGATACAAGGGAGCCCCATTACACTTGCCCAAGATGATGAAGCCTAGAGTAGTCGAGTTGAAGGCACACATCCAAATTCAGATATGGAACTATGAAGATCTCCCGCAGCTCATCACTAGTCTACAGGCTTTGCATGCATGGGTATTCAGGAGTATGGATGTTGTTGTGTGCGCACATGTGATCCTATCGATTGGGATACTCACCTAGGCAAAGACAAAGGCACAGCTCTGACTGGAACTTGACTCATACTTTGACAAGTTGATGTGCATAGCCACCAGCGCAGACTTGGTGATCAGTGGAGACACCATATGTCAGTATGTTGCTGGCCTGACTGCACTCAAGACAATGATGTGCATGTTATCAGACGAGTTAGATAGAGGAGATCGAGCAGTGTACCCGGATTCTATGGAGGCAAGAGTTCGTTTCCAAAAAGGTGTCACCTTAGAGTACACGGACACCATCACGGACTACCGAGCTTGGCATCAATTCGTTATTGTCAATCACCATGAGGATGTCAAAGGGCTACTCTTCCCACAGTTTTTTGAGTCATAGTGATGTCTTACATGGTTTTCTCAAGCCTATTTTGTCTCACATGGGTACATGTGCAGATTGTATGTGATGTCTTGTCAAGTGTAAGTTCAAGTGTCGATATTTGGATGTACTAGTCATAGAGTAGATGAAGATTCATGAGGATAGATGAACAGTCACAAAGGGGAATGTCAAGGGACACCCCACCCTTTGATATAAATAGTCCCCTATAACTCATTGTAAAGGCTTTTGGTCAACCAAGCTTCCCATAGGATTATCTTAGAGAAAGCTTGGACAGTATTGTAATGAGCCTTGGCTTCTCCACTGTGTAGAGCTAGTATATCTCTTTAGAGGAGCAGGCGGCAGTGATTGTAACGTTCCGTTGTTGGAACTAGTGGTTGGTCATGGATGTATTGTATGATTGGAAATTACACTTCTTAATATAACAGAGCCAACATGTTTCATGCATATGTCATATTGTATTTCAGCTATCTTGTTTACTCTAAATGAAATATGTATCTATTTTCTTACGCATGCATGTGAAGCTATTTTCTATATATGTATGTATGAGTCTTACTTAAATGTGTTGCTGGTTTAACCATCACTTTGGATTGCTAACTTACTTGCCTTCCATGTTGTGATGCATCTTTGCTCGTGTCTTCCCTAATTAACTCCGTGTTGTCACAGGTTCCCAAGGGGCGCACTCACCTCACCCTCCATGTGTTAGAACCGCTCATGCATCCTCCTTGACTTACTACATATGTCACACCCTTGCTACCAACAGGGACATCTTACTTGCCTCTGTGCGAAACCGCGTCAAGGCGATACCGTAAGACCCACTGTTGGGACTCCTACACCAAATGGTATAAGGTCTAATTGGGACTTCTTACTAGGGATATCCCCTTAAATGTCGGCGGGTCCAGCACCGTCAACAGATACATGAACCACATTAAAAAAAAAACAAAAATATCTTTGTAATAAAATTTTAATCAGTTGAAGCAGTGAATAAATATTATACATGAATATTTAGTTTGAAAAATTTAAGCCACTCATATAAAATATGGATCTATGCCTTCATGGAAAAGGCATAAAGGGCCTTGGCTTTGTGGGTGCTCCTCAATCTTCTCTCCACATATTCAAGCTTTTACATATTTAGGTCCTTTCAAAAAATATGGCCTCAACAAATACTAACTAACAAAAAGACTAAAAAATTAAAGAGAATGAGATTGTTATATGCAAGATTTTCCTAGCATCCAACACCAACTCTATATAGATGTGACCATCACTACACATAAGGTTATCAACATCTTCCTACTCTTCTTGTGCTCTTCATGGTGAGTAACAATGATGTAATAACAATGGCATGACAAAAAATAAAATGAATAACATTGGCCATACATACAAGAACTTTAATAATGCCAACAAAATACACTGAAAGGGAAGAAACAAAACTTATCATTATTGAAAGAACTTACAAAAAGAATAATTATTAGGTCTATCTCATTCCAGTTCATTGTCTTCCTATCCTACTTGGAACAATTCTTAACATATAAACCATAACAAATGTGGATCTATTCATTAACTTCTTACTTAATGCAATGTGTAACATTTAATTTATTTGTTAAGACCAAAACAAATAACATTAAATATACAAAACAATAACCCACAATTAAAAGGAACATGAAAATATAGAAACATAAAACCATGATTTTTTACAAACCTAACTCATGATCCCCTACCATCTTTAGAGAAGAGAGAGGGGGCATGGTAGAATATAAAATGGAAACAATGGAGATACCTCAAGATCATGGAGTGCTTCCAAGGGTTTCTTAAAATGAATGGAACTTGCTTACAATTCCACCTAAGGAAACGAGGCTTACCAAAATAATGGAAATATTAACATAAACATCAAGTTTCCATTATTTTTCCTTATAACATCCAATGAATTACCATGGTTTTCGAGCAAGGTATTATTATTAATGATGAGATTTATATTTGAAAGGATACTGATATTAACATTCTATATGTTTATGAAAATAAGTTTCATGAGCTTCGTACATTAGTTTGTTTTTTAGTGGAAAACTATCAGATTTGGTCTATTTTCCGATTATCCTAAAGAAATTTCCAAACAAATATATAGAGGCGTCTAAGGTAGCGAAATCCTCTATATTTTCAACTCTTTACACATTTACATAGAACCATCTTAACTAAGTTTTTATTGCCATTAATACTATATTCCACTTCTAAATCTGAGGTTGAGGAGACCACCCCCTCTTTCAAAGGTAACAAAAATTATTATATTGGGAACTTATCCATAATAATAACAAGAGCCACGTGGTGGAAATGCCACTACCTTTGCCCACGTGGCTCTTTTTTTTGGTTTTGCAGTTTGTATTTGTGAGCTATTTCTATCTTTGTTTGACCTAGTAGAACAAAACATTTCTTAGCAAGCAATATGCCATATCCCCTCATCCAATCTCTTCTTTGAGGAATCACCTGACAGCATATACCTACTATTATGTCACTAAAACAGGGTATTACATGTGGAATATGAAAATATTATTAATTAATACATACATATGAATTTTATTCAACGCAGAAAAAGAATTGATAAGAATTGTAAAAAAAGAACTTGTATGCATGTGATAACATTCCAGATAACCAGTTTATGTCTTGTCCATAAGTTTGTGTGGAATAAAAACTACTCGTTAACAACATTATATTTGGAAGAAAATAATAATGAATCCATACATATGAATGTTCAACTGAGCAAGTAAAAATGTTAAAATAAAGAACTAAAAGGATTGTATTCAGAATAAAATCATAATACATCCCAAGTTTGTTATGAATCCAGAAAATTGTTTTCTAGAGTGAAATCACCTCTACTAATTCTATAACCTAAAATGTCTGAAAAGTTCCAGATAAATTATAATTATGTCAAAAACTCTTCGTAGCTCAAGTCAAATCAAAATTCTAATGTATGGATGATTTAAAGAATGTGAGGTTGTTTTTTCCTGTACTTATTTTTCACTAAAGAATCATTAAGATATTAACACTGTGGTAAAGACACAACTAGTTAAAGTTCAATATTGTTTCCACGAACAAAACTATACCTGTGTAGATTCAAGGCTGCCCCTGCAATTGAAAATATGAAAAAACTAAGAGTTCATCAATTTGTTCTTAATTTGATCAGAAAAACAGAAGTAAATGAATGTGTTTACCATGAAAAAAGCAGATGTTGAGTATACTTTTTTGCTTATTGCTACGTGATATGTGGAAATTTTGTATCCATAAGCCAATGGAATGGGAAAAAACAAAAGTATTATAATGGCTCATGGAAAAACAAGAAAACATATATATTTGAATCAAAATTGTATAAATATGGTTGTAAATAATTTGATAAAAATAGTGTATATACATATGTGAGCTTGATGATGAAATAATGAATAAAAATGCTGATGTTGAGTATATATTTGTGTTTTTTGTTACCTGATTTGCGGAAATTTTGTATCCAGAAGCCAATGGATTCAGCGAAAAAAACGTATTGCAACAAATCTTGGAAAAATAACAAAACATATATCTTTGAATCAACATAGAGTAAAGATGGATATGAAGAATTTGATACAAATAATGTATATACATACATGAGTGTTGCCGTGTTCTGGCCTGACCCAGGTTCAGAGGTGATTTAGCCAAACAAATCCCAAAACTACCGGCCCTTTCGGCAACGGTCCGCTGTGCGCGGACTGAGGTCTCACTCGAGGTAGTATGGGAGGGTGCTAGAACCAAGTTTCCGCACCCTAGGGATGTCTTGATGAAGTCTAGGAAGTTTGCAAACCGAACCCGCGCGCTTGCGATGCTCCTCGCAACCGTCTGCCCTTTGCAACTTGTGCAACCGCTTCCGCGCAGCTCTGTAAAGAGCGCGAAGCGGTGCTATCTAGATCCTTTATCCTTACTGTGCTATTATTATAGATCTTACTTAATTGTGTGGGCCCAATATTCTCATTAATCATTCAACATTCATAACAAGTGCGCGCAATCATAAAACTATAAAGAGATGCATAAATACAACAGAGGCATAGACACACAATATTTCCGAATCAACTTATCTTTTATTAATTCTCTGTCCAATTACAATCCAAAATCCGCCCTGCGCACTCAGCTGCATGGGTCCGTGCACACAGCTGTGGACTCTACCAGGCCTCTATGCACTCAGCTGCAGAACCTCTCACTACTACTACAACCCAAGGCTCGGACTTACAGACTCAGGGCTAATTCATCATCCAAAAACCATATCACTCCCTTTACACTTAGAGCCTCGCTCTATTTATATAATCCCATGATCCGCGGACCATGGGTAGGCCGACATACCATACATTAAATTATATTATTTTAGGGCGGACAACCCTAAACTCTCACTCTCTGTGCCCGCATTTCGCGGGGCCTTTACATTACACTTTACCAAAATTTGGGATTCAAGCCCCAAAAACCCACTATGGGGGGTCCACTGCCCAACAAGCCCCCAACATAATCATCGTGACTCGTTTCGAGTCACTCTGCTGGTGCGGCGATCTTTGCGCGAAATCCATGCAACTATGCATGGGCTGTGTGAAGGTCCGCAACGCACTGTTCCACCACCTGTTGTACTTGTTGCATGCGTATCTCTGAACTTTCGTGAGCAAGGTCACATTCCTATCCAACTGTATACAGTTCCTGAATTTGTACCAGCTTTCCTTCAATGGTAGCTGTGACTGTGAATGCTTCATCGATCCATGGCTGGATGCGTGCTTTAAGCAGGGCTTCCTTTTGGTGCATGGCATCTAATCGGTCCTTTAGTGCCCTTGCCTGCTATAGTCTGGCGAGTCTTTGAGTAAGGGCAACCGCCTGCTTGGTGCCCTGGACACTGTCGTACTCCTGCTACAACTCACGCGCCTCTGTCTCTAGGCGCTATAGGTTCGGGTCTTCCTGTAGGTGCGTGAGTATGGTGAGTGCTTGCTCCAACATCCCGGTGCACCCTTGTGCTACCTGGCCAATTTGTTCCAACCCAATCTGGATAGTGCGGGCGCGCTGCTCTCGACTTTTGGGCGGTGGAGGGTTGCGCCTTTAGTCGCAACTCGGCGATTTGCAGGTTCAACTCTAACTAAGCCTTTGTCGTTTCCTCTCGGGCCTCGCAAACTCCGGCTGCCAATCTATGGACTTGTTCTGCTACTTGTAGCTCTACCGGCACGGCCAACTCTGGAACGCTCCTGCATGCATCCTCTACTTCTTGCTCCAATTTGCTAGCCTGCACCAACAATTTATCCTTCTGGATACTGAGCTGGTCCATGTTGATTTTCTTCTCATGTAGGACCTGGATCGCTCGGCCTTCCTGAGCGCAGAGTTCGGTGATGACCCCATCCTGCAGCTGGTACAGTATTTCACGTGGCAGGGCAGCCAAGTTCAAACTGACACCTGTCATGCTGCTCATCACAGCCTGGTCATCCTCGCTTGCTGTTGCTAACGCACCTTCGGGCAAGATGAAGGTGTTACCCATACGGGCATAGAGCGGTTGTTCGGCCTCCTCGGGTCCTACTACGACATGCTGGGCCAATATGCCTGTTTGGGGGTGCTGTACCTGTAAACCCTGTAGCTGCGCGCTGAGCGCCCCCAACACAGTGCTCTGCTCCATCCGCAATCCCTGGAGTGCGTCCTCCGCGACTTCCCGAATCGTTTTGCTGATATCCAATAGATCACCTTCTGTGAGTGTGATCGGGTCGACAGACGTCTTCGTGGCTTTCCCTTTCTTCCTGGAGGCTGTTTTCTCTGGGTCGCGCAACCGCTTGAGTTGTGTTGATGTCGTATTGGGGTCCGCGTGGTCCTCCTCCCTGTCCACTTCCCTAGTCTGCTACTCCGAGGACATCTCCTGGCCTTCCTTGGCCTCTCTGGTGGGCGCGGTTGTGGTTTCTGCCGTCTATGTTGTTGTTGCTGCATCGGCCGCCTTCTGTCGTGTGGCTGCTTCTTGTTCCTGGCACGTCCTCTCAGCCAGCTGCGCGAGGCGCAGCTTGGTATCCTTCTTTCGTTGCTATGCTTGATCTTCTCCATTTCTGCTAAGTCCAAGGGGCGCCACTCCGGAGGCCATGACGCCATCACTACGAAGATCACATCATCCGTTGCAATGAACGGAAGCTTCACCCATGTTCGGGATGGATCCTTGCGCGCCTGGATATACAGGTTATGCATATCTGCCTTGAATTCTGCCGCGATTTGCAAGCTGTTATGGACTGTAGGGGACAAGCGCGGCCTGCGGTTGATCCATGTTCGAATGCTCACCTCCACGAACACCCAGAACACCTTTATTTCGCAAATCCGGTTCGCATCTTTTGTAGCCCACAACGAGGTGTACCTCACGGCTTCGGGCAGGTCACCCTCAGTAGCAGGAAACTGACTGTCCGTCGGCAACTCCCCTGCAACCAACAAGATGGATAAGAGCAACCACGCATAGTGGAAGGTCTTACCCTGCTCCTGGGCCTCCCTGCAGTTCATCAAAAATTCGTCACATAGGAACTGTGCCTAGTTGAACTAGACCCCCTCTGCACATTGCTCTGCCAACACAATCACAGATGTTGGTACTTCGTCGGCGCGACATTTCCTCATTAGCTTGCCGGCCAGCAGCTGGGTGGCTACACGCACCCCTTGGTCTTTAATACTGGCTATTGCGTACCCCCGCTTTCTCTTTTCTAGTTTATACTTGGCCTTCATAGCTTCTGCGAGGCCCAAGTCGCTGCTTTTTCCTGCTATGGCCACGGGGTCATTTCCTTTGACCGGTAGTCAAGAAATTCGGTGAATTAGATCGGCCGTGATGGGAATCGACTCCTCCAGCCAGAGATACCCATCATGCACCAGGCACAACAGCTGCCTGATGACAAAAATGGTGATGGGCGCGTGGTGGTAGTGGGGTATCCATCGCAAATGGAGTAACCCAGCCTTCTCCACACCGCACAACCATTTCTGCTTTATTAACTTCTCTGCGGCCAACTGTGGGAACTTCTCGTTGTCCGCAAGGTCCCAATCTTCGAACTTCATAGTCGGTACTTGTTTGGTCAATTTAGTGATGTCTAAATTGCAACTTTTAAATGTCAACCCGGGGCTCGTAAGCTGATGAAGTGAGGTGTACTATATGTACTTAGGTAACCGTTTTCTTAGTCTTTTGTCGTTTTTAGCTTTTTAAGTTTGTTTTCGAATGTATCTTTCCTACTGTGATGTGATGGAGATGTAATAAAGCAAGTGAAATGTGGATGATTGTGGTGATCTCTAAGTGATTTCTCAAAACTTAAAAAGTATTCTACAAGAAAGCTTGAACAACAACTGCAATAAAATCAACTCTTAAAGGAAAATAAAGACATCAAATAAAGGACTAATGACATCGGCCCAGTATCTCTGCTGCTGAATGAAAATGAAAATGAAATCTATATTAAATCCAACTAAAAGTAAGAACAACTATCTCACATTATTTCAACTCTTCAACTTAATCTTCTCCATGAAAAGACATCATGAAATGTTAAGCAATGTGAAATCTAAGTGAAACTACATAAAAGAGACTAGTCACAATACTTTAACTTTCTCTTAACCTTTTGCGTTTCAGCTGAATTTATCATGTAAGAAACAGTTATGAATAAGTCAAGTAATGTGAGTTCTAAAGCAAACTAAATCAAGCTATACTAAGTGATATTTTGGCTCCCAATAAAGTTATTTGATTATGGAAAAGGAACCATCAATAGATGAACAACTTGATATCTAAGAGCAGAAAGTAAATATGCAAGTTAAAGAAATGACAGTAAGGAAAATCAAAACTGCAAAACAATGAAGGTCAGCAACATAGACAAGATGATCACGCATGCCACTAGTTATGAAAAGAAAAGAAGGAAAACTGTCCCGGGCTTGCCTAAGAAACCTGCATAACACACTGATCAGTCATGAACATAAAAGTGCAGAAATGTAAATCAACAGAAATCAAAGTTTATGTACAGCTAATATACATGTTGAAAAGAAATAAAAACGCAGCAATTTAAAAGACATCTGTACAACTAATATACATGAAACAAGAAAAAGAAATGCAAGAAATTAAAGGTTACTGTACAGGGCTTCAGCAAACAGGGGCCCTCTGCCTACTTCAGCCGGTTCAAGGAGCAGTTATACGCTTAAATGCAAAACAGTCTTCTCATGTATTGAACATCAAATGTAAAGTACAGTGGGGAGCTCAAAATTACATACAAAACGATTACAAAACCGATTAACTCTACAGCGTTCAAGGACGCTTTATTTATAAGGAGAAAGCAAACTACTTTAATGAGATCTATGCTATTCAACCAGCTGTTTAAAAACACGTGAATCCTCTGCGTCCCCGGATCTAGGTAACAGTCATCGTGTTCATTCAATCTGGAGAGTATGGCTGTTGGATTCGTGCTTCTAGATTGTCTCCGTGTCTGAGGATGATGCCACCTAGCTTCTCGTGCCCAAAAACAGAGCAACGCAGAGCCGTGCCACCGCTGAACACTTCTGTTGATCGATATTTGCCTCTTCGTTGACCGCGGGCATTTATGGCTGTTTTGGGTGATCTGGAGGGACACGTGCCATGTCCTTGACCCCTGGAACTTGCCCATGTGGCTCATCTTCTCAGAGGACACCTGTAACATATCGTTTAATAAAACAGCTGCGGAATCCTGTGCTGGCTGCAGAAACCTGGATCAGCTGCGGAAACCTGTGTTGGCTACGGAAACGCAGCACTCTGAACCAAAATTCTAAACCAAACAACAGTCATTAGCATAGTTAAAAAACCATGTAAAAAGTCCTAAAATACAATGATTTAATCAACTTGGTGGATGAAATGAGTGGGAAAAGGAGGCTGAGAGGTGTATGGGAAGGTACAGGTTCAAGGCTCTACATACCCCCACTGTGAAGGTGTTGCATGTCCTCATGCAACCAAAACTTAATTCTTTTCCTCAATCCATGTGCTCTGATGCTTCTGCAAGAACATCCAGCCTTCTTCTCTTTCTCCTTGATGCCAAAATGGTCCTTGGTTTCTTAACTAGACACCTGAACTTCAAATTAATCAATGCCCTGCTTAGCTTCTTACACTTTTTCTTCAACTTTCTATTCTTCTTCTGCCACAGTCCTAAGTGAAGCATGGTATTGTCATGGACAATCTTCTCCACTTTACTTTGCTCTTTTAATGCTTCATTTTCTTGTTTAATGTGCCTGTTTAGGACTTCTAGCTCAAACACTTCCTGTTTTAAAGACTGTACTTGTGCATCAAGTGGCAAGGTAGTGCTTGGTCCTGCAGCTGATTGTTCCAAGGACTCTAAGTAGTTATATGCTTCTTGCTGGGTGGAATCTACCTCAGGTGTTTTTCTCGGCCTGAACTCAAATTCTGGTAAAGGAGGACTGTTTTCTCTTTCCTGCTGAAAAGGGCTTTCCTCACGTGGAGGACTTGGCTCAATGATTGGCTGAGTTGGAGATTTCTCAAGTGTCTCTTTATCCAAATCAATAAAATGAGACTGTTTTTCTTTGGTTTTATTCCCCTTCCCTTTTAGCCTAGTGCTCCTTCTCAGGTATGGACTAGTGCTCTCTTTCTGGGCACTCTGTTTTTCTTTTTGTTTCTTTGTTGAGGCAGCAGCTTGAAGATGTGCTAACCTTTCTGCCAGAGTTTGAGACTCTTCTTCTACAGATGGTTCAGGGGATGGATATATCTCTTGAATAGTTATTTTACCTTTGTCCTTTTTCTGCTTCTTATTTCTAGCTCCCTCTTCTTCTTCCTCCTGAACAGTTTCCTAAGTGTCTTTTGTAGGAGAGTCCTGGGTTGTAACATTTCTTTCTTTCCTCCTACTTCTTTTTGGGATTTTTGGGGAACTGCTGGCAAAAGCTTCAATCACTTCTTGGAAGTGATTTCTGATCAAAAACTTTTCCCAAGTATCGTTATTATTTTTCAATTGATCTTCAATGAGAATTCTGATGAGCCCGTGATGGTAAAGGTGGGATTCAATATGGCCTACATGTTTCTGAACAGTAAAGCTCATTTTCTTCAGGCTTTCTAACAGAAAGTAAGGTAAATTAAGGGCATGGCCTTCCATAAAATTCATCATAATCCTTGCATGATACATGTACATGGTGCCAAAAGGACCCTCGCATGTAATAAACTTCTGAACAAGTAATAACAGAGTAGACCATTCTTCTTTGATTACATGCACAGGAATTCCTTTAGTAAATATAGAAGTATCCATACCTGGGTTTTTGAGCATGACTTTCCATCCTTGATCATCCAGACCTTTGTTTTTAAACCATCTGTCTCCCTCTTGTGGTAAACTGGTTGCTGCTGCTATTGTGGCCTCTGTTATTGTAAATTTCAAGTCCCCTACCTCCACTACGTGTCCATTAAAGGACCGAGCAAAAGCTTTAGTGACTTCCTTATTATAACCTCTGAACTTTTGAATAAATTTCAGCCACTTTGCTTTCTTCAATGACTCCTTCGTCTGCGGATACCCCTCCAGGTATTTTGGGCCCTCAGGTTCAGCTCTGAGTAACTTTCCCATTCTCAGCTTTTAACCCCGGCTGAAAATTTTACTGTGTGTGGACGTTTAAGGGAAAAACGAGCTGATTACGGGATTCTTAAGGTAAGTGGGGTGGCTGTAATCAAAATGCAAAGCGTATGCAGTGACTGTAATAAGGGTTTAGAGCAAAGCTATGGAGGTTGCAGCGGAAATGGAGAGCAGAGAATGGTATGAGCACCGAGGTAAGCAACAGTCACGGGTTTAGCTTCGAATGCATGTGGGAGTGAAGTGATAAATGGGCAGTATAACGGCTGAGTCCTTTTAAATTGGTTGGCTTGCGTACACGTCTCAACGTTGGCTGCAGAAATTATGGTGGAGGAGAGCCGTAGTACAGTAGGTCACTTCTTCCACGTACGGCCAATAAATGAAAGAGCAGCCCCATTTCGAGTTTGAATTAATAGTGATTATGGGACCGTTAGAAAGGAATGAGGTGGATGGATTATCATCGTGGAAGAGTGATATGGATCTTGCCGTATCAAATCATTGTATTTAGTGGAATTTCCATGATCTAATAACTATGCATACAATGACATTAAATTGTTATTTGGTAGAGATTTTGATCATACCTTTGGAAGTTTGCCATTTGTTGATTAAGGCTTCTGACCCATTATTGCTCTTTGATCTTGTAGATGCCTCATATCTTTGCTGCCTTTGGTGATGATGATGCTAACCTTTGACTGTGATTTTTTTTTTTTGAAAACAGAGTGCTGCTGGCTGTAGAGACAGAGTGATGCTGGCTGCGGAAACTGGTGCTAGCTGCGAAAACGGTTTCCAGCTGCAGAAACTAAGGCAACACCCCTTTAACTGCACAAAGATAGTTAGAAAAAGAACTAACTGAATGAAATAGTCCTGAGAGGGACTTTTATTGATGGAATGGAATGAAATGAGTGGAATGAGATGGAAATGAAGTGGAGTGAAGTGGAATGGAGATGAAGATGAGATGGAGGTGAAGATGGAAATGACAAGGGAGATTTTTTTTTTTGGAAAATATAGAGTGTCAGTTGTCCCTGATTTTCACTCTACATTTTCTGTATAAGACTGCCAATCTATGATTGGTTTTCAGGCTTATACAATTTTATTTTATTTTTCGACTGAAAGAAACAAAGATTAGGCTGATGGAGGAGAAGGATTCTTCTCCACCAGCCTCATTGCAGAATTTTCTTGAAACATTTTGACAAAGTCCTCTTTTGAGAGTGGCTTATGATAAATTTTCAATCGGTGGCCATTCACAATAAGAGGAGTTTGAAACTCATCAATAGTCTTGACTCGAACTGCTCCATTGCTAAAGACTTCATCAATCTCATATGGTCCAAGCCAATGAGTCTGAAATTTTCCTTTGAAGTCTTTAAACTTGGAATCAAACAGTAACGCCCAATCTCCCTTTTGAAACTTTTTCTCTTTGATATATCTGTCATGCCACTTAGTTCTTTGGTGTTGAACTAGATCAGTCCTTAAAATTGCATATTGTCTTATTTCATCTAGCTCATTCAGCTGCTCCATTCTGTGCTTTTGGGCTTCTGATAGATTCATCCCCAACTGAACTGCCATCTTGAAGGTCTTGACTTGAAACTCAATGGGGAGCAGGACTTCTTTCCCATAAACAAGTTCATAGGGAGAATGTCCTGTTGTATTCCTCCATGTAGTTCTATAGGCCCATAAGGCTTCAGGAAGCCTTTCTGCCCAATCTCTTCTGTGGAGATGAACAGTTTTGGTGATGATGCTCTCAAGAACTTTGTTTGTGGATTCCACTTGACCATTTGCTTGCGGATGGTACGGAGTAGATTTTCTATGCTTGACTTTGTATTCTTCCATCAGCTTTTCCATCAAGTTAGATGTAAATTGACTTCCCTGATCTGTCACAATTTCTCTTGGGACACCAAAACGAGTAAAAATATCCTCAAAAAGAAATTGAACAACCGAATTTTCAGTGGCAGAAGGCAATGCCTTGGCTTCTACCCATTTAGTAACATAATCAGTGCAAACCAATATATACTTCTTTTGTCTAGATGGTGGATTAATAGGTCCAATGAAATCTAAAGCCCATTTTTCAAAGGGTTCGATGAGTACCTGTGGCTGTAATGGCATTTCATTTGAAAGAGTTGGTCTCCCAACTCTTTGGCAGCTGTCACACCTTCTAACATATTGTTTTGCATCTTTGAAGAGAGAAGGCCAATAATATCCTAAAGAAAGGATTTTATAGGCCGTCCTCTTGTCAGCAAAGTGTCCACCGCATGGTTCATCATGACATGCCTTAAGGATGTCAGGCATTTCATCTTCCCGAACACATCTTCTGATCACACAATCTAGCCCTGTTTTGAACAATTCATTAGAAATCCATGAATACTTTGAACTCTCCTGAATGATTTTCCTTTTCTCATTAGGAAATAAGTGTGGAGGTAGCTTCCCTGTAACCAAATAGTTAGCAATATCTGCAAACCAAGGAGTTTTAGTAGTTACTGCAAACAAATATTCATCTGGAAACTTATCCTCTACAGGAGAATCTTCGTTAGTATTTTGGATTCTAGACAAGAAATCAGCTACTGTATTTTGTTTCCCTGGTCTATCTAACACAGTAATATTGAATTCTTGTAAAAGTAAAAGCCATCTTGTAACTCTGCCATTAGTAACAGGTTTGTTCATGAGATATCTAATTGCAGAATGATCAGTATGGACAAAAGTTTCATAGCCTGTTATATAATGTCTAAACTTGTTGATTGCATGCACAACAGCTAAGAACTCTTTTTCAGTCACAGTATAATTTAACACAGTGGGAGTCAAATTTTTACTGGTGTAGTAAATGGCATAAGGAACTAAATCCTTTTGACCCAACACAGCTCCTAGAGCTGTATCTGAAGCATCTGTAGAAATATGGAAAGGAAGTTTCCAATTTGGCCCTCTCAAAATGGGTGCTTCAGATATTCTTGTTTTTAAAGTTTCAAACGCAGATTGACAGTCAGGATCCCAATTGAATTCACAGTCTTTTGTAAGTAATTTGAAAAGCGGAGATGCTATCTTAGTGAAGTTTTCAATAAATCTTCTATAATATCCAGTAAATCCAAGAAAACTTCTAACATCTTTTTGACAATTTGGAATAGGTAACTTGGAGATGACTTCAACTTTTGATCTATCAACTTTAATTCCATCTCCTGAAATATGATGTCCTAAAACAATCCCTTCAGTAAACATCATAAAACATTTTTCATGACTTAATGAAAGATTTGTTTCTTTACATCTTATAAGGACTTTTTCCAAATTTTCTAATGCCTCTTCAAATGAATTACCATAAACTGTAAAATCATCCATATAGACCTCTACACAATCATGAATTAGATCAGAAAAGATTCCTAAAACTGCCCTTTGAAATGTTGCAGGTGCATTACATAATCCAAAAGGAAGTACTCGGTAAGCAAAAGTTCCCCATGGACAGGTAAATGTGGTCTTGTCCTGATCTTCAGGTGCTACCTGAATTTGATTGTAACCACTAAAACCATCCAAAAATGAGAAGTACTTTTTGCCTGCTAAAGTATCTAATACTTGATCAATAAAGGGTAAAGGAAAGTGATCCTTCAAAGTTTCTTTGTTCAATTCCCTGTAATCAATGCAAACCCTCCATTTACCATTCTTTTTAGGTACTATAACCAAAGGAGAAACCCACCGGCTATCTGAAATGGGGTAAATGAAGTTTACATTAAGTAACTTTTGGAGCTCTTCTTTCACTATCTCCCTAAGGTTTGGATTCATCCTTCTTTGAGGTTGTCTGATTGGCCTACTGTTTTCCTCGATGTAGATGTGATGAATGCAAGTCTTCGGGTCAATACCTTTCATATCGGTATACTCCCATGCAAATGCAGTAGAATGTTTTTGCAAGACTTTGGTTAGCTCTTCCTGTTGTGATTTTTCCAAGTTTTTGTTGATATTCAATGTTTTTCCTGGAAAAATCTCAATGGCAGAACTACCAAATTCTTCCATAGAGAAAAGAGACATTTGTCTAGATGATAGACACTCAATGTCAGAATCCAACTGAAATTGTGTGTGGTCATATTCTGAAGATGGTTCAAAGTTTTCTAATGTGTTCAGAATTTGACTATCTTCACTGATCTCAGAAATGGTAAAGACAGGTTGTATAGTATCTTCATCATCAACCCACTCATTATCTCCTATTTCTATAATTGCTTTTGCTGGAGGATACAGATTGAACTTCTTTGTCGAATTACCATCAGAAATATACATATCCCCGGACCTACAACTTATGAAAGCATCAGCTGTGGCTAGCCAAGGTCTTCCTAAAATAAGAGGATGTCCTCCTAGATTACTCTTGGGAGTTAAAATCATGAAATCCACTGGATATTCCCAAGAGTCTAAAGAGACTGGAATGTCTTCTAATACACCATCTGGTTTAATAATTGATCGATCTGCAAGTTGCAATAAAGTAGGTGTAAAAAGAAGATTAGGAAGTTTTAGCTGTTCCATAGTCTGTCTACTCATGATGTTGATAGCGGCCCCTAAATCAATCAAAGTATTTGGTATTTCTACCCCATTGATATGTGTTTTGACAATTGGACTACCGGGATCTACATATTTCTGCATAGTAATTTTTCCCATCATGATATCTGCAATTTTCCCTACCAAGTGGATCCTTCTGGTATCTCTTGGTTTCCTTCCTGGTCTTTTAAGACTCAACTCCTTTATTGTTTTTGCTAGAATAGGAATCTCTTTAATGGCTTGTAACAAGGGAATCTTGATACAGACATTCTTCAATTCGTCTAGAAAATTATAGTCAGGCAACCAAATTTTTTTTTCCACTCCTTTGTCAATTTGTAATCTTTTAGGAAAAGGAGGTGTGGATAAAGATGCAGGTTGCTCAACTATGGGAATTGTGGGGGTTAATTCTTTTTCTTTTTCTTTTTTAATGTTTGGGTTTTGAAGAGATGCTTCAGAACCCTTATTGGCTTCAAGAGACTCTTCCTCAAAAATGCTTTTCTCTTGAGCATTTATAGAAGGTTTATCTAGGACTCTACCTGATCTGAGTTGTACTTCATTGAGAGGAACAATCATATAGGTAGGAAATTGTTGACCTTCCATCATGTAAGCATTTTGAGGGTTTTTATTATTGGGGTTTGGCAATGGCTGAGAAGGAAGTTGATTTGACTTCTGTTGGAATGGAAGCAAGAGTTGAGAATTTGGATTCTGTTGAGAAGGTTGTTGTTGTTGTTGTTGTGGAAATGGCAATGATAGTTGTGGATTTTTATTTGGAAGTTGTGGAGCTTGTTGGTTTTGAAAAGATGGGGGATATTGATAGAATTGAGCAAATCTCCCATAAGGATTTTGCATACCTTGTACCCATGATTGAAAAGGATTTTGAGGTTGGGACGAAGGTTGTTGCCAAGGATTCCAATTTGGTGGGGGTTGAAAATTCATAGAGTTGCTAAACCCTTGATTTTGTTGCCCCTGCCAAGGTCTCCTTGCAACAAAACATAGAGATTCGATTGTATTTGGATCTTCTTGAAAGACAGCTTTGAGCCCAGGAATTGAAGGACAATCCTTGGTCTCATGATTCTCTGAACAAATTACACATGTTTCTACAACTTTTGCATCCAAGGGACATTCCCTTAGAGCATGTTTCTTCCTACACTTTGGGCAAAAGATGGCCAAAGCCTCAGCTTCTGCTTTCTACTTATTGTGAATCTTAAGGGTGTCTAGTTGCTCACTAAGACTCCCTAAGATATCAGTTTTGAATTCATCAAGCATGTTGCCAATCTCATCCCTACTTACCGATCCAGTTGCAGATTTATTTGCTCTCATGAGAGAAGGATCTCTAGGCCCTTTTTGAGTTTTAGATTTCCCCCTTGAGAGATGGACACATAATTCTGCTATATCAAAAAGTGGAAGTTGAGATATATCTCCTTTTCCCATCATGTTCAAAATATCTATCCATTCATCTCTAATGGCTTTTAATAAAAGGGCTTTCAAGGTCTCCTCATCCAAGTTACTCATTTTTGCTCTTTTCAGATTATATTGAAATCTTTCAAGTAACTCCTCCAAGTTTTCATCTTCTTTTTGCATCATTTTGAATACCTCATCCTTGTGATTGGTGGGCATACAATAGTCCAGGTACCTATCCAAAAATGCTTGTTTCATATCATTCCAAGACCTAATGGATTGAGTGAGTAATCCCATGAACCATTTCAAGGCTGCTCCTTTCAATGTTGAAGGAAACAATTTGAGTTTTTGAGAGTCTTCCAAATAATCATAAGTTCGACACACTACCTCAAACTCAAATAGAAATGTTTCAGGGTCCTCATTCCTGAACCCATGGAAGTTTGGGAGGACAGATGGTGAGATGTTTTTCATTGTGGCTCGGGAGTCCTCATCGACTATAGGAAACCCGAATGAGTTATCCCCATCCCTATTTCCCCCAATGTTACCTCTACCTCCTCCATTGTTTCCTCCTCCTCCTCTACCTCTACCTCTACCAAATCCAGTTGCTCCTTCCTCTGTCATGGTAGTTTCCCTGGAGACTTTAGAGTCTTCTGGTTCTTCTACTAAGGGTGTATGAGAAGAAATTTCTCCCTCTTCTTCAGATGATTCTACTTCTTCAATTACAATTTGTCTCTTTGTAGAAGGAAGGAAAGGATCTCTTTCTAGTTCAGATTCGATGGAAGGTGTGGGAGAGTCGACTCCTGCCTCTTGAATTCCAGGAATCCTAGGGCTAGGAGTGTAAGTTGGAGATGATGGAGGTGTCTCTTGTCTATTCCTTGAAGTAGATGGAGTTGTAAAAATCGAACTTTTGGCTCTAACTAAAAACCTTCCCCTAGAATCTCTTGCTCTATGCATGTCATTTTTTTTTATTTTTTCTTCAAGTCGGGCAAATAATTCTCTTTCTGATCTTCCAGGTCACTCTAGGTGCAAGAAGAGAGCATACTCAAGAAACTATTAAACCAATAACTTTCTCTTTTCTGATCCTCCAGATCACATTAAGTGCAAGAGGAGAGCATACTTTGAGATGTTATCAATTTTCCTTCCTTGAAATTTTCTTGTTTTTTCTTTTTAAGAATTTGGCTACCTAATTTCACTTCCCCGGTAACGGCGCCAAAATGTTTGGTCAATTTAGTGATGTCTAAATTGCAACTTTTAAATGTCAACCCGGGGCTCGTAAGCTGATGAAGTGAGGTGTACTATATGTACTTAGGTAACTGTTTTCTTAGTCTTTTGTCGTTTTTAGCTTTTTTAAGTTTGTTTTCGAATGTATCTTTCCTACTGTGATGTGATGGAGATGTAATAAAGCAAGTGAAATGTGGATGATTGTGGTGATCTCTAAGTGATTTCTCAAAACTTAAAAGTATTCTACAAGAAAGCTTGAACAACAACTGCAATAAAATCAACTCTTAAAGGAAAATAAAGACATCAAATAAAGGACTAATGACATCGGCCCAGTATCTCTGCTGCTGAATGAAAATGAAAATGAAATCTATATTAAATCCAACTAAAAGTAAGAACAACTATCTCACACTATTTCAACTCTTCAACTTAATCTTCTCCATGAAAAGACATCATGAAATGTTAAGCAATGTGAAATCTAAGTGAAACTACATAAAAGAGACTAGTCACAATACTTTAACTTTCTCTTAACCTTTTGCGTTTCAGCTGAATTTATCATGTAAGAAACAGTTATGAATAAGTCAAGTAATGTGAGTTCTAAAGCAAACTAAATCAAGCTATACTAAGTGATATTTTGGCTCCCAATAAAGTTATTTGATTATGGAAAAGGAACCATCAATAGATGAACAACTTGATATCTAAGAGCAGAAAGTAAATATGCATGTTAAAGAAATGACAGTAAGGAAAATCAAAATTGCAAAACAATGAAGGTCAGCAACATAGACAAGATGATCACGCATGCCACTAGTTATGAAAAGAAAAGAAGGAAAACTGTCCCGGGCTTGCCTAAGAAACCTGCATAACACACTGATCAGTCATGAACATAAAAGTGCAGAAATGTAAATCAACAGAAATCAAAGTTTATGTACAGCTAATATACATGTTGAAAAGAAATAAAAACGTAGCAATTTAAAAGACATCTGTACAACTAATATACATGAAACAAGAAAAAGAAATGCAAGAAATTAAAGGTTACTGTACAGGGCTTCAGCAAACAGGGGCCCTCTGCCTACTTCAGCCGGTTCAAGGAGCAGTTATACGCTTAAATGCAAAACAGTCTTCTCATGTATTGAACATCAAATGTAAAGTACAGTGGGGAGCTCAAAATTACATACAAAACGATTACAAAAACGATTAACTCTACAGCGTTCAAGGACGCTTTATTTATAAGGAGAAAGCAAACTACTTTAACGAGATCTATGCTATTCAACCAGCTGTTTAAAAACACGTGAATCCTCTACGTCCCCGGATCTAGGTAACTGTCATCGTGTTCGTTCAATCTGGAGAGTATGGCTATTGGATTCGTGCTTCTAGATTGTCCCCGTGGCTGAGGATGATGCCACCTAGCTTCTCGTGCCCAAAAACAGAGCAACACAGAGCCGTGCCACCGCTGAACACTTCTGTTGACCAGTATTTGCCTCTTCGTTGACCGCGGGTTTTTATGGCTGTTCTGGGTGATCTGGAGGGACACGTGCCATGTCCTTGACCCCTGGAACTTGCCCATGTGGCTCATCTTCTCAGAGGACACCTGTACAATATCGTTTAATAAAACAGCTGCGGAATCCTGTGCTGGCTGCAGAAACCTGGATCAGCTGCGGAAACCTGTGTTGGCTGCGGAAACGCAGCACTCTGAACCAAAATTCTAAACCAAACAACAGTCATTAGCATAGTTAAAAAACCATGTAAAAAGTCCTAAAATACAATGATTTAATCAACTTGGTGGATGAAATGAGTGGGAAAAGGAGGCTGAGAGGTGTATGGGAAGGTACAGGTTCAAGGCTCTACAGTACTTGTCCCAACGACGGACTTTCAAACCTTATATCATCTAGGAGGAGCGGGGTTTGGAGCGCACTCTTCGTGGCCTCCAGGTCCTTTGGTACCTTGGCTTTCCCCTTCCACGGGGGAATTTAAGGAGGTAACTTTGTCGCAGAATGCTTTTGGGAGACATCCTCTGTCTCATCTTCTTGCACCTCAATTTGCGTGATCAAGGCCTGCAAGTCTTCCTCCTCATCCGCTGTTACAATGGTGACGCCTTTTCCCTTCTCCACCATTGAAAATTTGCCAAACTGTGGGTTTCTTGGGGATACACGGACTGGCCCCATTGTTTGCTTATCTTTTTGTGGTCGCGGTGTGTGTGGCGATTTTGGAACTTCTGGCGCAGCTGCCACCTCTCCAGGCTCCTCATGGGCCATACGGGGCTCCGCGGTAACTTCGGTGAATCACACTCTTGTTCTAGCAGCTGTCATTATGTCTACACTTGAGGATGGTAAGAGTACGCAACGCTCAATGCTCTGTACTTGCTCAATTATCAAACAACCAAGTGTTTGCTTGGAGCTGGCCTTGGGGGTTTTATAGCATCCTTTGAATTTGAATTCGACCCTTCCCCCCACTTCTGCATCATTAATGCCTTCTTGGCAGCAGATCATCCCAAATATCGTTCTTAATTCATGTCTTAATTATCCGTCACCCGCTCCCTTTTGCCTTAAATTGGACCTCTTGTCATGAACAGTAACACCAACAGTCATCTCCCAGCCTACCCGCGTAGCAGCGCAACCCCTTATGCACGGTCGCGACCCCTGTGACATCCCGATCCTACGCGCAACCTCCGTCTCCCATATCTCCGCTACAGACTCTTTTAGAGTCCTGCACTCTCTTTCAACTGCTTGGCGCGCTGAGATTGTGCTTCCTACGGATAGTCAGGTGGTCGCACCACCGGTGCGAGGCTTTAATTTTCCTGCTAGCCCGGGCCGCGGGCACCCCTTGATTACACTTTCGTCCGTCAGTGCGTTGCACTCTTCTTTGTATGGTGCACTCCCTTGTTTACTTTGTCTAGTAAGCTGTGGTTGCAACCATGGTAGCAGGGTCACAACTTCTTCTAATGCAATAGTATGGCTGGCTAGACCTTGTCCCATCGTGCTTAGTTTCTCGGCGTAGCGTGCTTGCGCGACTTCAGTTTCCAGTTTTCTGATTTCTTCGTCCAATGTCATGCTCTTCTTTCTCAGTCGTACCCAATCTTCGTCGAGTTCGCGAAGTTTCAAGCTCCCTCACCGAATGGCTTCCTGTAACTGCATAATTCCTTTACCCAAGTCCTCGCGTACTGTCCCAACTGCAGGAGCTGTGGTATGGGGATTCTTCTCTGCTCTTATGGTTTCATCTCTTCTCGTCAGTGTTGGGGTCATTTCCACGCTCCGGTTTTTGCTTATGGCCCTATAGGCCCATCGAACCGTTGGTACGCGCAGGTCCCAGTTAGTTCGTCTCGCCTAGTGAACTCTGTTCATGATTCTGCATAGCTTTTTGGATGCTCCGTCGTAGAATATTTGTGGTGTGTGTCGCCGCGCCTAGTTCTGATTTTCTATCCTTGGTCTGGGATTTACTTGCTAAGCACACATCTGTACCCATCGACACAGGTGGGCGCACAACCTGCTTCGTCCTGGCTACCCAGCTCTCGTTCGACGTTGGGGACTTCCAAACCGTAAGCACATCCATCTTCTACATTCATGGCAATTTCCTTTGGTCTTCTGATGTGTACTCCACCATCGTGCAGGTGTTGCGCGTAGTGCCCATTCTAGCACATCGTACCGCTGCCGTTCCAGTACTGCACTTTCAAATTTGTCCAGGAATTCATCCACCGTTGTTACTCCATCATATGTTGGCAGTTCCCTTGCCTCTGTTGTCACGCAACACAGTGATCTGATCATCATGTCGCAATTAAGCGTTGTCACTTCGTGCAACCGGTTCTGCAAGCGTTCTACTTCTTCGTCTGAATCTAAAGTATATGAGCTGTCGCGTTCCCACGAGATTCTCCCATCTGCAGTCGGGTTCACTCGATCCTGGTCTTGCATGGTTATTTGGTAAATATAATCCAGCTCATCGTCACGTACTAGTTTAGTGTAGCGTGCTCCTTCGGCTGGGTCTAGTGGAACTACTACGCGTAGGGACTTTTTCTCGAATATCATCTTCTGCTTTTTCAGATTGATGACTCCATTCATATCAGTGGCCCAGTCTATTCCTAGTAACGCAGGATACGGATTGTTGTCATCGACAATCTCTATTACTTCAAAGTCCGTCTGGGTGCTCATGCCTTCGATATCAACTGTTACTCCTTGCAAACTCCCCATGGGCAAAATATTATGTTGGTTTTCCATTCGTAATTGAATAGGGGACCACTGTAACGTGGGCCTGCCCATGCGTTCCCATGTCTACTTTGGTAACACATTCGCATCCGAACCCAGGTCTAGGATTACCTGATCCATTTCATACTCGCCAATCTACGCTGTCAATCTCATTTCCCTCCCGGTGCACACTGCACGCTTTCCAAGTTTCCAGACTACGCGCGTTTCCCCTGACCTTGCGCACCAAGTGATCAACTCCTATAGTCACTTAACTGCCTTATTGTCGCGCTGCAGTTTCATGCACGTCTCCAAAAAGGTAGTAAGCATAGAAGGATCCATCCCTATCTTTGGTCAATCCTTACTACCTGAAGTGGAGGCCTCCGCGAAGCTCTTCTTAGCTTCCATGAATGTCTCCTTTGCGCGTTCTAAGTCAAACTCAGGTTCCTTTGTAGGAGCCTTGCGAACCCATGTATCTTCCTCAGGCTACTTCCCCTTATCTTCCCCTGTAGTCGCACCGCTTCTGAGCACTATGTTCACATTTGGGTCCTCTTCGCGTGGTTCAGACCTCATCATTTGAATATTTTGAGTCGGAGTAGGCTGGAGTACCCCTTTCTCGCGCATATGTGCAATCAACATAGGACAATCTACCATTTCATGATCAAACTGAGCACAGTATGAACAGGATACTCTCGTTGGGTTGGTACAATCGCGAACGTAGTGCCCTGGTCCTCCACAATTGTAACAAATTAACTGTCCGCGGCCCATTCCTCCTCGTCCTCGACCTTGCCCCTGAAATATAGCACGCGCCATCCCCGCAGCTAGGTCGAGGGCTCGCATTTCTGTCTGCATCCTATATGCTGGGTTCCGATCCATCATTAGCTCGTATCTACGACAAGTACGCTTTTCGTGGCCCACCGACCTACAGAAATTACAAAATAGTTGCTGGGGTGTCGTTGTATACTTCTGCAACAAATGACAATTATCCGTCATGTGCTTTCCTCCTATCTGACAGATCGCGCACCATAATGCAGGTGTCGCACTCGACCCTGCTTGTGCCTCTGGTCTCAACGGCATTGGCCCCCCTCCTGCCAAGTAGTTCGCGAATACTGGATAGTGATCCTTGTCATGGCCCTGGCCCTTGCATTTTATGCACCATACTTCCTCGTGCGCCTCTGGCCGCAGTGCCCTATCTTGCTTCAAGCTCTGCATTTCCAGGCATAGATTCTGTAATTGCACGTGGATTTGTTGAACTCCCAGCCACAGATCCTGATTGGTGTCTCATGAAACCTCATTGCCATTTCCAATGCTTCGGCCTAGGTAGAAAGTTTCTGTTGTGATAACGCCATCCTCAGGTGCGGTGTTAGAGATGCCACAAACGATGCGCAATGTTGCGCATTCGTGAGCGTCATATTAGTCTCGCGGATCATACTCTTCAACCGCTGATCTAGATCCCAGGGGTCTCGCCTAGAAGCATCGCGATCTCTTTGAACCCAATGATTGACTATGTCTCTGATTTTGGCCAGCTAAACTCTCTATTCAGTGTATTCTCTGTTATTCCTGCATTTGGGTGATCATTGGAGTTCTTGATATACCATGTCAACACGCGATCCTGCAGCGCGCTCACCAATGTAGCCTTCTTAATGTTGTCGTCCGTGACCCCTTGCGCTTCCCACACTGCTCTTACCACGAACCAGAACTGGTCTGGATCCTCATTCCCTACTCCTCTAAATACGGGTAGCTTGATCGCGCTTGCCATGCTAAATTGCGGGGGTGGTGGAGGTGGAGTGGGTGAAGATGGAGGTGAGGGAGGTGAAGCGGGTGGTGGCATGGGTGGGGTTGGTAATTGCAGAATGCGCTGCCTTATCAAACTGACCGCACTTCTCGGAGAGACCCGAGCGAGCTCTTCCTTGCTTTCTCGCGAAGGTGAAATTAAGGGACTGTTTCCTAATCCCTCACTACCTTTGTAGATCTTTCCGCTCTGTGTCGTTCCAAACATTAATGTATTCGCATAACCCGCTTTTCACATAACAGCATCTTAATCCAGGTATTCAAAGATTTAATGTACTTACCTCGCAGTCCCTTGAGAAAACGTCGTTCTGCTTCGCTGTAGCTCACAGTCATGTCTACCGCGAACTCAATGATAAATCCCCCTATTATCCAATCGAGCCAATGGTCCACAACTCGCGCAATATTATCTTCTGACGCTTCTAGTCTGCGCACTAATTCCGGAGTCGACACTATCGGTTGGTCGAGCTTACACCTTCCCTGGTTGTCGGCTAACCTCGTGATCCACTCGTATAGTTCAGAAGGAAATGATGCGAAGAATATCTCATGGATTTCTGTATACATGTAGCGATCTAGCCACCTTTTCTCGGATACCTGTGGAGTTCTGTTTTCCTGTGTCACGAACTCGTGAAGCTTCTTGTCCAACCACTCTTCAATTTCCTTCTTTGTTGGGTTCCAATGGCACGACATCAAACATCCCTTAGGCAGATCCTGGTCCCGGCAACGGAACCATTTGTTGGCTTGTTGGGGCCTGACCTAGGTTCAGAAGTGATTTAGCCAAACAAATCCCAAAACTATCGGCCCTTTCGACAATAGTCCGCGGTGCGCGGACTAAGGTCTCACCCGAGGTAGTATGGGAGGGTGCTGGAACCAGGTTTCCACACCCTAGGGATGTCTTGATGAAGTCTAGGAAGTTCGCAAACCGAACCCGCGCGCTTGCACTGCTCTGTGCAGTCGTCTGCCCTTCGCAACTTGTGCAACTGCTTCCGCGCAGCTCTGTAAAGAGTGCGAAGAGGTGTTGTCTAGATCCTTTATCCTTACTGTGCTATTATTATAGATCTTACTTAATTGTGTGGGCCCAATATTCTCATTAATCATTCAACATTCATAACAAGTGCGCGCAATCATAAAACTGTAAAGAGATGCATAAATATAATAGAAGCATAGACACACAATATTTCAGAATCAACTTATCTTTTATTAATTCTCTGTCCAAGTACAATCCCAACTCTACCCTGTGCACTCAGCTGCAGGGGTCCGCGCACACAGCTGCAGACTCTACCAGGCCTCTATGCACTCAGTTGCAGAGCCTCTCACTACTACTACAACCCAAGACTCGAACTTACAAACTCAGGGCTAATTCATCATCCAAAAACCATATCACTCCCTTTACACTTAGAGCCTCGCTCTATTTATACAATCCCATGGTTCGCGGACCATGGGTAGGCCGACATACCATACATTAGATTATATTATTTTAGGGCGGACAACCCTAGACTCTCGCGCTCCGCTCCCGCATTTCGCGGGGTCTTTACATTACACTTTACCAAAATTCTGGCTTCAAGCCCCAAAAACCCGCTATGGGGGGATCCACTGCCCAACAATGAGTTTGGCCACTGTGTTCTGCAGCAAAGCATGAAAGCATAAAATTCCAAAAGTAGAGTTGTGGCAGTCATTATAACTGCCATTGCAATGATATATCAATCTAATATAATATTGAACCTGCTAGGCAAAGTTTGCAAAGAAAATGTTCAGTCCATGTATGCTATTGCATTTAAAAATAAAATATTATCAAAGATTCCCTAAGAAATTTGATAAAAATACTGAATATACATACATGAAGCCTGTCACTAAGTTGTGCATTAAAGCATCATAGCATAAAATTCCAAAAGCAGACTTGTGCTAACTATTATAGCTGGAAGACCAATTATATGATGATCTAAAATGCTCCTCAAGCAAGTGCCACAAGCATTTGGCACTATTGTTGGTGGAAGTACAATAGGCCAAGCTATACGTGATCAAAATGCTGAGACAGTAGTCAACTAGAAACCTTGAAGACATGATGGCCATTTGGTAGCAAAAACCCAGCTGCAAAAATATCCAAGAAACGCTTCAGTTAAGTTGAACAATAATAGATGATGGAGTACATATTCATAGCAATATATGTTTGAGTGAAAGTGTGAAAGATGGACAACATACCATATTGCTTCAAGTGAACGCTGCATTTTGTCAGTGAAAGCACAATATGCAACCTATTTGAGAACATATGTTCAACCACAATAAAATAAAATCTACAAAGATCCTTATACAAAACTGAACAATTCCATTCCATGCCCACTATAGTTGCATAAGGAATCCAAAACATATCATTCGAGCAAACAATTCAACGAGAAAAATTATATTTTAATGAAGATTTGAATTATTCGCTTACATGCAATGCTTGTGAAATTTTTGTAATCTATTTACTTATGAATACTAAATGTAAGGAAACAATACTTGAGTCTAGCAATATCTTTCAAGAGATCATTTAATCAACGCTAAGGGAAAAACATAATTTGAGTCTTTTTTATCCATAGACTTTTTCCTTTGAACAAAAAAATTAGGAACCTTAACACCTGGATAAAAGGCAATCTTAGAATAGCCCAGGGACAATAACTATGGACATTTATGCACATGTCTTGAAATTCCATGTTTGTTACTTGGAATGGCCAAAAGAAAAAGTATTGTAATGGATCTTGGAAAAATAACAAAACGTATATCTTTGAATCAACATGGCATAAAGGTGGTTGTGGAGAATTTGATAAAAATAGTGTACATACATACATGAGCTGGGCACTAAGTTTTGCAACAAAGTATGAGACAATAAAATTCCAGGAGCAGAGGTGTGGCAATCATTATAACTTCCATCACAATGATATCTCGATTTAATATAAGTTTGAACCTACTAGATCAAGTTTTCAAACAAAATGTTCAGTCCATGTGTGTTATTTCATTTAAAAATCAAATATTATCAAAGATTCCCTAAAAATTTGATAAAAATACCGAAAAATGTATGTGAAGTTTTCCACTGAGTTGTGCATGAAAGAATTATAGTATAAAATACCAGAAGTAGAGTTGTGGTAACTATGATACCTGGTAGACCAATTATATGTTGATCTGAAATGCTCATTAACCAAGTTCCATAAGCAATTGGCACTACTGTTGGTAAAAGTACAATAGGCCAAGGTATAAGCGATGAAAATGTTGAGACAACAGTCAACTAGGGACCTTGAAGACATGATGGCCATTTGGTAGCAAAAATCCAACTGCAAAAATATCCAAGAAACACTTCAGCCAAGTTGAACAATAATAGATGATTGAGTACAGATTCATAGCAATCTTTGTTTGAGTGAAAGTGTGCAAGATGGACAACATACCATATCTGCTTCAAGTGGATGTTGCATTTTGTCAGTGAAAGTACAATATGAGACCTATCTGAGAACAAATATGCAACCACAATACAACATTTGCTACAAAGATCCTAATACAAAATTGAACAATGCCATGCCATGCCTGGTGTAGTTCCATAAGGAGTCCAAAACATATCATTTGAGCAAAGAATTAAACTAGCAAGACTATATTTTAATGAACACTTTAATTATCCGCTTACATGCAATGCTTATGAAACTCTTGTAAGATATTTACTTATGAATATTAAACATAAGGAAACAATACTTGAGTCTAGAAATATCTTTCAAGAGATCACTTAAGCAATTCCAAGGGAAAAACATAATTCGAATATTTCTTATCCATAGACTTTTACCTTCAAACAAAAAGACCAGGAATATTAATACCTGGATAAAAGGCATGTTCAGAATAGCCCAAGGACAAGAACTACAAACATGTATGCACATGTGCTGAAAGTCCATGTTTGTTACTTGGAAAGAGACAGAGAAAACCATGCGCAGGAATTTCTTGTTTTACTAAACATTGTTGCACATTTTAGCAGAAAGGTAATATACACTTTATTAGAACCTATGATTTTTTGTTGTTGTTGAATCTTGTCAAATATTGTAGCATACAACTTTATGTTTGGACACGCAATTATAAATTTGGTTGTATAACATAATTTGTTGACAATTGTAACATTATCCAATAAAATTCATGTCTAATTTTTTTTAATGATGAGATAACAAAATTCAATGTGTGATACAGCGCATCCATAAATAATTTGATCATTATGAACAAGAAATATTAGTATCGATGGCTAGTGGTGTGGTCTTTGCAATTAAAATCAGTTGAGTTGATCCAGAAATGTGTGTTATTAGAAATAGAAATCCAATTTTTGTGCATTCAACAAGCACTGGCATCGAGTTATTTGTCTATGATTTTTTTATGATCAAGGCACACAATGAAATATAAGTTATAAGCTTTAAAAAATGATTATCAAAAAATGTATTATTGAGTACATAAAAAAATCAAAACTATCAGAAGATCACAAGGACATTAAGTTATATATATTTAACAATTGAAATTTGTTATTCCAAAATGCATATGAAAACAGAGAAATTGAAGAAGGATCTCTTCCTTTAGAAAGATACATGAAGGCATATACATTGAACTAAGTTCACATATTGAAAGATGAAATCAACATAATATGACCTCATATGGAATATGTGGTGGTTGACAAGATGAAGGAGATATGTATAGAAGTCCTTGGGGAGAAATATGTGAAGAAAGTAAGAACAGTTCGTGAAAGATGCAACTATAGTCACGTAAGATAAGATAGGTCATCAATGTCTGATAACCGGAAAAATTAGCTATGACGTCTCCATAGAGAAGATATGAAGACCTTGATAAAGTATGTAAAGGAAAGAGACCCTTGACATTTAACGTCTTCGAGATGTGTTTATGGATGTGCAGGATGTTGATGTTGCAAGCAAGTTGATGTCATGATGAAAGGCCATCATAAAAGGTAACTTTGATTTGATGTTCTTTTTTTTTTTTGAACAACATATGGTTGGGTTGAAATAGGGCTACCGAAAGGGAGTTGTAGATATCACCTACAACTCATACTCATGGGAATGGGTGGAATATCATGAAAGAAACATGACTTGGAAGAGGTAGCTATATGAAGAAATGCCAAATGTGGACTAGAAAATCACTTTCTGATGAAGAGAAGGATGACATGACTAGTGGTTCAACCCAATGGTTCATTGAAGGAAAGTGATGGATGGTTGATGCCCTATGAAGAAAATCTATAAGATGAAGGCCCAATAATGATGAAGATGAAATTCATGACATCGAAAGGAGGAGCATTACAAGCAGTTGATAGTACCATGATCTCCACCAAAGAGAAGATAATTTTTTTTGGTAACAAGTCCCTAGTTAAGAGGGAGCTTGGACAAGTCCTTGGGTAAGAGGGAGCTTGGGTATATTACTTTTATATGAATGAGTATACCTAGCCTAGTTGAGAGGGAGAGATAGACACATCATTCTTGTCTTCATGTTGTGAAGAAAGAATGGAGGATTGGGAAAACATTTAAAATTTATTATAATACTCTTTGAGGATGTGGTAGGGCATCCAATAGGTAAGAGTAGTTGAAGAGAAAATTCCTTGAGGATGTGTTATTCCAAGATAGGAATTGTCCTAAAAGGACATACCCCGTGAACACCTGGGTGAGGTATATTCCTTGAGAGACAATGATTTTGGTGTCTATCAAACATTGGTCTCACCAGGATCGTTCTCTAATCTTTTGGAGAGATAGATTTGTTATACAAGGCCTTACTATGTGACAATGTTGGTTGGTATGATACGATTCTTTGGTATAAACTGATAAGATAGTTTATGAGAATACTTTATTTTGAGAATGTCCAAGTACCTTGTATCGATTATGAATACCTCCATAGTTAAGAGGGAATGTTGAAATATTTAACTAGGTATAGTCTTCACAATGACATATGTAATCATGATTTTATGTATTTTAAGTAAAGAGGAAAATAAAATTATTATTTTTATTCTTGAGGCACTAGTTTAATGCTCAAGGTTATTTTATTTATAGTTCAAGAACCCATTGGGTGCTTCTAGGGATTTTCTTTGAGTCAGAAAGCCTATTGAGTCATTGTCATGTATGGAAGACCCTTTTGGGCATGTTACATATTGTAAATAAAATTTATTTGAGTCAAAGATAGAGTCAAAGACCTCTAAGACCTTGTCATAGTGCTACAAACAAGTCAATCGTCAAAAGAAGCAAATCGACCTAAATAGAGGGACAAGTTAGCCTATTAAGGCACTCAAGGAAACCTATAAATAAGAGCATTCGTCCTCATTCAAAGGAACACATCAAGCAACAAGAAGTTCGATCAAGGAAAGAAAGAGACCTAAAGAAGAGTGAGAAAGACGAGGTGAAATAAGCAGAAGAAAATCAAAACTTTTGGATTTGTTTTGGGTTACATCTCTTCACATGTGCAATATCTAGGGCATCACCTTGTTGCAGTAAGGACAAGTTGCAAAAGAAGTCGAAATTTCAGCGACAAGAGCTTAAGTTTGCTAGCCAAATATTCAAGGAAGAGAGGGTTGTCCAATTGAAGAATAAATATAGCAAAAATATCCATAATTCTCTCACATATTCCACCTAGGGTTTCTGCAGCAAGGGCTGAAAATTGCAGGTCGAAATTTCAGTCAGAGATTGTAGGTCTGAAGTTGAGGTCGAAGAAGAAATTGTAGCAGCATCAAGGAAAGGTTGACATGGTTTGACTTGGCAAGAAGAGGAAAGGTTTGATTTTATCCTGGAGGAGCCTTGGTCAAGGTTCATATGTCTTAGAATCCGTCATTTGAAGTTCTATATGATGAGAAGAGTTATTTTGGGTTTTCCCCTCAAGGAGAGGTTTTGGCCTGACTGATAGCCTATATCTTGTGTCCTCTTGCTCATAGTTATTTATTGTTTTGTTATTTTTTTTTATGATAAGAACATTAATGATAATGGAGTAGCTAATCAAGTTAAGTAAAATACATCACAAACAATTAATTATCAAAAGAAGAGAAATCACCTAATCTAGCTTCTCTAGATTTATCAACAGTTTTCAACTATGAAATCATTATGATTACCCTTATTACATTCTCTTCCTTTTAACATATTTATCTTGGACAATATTTAACAATATAAGTACTTTGATCTGGCCAATAAGAAATTTTGTTACTTCATACACCACCAGTTGTCGAGGTTGTATACGGGACATTCATGTCTTCCCATTTCCATTGCTAAAACCACATTATTCATTGTTAGGATTGCGAGTTTGACCATTTAGAGCGATTCAAATTATAATCCAAGATTACAATTTGGAAAAGGTGAAATTCCATTTTTCAAGTGGAATGAATTTTCACAAAAAGAATCTCCCCATTTACAACCCTCAATAAACGATCCCACGCTGCAGTTGTCAAGTGTACGACAAGACACATTGATGCATATCACCAAAATGATGGACTAATAGGCACATTTAAAGACAATGCACACAACATACTGATTATTCAAGGTATCGCAGTCACCAGTATAGTTATATGCCCAGCAAATTGAGATGCCCCCATAAAACTCAAAAATGTTTATCGTCGGAAATGTATATTTTAGAAATCGCCATCCCATAATGATGATAATGATCCACGAGACCTTGGAGAAGTTATGCCTCCCTGTTATACCTCTAGAACCTTAATTCTATAATTTCATATGGCTAACATGGACTTGACCCATGATGGAGTATGTATGTTATTAATCCATGAAACATCACCTTTATCCTTGTGCTTGAAATCAGGACTCCTTGGGTTCCTCTTATTTTTCCTATTATCCCACCAATCATTTGGGATAGTGACAAAAAATTCTCGTGTACACTACATGATATGGGTATTTTGTCCATCCTCTTTGCCTAGAAACTTGACTAGAGGTCGTTAATATTGAAAAGGAATAACCCCATTTCTAACTACAGGTGTTTCAAGTGTGTAGGCTTCGTTGGTAGATACAAGACATTGTCTAGCTTGTTTCACTAACCAAGTCTCCAATCTAGAGCTCCAAAACTTTGACCGGTTCCACAACTATAAATATTAATGGAGCTTCGAGCAACAATAATGTTTTGGATGATACTTTTGAGCCATGAATTTCAGGTTTCATTGCACAAAATTGCATGGGAATAATACTACCATGTCATTTCAATAAAATTCTAATCCTTATTTATTGCTTTCAATATCTAATAGTGTCCATCGTAACATGAAATGATACCACGAGAATTTCCAGTAATACATCCAAAATGCCACCATTTCTCCATAAATAGGGCTCGCAAGCCACACATAGAAAAGAAACATCGTAAGTTGCTAGATGATCTGCATTTTTCTGAATCTTGCCTCCAATAAAGATAAATCCTTTTAGAAAACAATAGAAAAAAACATTCAAAAACCTTTTGATTGGGTGAGATACCGAAAATTTTGACTGCTTTTGAATCGAAATTTGTCTTTGCAAGTTGTGGTCAAGACATGACTCAGAAAGGTTTTTATTTTAATGTGAATCGAAGCTTAAACAAGGATCTCTTCTCTCCACGACCCTTGTACTATTAACAAATCCTAGCAATGTCTGACAAAATTATTTGTACTCCATGATGATAACTCTTGCACATTGGAACTGTCATATTTCAATGCTTATTGCATGATTTTGTAGTGGCTCATTACCAAAAATGTCAATGCACAAAACCATTTTTTATTTTGTTAAAAAAGTTAGGATAGGTAAAACTATGCAGAAATCCAAATAGGAATACTATAATGCTTAGGTACATTAAACATTTGAATTATATTATCTATGTAACCTCCCTTGACTATGTAACACTCTTTATTCATTAGTGTTCCACTCATCCATTTTCTTGTGATAACATACCACAGGTGTGTATAAGGTAATGATTCTGGCACTATCATCTACATAAAATAATTGTTCTGACACTCTCATCCTTTAACCCATACCTCTGGCATCTTCTGATTATTCGTAGGTATGACACATGGTTCACTTCAAACTATTTTCAAGTCATGTATACTTCTATAACACATTTCACTGGTAATATTCATTGATTTGGCATTCAATATTTGAGCTACTATGTAACTGATATCTAGCATGGCAACTGATACTATGTATCATTTGTAAGATTAATGCTTTGACTAGATTATGCAATAGTTCTTTATTCATAGATTTGGCAGAGTACCTATTATGGCATCTCACATGTCATCCTGTTATCATTCAGTTGATCACTTAGATTACTGACCTTGGAAAGTTCATAGATCTCTTTTGTTTCTTGCTACTTAATTTTGGTATTTGTGGTTTTTCCATCGCCACTTTTGATTTCATCCTTTCCACAAACATGTATATCACCACCTTTCCCACCATCACCGTGTGTAATATAAATTTTTTGAATCAATGACAACAAACTCTTTGAATTTCCCATTTTCATTTCATTCATGGATGCTCTACACTCGATAAACATGGACTTCCAATTCAATAAAGTTTATCTGTATCTTTTTACAGTGAAATATCTAATCCACTTTTGTCCTGGTTTCTTTTATCCTTTTCCTACCATCTCCTTGCTTGCACCTTTCTACTCGATCAACTTCTGCATTCTCTTCTTGCCAATTCATCTTATGAATGCAGTGTATGAGCTCATCTATAACAATCATTACATTTTTTTTTAATAAGACACGATTTATTTTCTGCCTCTTGTTTTGCATCTTTTTTTCTATTTTTAAGTGTGGCTTCTTTGTAGAATATTTTTCTTCAATGGACAAGGGATGCAAACCATTATTGAACTTTTCACTCAACAAATCATACATGAGCTGATGGAATTTAATAAGACTCTTATATACTAATTGTTGTTCGTGTAAGAGCCTAACATTTTCAAGTTCCCTTCTTTGTTTGTGAAAGAGCATGACATAGTATGGATTTGAATGAGAAAATCCAACAATTTCTAACATATTCATAACCTTTTCCTTCGTCATATGTTTCTTATCCAAAAATTACTCATCTTTTTTTTTCAAACCAATAGTACTTCGCAAACACACTTCCTCCCTATGAATCAGAATGTGATTATTAGAGTTATCAAAAAATATCCCCACAAATGCTAACAATACTTGATGGCTTACACCTTCATGTAACAGTGCTTTCCTATCTTTAGCACGGAGATTGTGGAATAAGTCACTAAGAACAATCATTTTGTATGAAAAAAATAGCTTCCTTGATCCATTGGCTCCAATTGAAAAATTATGCTTGTAACTTGTCAGGCCAAGAGGTAACTCCTCAAATCGACTATGTTTATTCATTTAGATTGTTCATAGTTATATACATGAGGGAGTGACTCTTGGGTTTCACCTCCCGATGACTCTTCCTTTTGCATTGTTTATATTATTTACAAATGCTCACCCAATCCCCATGATTAGGTGTCAACATTCCCCCTCTTAATTTGAAGGGGTGTTGGTGAGTCCAAGCATCATTTTGAATCTTTCAAGATTTTCTCTTCCAAGCGCTTTGGTGAAGATGTCTGCAATCTTCTCATTAGTGGAACAATGGCGTAGATGGATTGTATTGGCCTCAACATGATATCAAATTAGATGGTATTTTGTATTGATGTGCTCCGTTCGATCATGGAACTTTGGGTTCTTGGCCAACTTTATTGCAAAGGTGTTTTCAATCATGAGTGGAGTTGAATGTACTTGTTTTACCTGCAAATATTCCAAAATTTTCTTGAGCCACACAATTTCTTTTGTTGCCTCAGTTGCTACCACATATTCTGCCTTTGTTGTGGAATCTACTGGGACTAATTGTTTACGTGATCTCCAGGAGACAACTCCTGATCCAAGACTCATAGCATAACCAGAAGCAGATACCCCAGTTTCTTTGTCTCCATCGAAATCTGAATCAGAGTATCCAATCAAGCTGAAGTCGCCCACATGTGTATACTTGAGTCCAAAGTCTTGAGTTCCCTTCAAGTACTTTAGAACTCTTTTTATAGCAAACCAATGTCCCTCACAAGGATTTTTCATAAACTTGGAGAGGATTCCAATAGCAAACGAAATGTCTGGTCTGGTAGTAGTTAGGTAGTTGAGACTTCCTACAATCTGTCTATACTTTGTTGCAACCTCAAATTCTTTTCCTTCAGTGGATGTGAGATTTAAGTTTGGTTCCATTAGAGTAGTTAGAGGATTGCACTCATCCATGCCAAACCTATTCAACAGATATCTAATGTACTTCTTTTGAGAAAGGAATATAGACTTTGGATCTTGAGTTACTTCAATACCAAGATAGTAATGAACATAGCCCAAATCAGTCATTTCAAAACCTTTCCTCAATTCCTTCTTTATGGATGAAATGTAGCTCTCATTGCACCCTGTCATCAAAATATCATCTACATACACCACAAGATATACAACTATTTTTCCAACTTTCTTGACAAACAAAGTTGCATCATGAAGATCATAATGTTTGAAATTGAGTTTCAAAAGATGCTCAGTTAAGTTTTCATACCAGGCTCATGGTGCTTGCTTGAGGCCATACAAGGATTTCACAAGGTTCCATACTTTATGTTCATGTCCCTTCACAATAAATCCCTTGGGCTAGGACATAAAAACATTCTCTTTCAAATCTCCATTCAAGAAAGCAGCTTTTACATCCATTTGATGGACTTTCCAACCGTTCTGAGCTGCTAGGGAAAAGAGTGTCCGGATGGTAGCCCATTTTTCTGTGGGGGGGAAATTATCCTCATAATCGACCCCTTCCTTTTGTGCAAAACCTTTTTCCACAAGCCTGGCTTTGTTCTTGTCAAGTGAGCCATCAACTTTATACTTGTTCTTGTAGAGCCACTTGCATCCAATTGGTTTGGTTCCCAATGGAGGATCAACCAGCTTCCAAGTGCCATTCTTTATCAAGGCATCATACTCCTTTTGCATTGCTTCTTTCCAATCATCATGAGAATCAACTTCTTTAAAAGAAGTTGGTTCAAAATCTGTAGACAAATTCAGTTCACAATCATAAGAAACATCCATATCAACAGGTGAATCAGAATCATCTACATCACCTCCATTTTGCTTGGTTGAATTTCTTGTTCTTGTCTTTCCAACTTCATCAGGATGAACACTTTCAAGTGTCTTTGTCAGCCACTTTGGGGGGCCTTTTTGAGATGGTCCAGGCTACTCAGTTGATTAACAATGTAAAATTTGAAACGGGAACTGATACTGTTACCTGTTTCGTAGAGATAGCAAAAAAATGACCCGATTTTCAAAAGTGGTGATGCAGAATACACATGTTTTTTTTAGAACATGGTTTTTGGAACTTTAATTTTTTTTCATGTTCAAGGATGAAATCAAGTTTTAGAATGGTAGTGATTTTCATGCTAATTTTAAAAAGTGAGTATTTTGCATCACACCCTTTTTTTAAAAGACCTATTTTTTGACTTTTAATTTTCTAGTGTGTGAAATGTAAAAAATTATTTTCTAAATTTGATAGTTTTTGAAGTCGTCATTTTATTCATATTTTCTTGTTCTCTATCTTAATTTTTATTTTATTTTTAGGGGGGTTTTTAATGTTTTGCGTTTTTAAATTAGAAAGTCGATAGTTTGAATTTTAGATAATGTACATATTTATACATCCTTAATTAATTTTTCAATTCACATGAAATAATTGTTTCTAAAAAACAACATTTTTTAACAATGGACATAAAAATAACCATTTTTAACATAAATATAACAAAAAAACTAAACGTTTTGATAATTTTTTGCTAGAATTAACATGTCAAAATCGCAATTTTTATACAAAAATATTAACTAAAAATGGTCAAATAATAGTTTTTTTTATGAATTTCATGTCAAAAAAATAATAATAACAACTTTTTTTTCAAAAAATAATAATTAACTTAAAAATCAATGCGAAAATCACAAATTACAAATATTGAACACATAACAACTTTAATTCATTGATTATTCTTTTCATGAAATGTCAGAGTCAAAACATTGCAAAGCTTGATTTCCAGGTATAACTTAAATTTAATCAACAATGTCACGTAATCCAAACCCTTCGTCCTCTAGAGTTTCATCATTGTCATCTTCCACAATATTTTCTGCTTCCTTTTGCGCAATTTCCTCTTCTAATGGGTCTTTGATGTCTGCAAATCTCCCAATATATGTCTTTCCAAACATTCCATGTAATGGTGGTTGGGGTTCCTTTGCCTTTTTTGCCACACGTGATTCATTAAAGTCCCCTTTCCTCAACCCAATTTCTTGCATTTCATCTGGAAGAAATTGAAGAGCATTAATTCTTTGCTGAATGAAATTGCATTGTAATGGATCTTTCTCAATTGCAATGCAATTTCTTCCTTTTTGAAGGCAGCATGCTAGTGTTGTACCTAATTATCAAGCACAAAAAAATAATGAAGTAAATTAGTACAATGACATATTAATTAAAAAAAAGAACATATTGAAATTCAATTCCATGTGGCAAAACCTACCTGAGCCAGAAAATAAATCCAGAACCCAATCTCCTTCATTTGAACATATGTCTATAAGATAGTTAATCAATAATTGTGGTTTCTAATAAATGTTAACTATCTCTCCTTTCGTTTCTTTGTCTTCATATGTTAGTTTTCTCACAACAGCATCATAAGTCAGTATTTGGCTATGACTCTTTCTCTCCACCCGATTAAAAATCATAGACATATGGCTATCATCTTTTGCCCAACTATCAATATGAATGAACTCACAGTCATTTATAAATTGTTGATCTTCATTGTTAAGAAGATTTGACTTTTGCCTGTAACATAAAATAGTAAAAGTTCAATTAACTTGTACATAAATGAATTTTTCAACATTAATCAAATATACCTTTAAACATCTTACCATGTAAGCTGCATCCTTGAATTTGATTTCCCCTTGAAGTTTGACAATACCATTGCCAATTGTGTGTCTGAATGAAATGTCACAAATCTCCATAATGGTGATGACGTCACTTCCATAAATCCCGCCACCACTTTATTAAAAGCTTGATAAGTATAAGGGTCACTATCATAGTAAATGTTTGGAATATTGAAACCATGGGGAATATCTGCAATAACCAGGGCATAATCCCTTTTTGGTACGAGTTTAGCAATGTCTTCACAGTCGCCTTGTATTACTTGATATTGAATAGTGTCTAGCCCATTCCAAATGAAATGATTAAGAGTTGGATCAAGTACAACATTCTTAATACGTTGCTTTCTCAGTCTTTCAATCTTTATTTTTTCAATAAAAGTCTTGAAACTGTCTGGTGCTCCATTATCTTCTTTCTTCATCTTTTACCAAACAAACAAATGTATGTGTAAGTTTTAAATTAAAAATAGTACACAGATGATTAAAACTGAATGTATAAATCAAGTTACCTTTTTAAATGCAAGATAAAAAGCTTTTAATGTTGATGTAGAACTTGAATCTGGATAGTTGCGTACAACATCATCCCAACTATCTTCATTCAACAGTTTAACCATTTGTTCCTGAATTTTCATGTAAACTTTGTGACTGCATAGATAAAGTAAGAAAAAGTTAATATAATGATATGTATAACAAATACTACCAATAAAAACATGTTTTATTTAAAAGATAACTATAATCTTGGAAATAAGTAAAAATAATTTAGCAAACTTACTTTTGAAATTCTTCAGACGTTTCTTCCAATGATAATTCCCCTGACCTCACACGAGATAATATTGTTTTGACAATTTTTTCATCTTTCACTCCTTGCATCGCCCTCCAAGGCGTGATGGTCATATCGTCTGGAAGTTGCTTCAGTTCAGGAGTTGATTTATTGTTGCTACATATCAATGGCTTAGACTTTTTGACCCTCTGGTTTTTAATGTCAATGTCTTCCCACATGCTAAAAATGTCATCAATCAAATTCCAAATATCTCCAGTTCTAAATGCCAATTGAAAAATGTTATCAATACCTCTGAATAAATCGCTATATCTGCTGTCTTTTCCACCTTTTGAATTGGTTTTCTCTTCAATTTGATAGCCTATTTCCATACAACATTCCTTTCGGAAATCTGCAGTAATATTTATCTTATCCCCACCACATTTTTCTAGGAATTCACTATGAATAAATCTAACCTTTTGGATCAAAGTCATAGACATCCTATATTCATTATCTGAATTATGATCCAATGCCACTAACTTTGCTTCTGTTTCATTTAAACCAGCATAAATGACACATTTCATTGTTTCAAAACGTGGGTTATTAGGATATTCCTCCATCAATTGTCTTTGAGCTTCAACAGAATGGTTCCCCCCAAGCACATAATAATTGTATTCAAAACATTTTGACTTATCAAATGCTTCTTTGTTGGGAACTTGAAGTGGATCAACAAGAAGCACATAACTAACCACATGAGCATATGGATTGTACCTCATCAATGTCTTCAAGTTGTGAACATGCAGATGATGTGGCTTTCTGATTTGATATTGGCATTGTCCTTCACTTGCCTTATAGGTTTGTCTGACATTTAACTGAAATGTACGACCACCATCAATTAAGTTTCTCTTTGTCAAATTCTGTCGAATGGCATTTTGTTTTGTTTTGATTATGCCATCATCTAAATCAGCTCCTGGTGTAATGATTTCTCTGCTTTCTTTTGAAGTTTCACTAGGTTCTTGACTGCTGGCAATGACTACTTCAAGATCTTCAACTCTACTTTTTTTCGTCATAACATTCTCAAGAGATCTATTCTTGAGCATTGTTACTTTTGGTCTTTTACGACCTTCTTCAATTCCAATGTCATCTTCAGTAATGGCAACATATGCTTCATTTTCAATTTCAACTTCATCGTCCTCAAAAGTGACTTGTTTACCCTTGCTAGATTTATCCACCAGAGGCCTTTTTTTCTGATTCTTTGGATGTAGTTTTGTAGCATCATCAATTACTACATTTTCCATGTTTTCCATATCTTCTTCTGACACTGAGTAAAAATGGCTGACAACTTTCATGATACCATTCTCTATGTAATGAATGCCTCCCAACCTAATTGAACAGCTTTCAACAAAATTCTGCCAAACAAAATATCATATGTTAATATAAACAAAGTTAAAAAAATATAGCGAGACACTTTCAAAACGCAAAATAAAAATACAAATAACAATACTTACGATGTTTTGTGTCATCTCATTTACGATTTGTTTACACAACTTTGTAGATACCTCTCTTGTGTCATATAATGAATATGATAGTCGGTATTTAATCCTTTCATGTGACTTGGGAGCTTTTGTAAGTACGTAAACAACTTCAGTGTTTGGTACCGAACACATATCTATGACTCTTCCCATCACCTCCAAATTTTCATTATTTTGGGATATATCAATGTATAGATATATATTCACAGTTGTGCTCTCTCTTTCTTTCACATACCAGACTCTTGATGGAAATTTCACCTCTTTTGAACTTTTCCAATCTGAGATTAGCTTCTTATCACTTGAAGCACTTGAAATATTTGTAGGCATGAGCTCAGGTGGAGTTTGTTCACCAATGTTTTTTGACGATACACCTTTAAGACTCTTTGGTCCAGAAAGATTCACAGAAATTTTCCTTGATGCCATTTTCCTAAAAAAAAACACATAAATTAGTAAATAAAAAAACATATTAACTTAAATTAATAACAAAAATATACCATAAATTTTTTATTTGTATAATCAGAATTGCCCAGCCACCTCTAACGGGCAGGCGGGTCGATGGGCGAGCGGGAGGTCAGGTGAGGGATAATGAGGCTAAGTAGACATTTAGGCAAGTATGGGTGAGCCCCTACCCACGCGCCCCCCACAACCCCCTAAGCTTCCTCCCTCCCCGCCCCTCACCCCACCCCCTACCGTCCCCCCACACCCCCGCCCCCAAAACCCCCATCCCCCGCCCCCAAACCCCCTACACCCCCCAACACCTCCCCGCGGCCGCCCCTCCCCACTGCGCCCACCACTCCCCACACCACCGCCCTCCCCCTACCCCACCCCCAACATCCCCGCGCCCTAGGCCCCCCTCCCTCCCCCCCAACCCTTATCCCCCCCCCCTACACCCTACCCGCGCCCTACCCCTATCCCCCCCCCAACCCTTATCCCCCCGCTACACCCTACCCTTACCCCCCCCCTACCCCCCCTATTCCCCACCCGCGCCCTACCCTACCCCACCCCCCCCCATCCCCCTACCCCACCCTACCCTACCCCAACCCCAACCTCCCCTACCCTACCCTACCCTACCCCACCCCAACACCCCTACCCCCCCTACCCTACCCTACCCCGTCCCCCCCATCCCCCCCGTCCCCACCCCCCACCCCATCCCCCCCATCCCACCTGGCCCACCCGCACTCCCCGCCCACCCGGCCCTCCCCGCCCACCCGGCCCTCGCACCCTCCCCGCCCTCCCGGCCCACCCGGCCCTCCCGCCCTCCCGGCCCACCCGGCCCTTCCCGGCCCACCCGGCCCTTCCGCCCTCCCCGCCCACCCGCCCTCCCCACCCACCCGGCCCACCCGCCCTCCCGGCCCTCCCTGCCCACCCGGCCCTCGCGCCCTCCCCGCCCACCCGCCCCTCCCCCTCCCCCTCCGCCGCCCCTCCCCGGCCCCCTCCGCCTCCCCCTCCGCCCGCGCAGGGCCACCCCCGGGCCACCCCGCCCCGCCCCGCCGCCGGTCGGGCGGGGCGGGGCGGCCCGGGGATGGCATTGTGCGGGCGCAGCGCCACCCCCGGGCCACCCCGCCCCGCCCGACCGGCGGCGGGTCGATTCCGGGAATCGACCCGCCGCCGGTCGGGCGAGGCGGGGCAGCCCGGGGGTGGCCCTGCGCGGGCGGAGGGGGCCGAGGAGGGGCGGCGGAGGGGGAGGGGGCCGAGGAGGGGCGGGTGGGCCGGGTGGGCGGGTGGGGCGGGGAGGGCGGGTGGGCCGGGTGGGCGGGGAGGGCGGGTAGGGCGGGTGGGGCGGGGAGGGCGGGTGGGCCAGGTGGGCGGGGAGGGCGCGAGGGCTGGGTGGGCGGGGAGGGTCGGGAGGGAGGGTGGGCAGGTGGGCGGGGAGGGCGGGTGGGCCGGGAGGGCGGGGAGGGCGGGTGGGCCGGGTGGGGAGGGATGGGGTGGGCGGGGAGGGCGGGTGGGCCGGGTGGGATGGGGGGGATGGGGTGGGGGGTGGGGACGGGGGGGATGGGGGGGACGGGGTAGGGGGGTTGGGGTGGGGTAGGGTAGGGTAGGGGGGGTTGGGGTTCGGGTAGGGTAGGGTAGGGTGGGGTGGGGGGATGGGGAGGGTGGGGTGGGGTAGGGGGGGGATGGGGGTAGGGCGCGGGTGGGGAATAGGGGGGGTAGGGCGTGGGTAGGGTGTAGGGGGGGGATAAGAGTTGGGGGGGCGGGGGGGGTCCTAGGGCGCGGGGATGTTGGGGGTGGGGTAGGGGGGCGCGGTGGTGTGGGGAGTGGTGGGCGCAGTGGGGAGGGGCGGCCGCGAGGAGGTGTTGGGGGGTGTAGGGGTTTGGGGGCGGGGGATGGGGGTTTTGGGGGCGGGGGTGTGGGGGGACGGTAGGGGGTGGGGTGAGGGGCGGGGAGGGAGGAAGCTTAGGGGGTTGTGGGGGGCGCGTGGGTAGGGGCTCACCCATACTTGCCTAAATGTCTACTTAGCCTCATTATCCCTCACCTGACCTCCCGCTCGCCCATCGACCCGCCTGCCCGTTAGAGGTGGCTGGGCAATTCTGATTATACAAATAAAAAATTTATGGTATATTTTTGTTATTAATTTAAGTTAATATGTTTTTTTATTTACTAATTTATGTGTTTTTTTTTAGGAAAATGGCATCAAGGAAAATTTCTGTGAATCTTTCTGGACCAAAGAGTCTTAAAGGTGTATCTTCAAAAAACATTGGTGAACGAACTCCACCTGAGCTCATGCCTACAAATATTTCAAGTGCTTCAAGTGATAAGAAGCTAATCTTAGATTGGAAAAGTTCAAAAGAGGTGAAATTTCCATCAAGAGTCTGGTATGTGAAAGAAAGAGAGAGCACAACTGTGAATATATATCTATACATTGATATATCCCAAAATAATGAAAATTTGGAATCGACCCGCCGCCGGTCGGGGGGGGCGGGGCGGCCCGGGGGTGGCCCTGCACGGGCGGAGGGGGAGGCGGAGGGAGCCGGGGAGGGGCGGCGGAGGGGGAGGGGGCCGGGGAGGGGCGGGTGGGCGGGGAGGGCGGGAGGGCTGGTGGGCCGGGTGGGCGGGGAGGGCGGGTGGGCGGGGAGGGCGGGTGGGCCGGGTGGGGATGGGGGGTGGGGGGTGGGGATGGGGGGGATGGGGGCATGGGGGGGGGACGGGGTAGGGTAGGGTAGGGGGGGTAGGGGTAGGGTAGGGTAGGGTAGGGTGGGGGGGGGGGGGGAAAGGGTATGTGGGGGGTAGGGGTAGGGGCAGAAGGGGGGGGGGGGGGGGTAAGTGGGCACGGGGAAGGAGTTAGGGGGTGGGGCCCATGGGGCCGGCGTTAAGGAAGGGGGGGAGGAGTTGAGATTGGAGGGGAATGGGAGTTAGGGGCTTGGAAAAATTATTAATTTAAAAAAAAAAAAATCTTCTTCGACGTTAAATTAATTTAATATGAAAATTTTGAAAAAAAAATTGAACTTACCTTTCAATTGCGATAATTCTTCGTTGAATATGTTGTTGATAGCAATATAGCTGCTCCACAAATTCACGTCTTTCAACGAACTTCAGAAAACCTGGATGTGAGGTAAGTAATAGTGATAACGAAATTTAATATATAAGTGAAAATACGAAGATGTTTTTCTGTACGATTAATGTGGGATAATTTGTTTTAAATTATTATAGAGCGAATATTGTAGAGTTATTTTACAATGGATTGAATGTGGGATTAATTTGTTTTAGAATATTTATAAAAATTTAAAAAAAAAAATTAGTTGTTTAGTAAATTTTATATACTTTAACTATAATTTGTTTTAAATTATTATAGAGCGAATATTGTAGAGTTATTTTACAATGGATGTGGGATTAATTTGTTTTAGAATATATTATAAAAATTTAAAAAAAAAATTAGTTGTTTAGTAAATATTATATACTTTAACTATTAGAATAATTAATATAGAAGTTGTTGTTTACAATTTGAATTTCAGTGATTGATTTCATAAAAAAATTTAGTTTATGTTTTTCAATGAATTGTAGAATAAAATAATAAAGGTAAAGAAATCTAACAAACTTTTGGAGTGAAATATTTTCGCGAAAATTTTTGGAGGGAAATATTTTCGCGAAAATTTTTGGAGGGAATAATTTTGGAGGGAATATTTCATTCTTTAAGCTATATAATATTCTTAGGAGACTCCATTTGTATCATTCAACATATTCTATTTGAAAGGGATGGATTGTTCTGATGGTAAAGTTTCGGTTTATACACCATCAACATCTTCATCGCATAACAACTCTATTCATATTGATGAATATAGCGGGAATTCTTCCACTATGAATAGAAAGTCAATTCTTCCACTTAGTCCCGATTCTAAGGACTATGAAAGCAGCGGTGATGAAGAGCATGATGGTGAAGTTCAAAAGAATGGAGTGTCACGATGTCCACTTAGTCATAATTCTGAGGACTATGAGAGTAGCAGTTTTGAAGAGCGTGATGGTCAAGTTCAAAAGAATGGAGGGTTACGGTGTCCACTCAGTCCTAATTCTGAAGACTATGAGAGCAGCAGTTTTGATGTGCATGATGGCGAATTTCAAAATAATGGAGTGTCACGGTGTCCACTTAGTCCTAATTCTAAGGACTATGAGAGTAGCGGTGATGAAGCGCGGGATGATGATTTTCAAAAGAATGGAGTGTCAAAGTGTCCAGTTAGTCCTGATTCTAAGGACTATGAGAGCAGCAGTGATGATGAGTGTGATAATGAATTTCAAAAGAATGGAGTGTCAAAGTGTCCAGTTAGTCCTAATTCTAAGGACTATGAGAGCAGCGATGATGAAGCGCGGGATGATGATTTTCAAAAGAATGGAGTGTCAAAGTGTCCAGTTAGTCCTGATTCTAAGGACTATGAGAGCAGCAGTGATGAAGCGCGGGATGATGATTTTCAAAAGATTGGAGTGTCAAAGTGTCCAGTTAGTCCTGATTCTAAGGACTATGAGAGCAGCAGTGATGAAGCGCGGGATGATGATTTTCAAAAGATTGGAGTATCACAATGTCCTCTTAGTCCTGATTCTAAGGACTATGAGAGCAGCAGTGATGAAGCGCGGGATGATGATTTTCAAAAGATTGGAGTATCACAATGTCCTCTTAGTCCTGATTCTAAGAACTATGAGAGCAGCAGTGATGAAGCGTGGGATGATGATTTTCAAAAGATTGGAGTATCACAATCTCCTCTTAGTCCTGATTCTAAGGACTATGAGAGCAGCAGTGATGAAGCGCGGGATGATGATTTTCAAAAGATTGGAGTATCACAATCTCCTCTTAGTCCTGATTCTAAGGACTATGAGAGCAGCAGTGATGAAGAACAGGATGAGAGCAGCAGTGATGATCCAATGATGGAGATGTTGCCAAGAAATATTGTATCGAGGAGTAGGAGCAGACCTTTTCGTATCAATGCAAACTATTCTAGTTATACAAGGGGTAGAGCATAATATCTGACGAGAAGAAGTTCTATCAGCGCTCTCATTTCAAGTGAATGTTGCCAAAAACATTGCTTGAAACGTATGGATTTCACATTTGCATTAGAAAGCAAGAAGAGATATTTGTCAATGAATAAAAGCATGCAAAACTCATATTTAGTTGGCTGCATGCAATCTACATTGTCAGGTTATGATTATCATATTAGGAATTTATTATTGTGTAGAAAAGCTTTCAAAATGTTTCGTTCAATTGGGAATTTTCGTCTCTCGAGAATTCAAGAAAATTTGGAAAAGGATCCCACATTTTATTCAGAAGTACGTTATAAAAGACAGTTTGGGCCATTATCAAATACTGCAATGTCATGGATGAAAGATTTCTTTTCAAAGCATGGAGAGTGTATGCCAAATAGAGAGACAATACATATTCCAGATAATTTTTCAAGACGAGAAATATACAACTTATACAAAGAATATGCAGAAAGTGCTGAGGGACATGGCCAATTTATTACATATCAATATTTTGTGAAGATATGGAAGAAAGAATTCAATAATGTTCGTATTCCTAAGAAGACAAGGATGGGGATTTGCAGTACATGTGCTTCTCTTAAATCAAAAAGGGACAAATGTGAAGGCTCAGAAAGAGGTAAGTGTTCATAACTTTTACTTTCAAAATTGTATAGTCATCAACTATGAAAACATATTTCTTAATGAATTTCTTTTATGTTGTGTAGATTTAATTGTCAAAGAACTTCAGGAGCATCGCGAACAACAAACAAATGAAAGGAAGAAGTTGTACAAGCATCGAAAGAAGTGTTATGATAATCCAAATAAATATTTGGGTTTGATAATTGATGGTATGGACCAGAAGAAAACACTTTTACCACATTTTGTTCGCACACCCAAAAATCTACAAGAGGAAAATTTTATTCAGTTTCACTTGGTCGGTTGTATGGTCTTCAATGGGAAAATGTTGCCAAGGTGTACTTCACAGCTCCAAATATTCATAATGATGCAAATCTGACCATAACCATAATTCATGATGTGATTTCTCATTGGTCTGGTAATCTTCCTGAAGTTTTGTATCTACAATTGGACAACACTTGCCGTGAAAACAAAAATCAGGTTGTTTTTTGGTATCTGAACATGCTTGTTGAATTGAGAATTTTTCAAAAGGTAAAGGTTGGTTTCCTTCTCGTTGGGCACACTCATGACCATATTGATCAGATGTTCAGTCGTTTTTCAGTCACATTGAGGAGGAAGGAAGTTGGGAGCTTGCCATCACTAATTGAATGTATTAAGAAATCATACATGCCAGAGCATGCTTTTGAAGTGTTGGAAGAAACTGTTGACATGCGAAGGTTTATTCTAGGATCATATGGTGAGGGGAAATGCATTGAACAACTTAATGATATTAGCTTCCAACATCAATTTCGTATAAAAAAAATTGATGGGAAAACACTAATATGGGGCAAGAAGTTTTCAACTACTACAGAATGGGCACCGTCATCAGGTTTGCAATTTTTGAAGTTCATTCCAGATCGTCCAATATTTGCATCAAAAATATTGTTATTACAATCAGTTGGTGAAGTTCAGAATGCACGCAGACATAATAGACATATAAATTATTCTGATTGCCTAGAAGAAATTAAAAAATGTATTAGATATACATATGAGTACTTTGACATTGTTGATTCAGTTTGGTGGGAGTCATTTTTCAATAATCAAAGTGATATCATTTCAACAACAACCAATGAAGATATACCTTTGAAAAATCCATTTATTTGGCCACAAAATGTGTCGAATGAACAAGAGGAAGTAAACATCGTTGAACAGCAACAAACTCAAGGTATTATTAATTCTTCACAGGCAATGGAAAGAGAGATGTATATTGGTTCCAGAAGATCTCGTGCACAACGTGAAGCCATGGAAGACCTTTATAGGGGTTCAGTACATGATATTAAGGAGGGTTGCATGATTGCAGTGCTAGCAGATGAAGATCTCAAAGGCTATCCATTTTGGGTTGCTAAAGTTATAAAGGTCTTTACAGAAAATGAGGATGTTACAAGTGTTGAAGTACATTGGTATGCCACAAATACACACCCATTCAATGGTGTGTATAAGCCAGAGATGGTAGTTGACAAAAAAAATGGTGGAAAAAGAAAAAGAAAGGGTACAAATATAAATCGCCGCCGCACAGACATATTACAATTGGAGGATGTTGACATACTTGTTTATGACTTCAATTTAACAAAGAGAGGAACTCTTCGCTTCAAGATGATAGAGATTCTGAAAAGGTTGTTACCAGAAGGAATAGTGTTGACATGGGAGTCTGCTGAAACCAGTCGTAGATCTAGAAGACTTTTGAAACCTGGAATGTTGGGCATGCATGTGGACTCAGATGGGGCACTAGTTGATGAAAGAGAAGAATATGGAACATCTTCGTCAGCATCCAGTCACTCATCTGAAGATGTGAATTGTGATGGTGTGCAAGAAAATATGAGTGATTTTGAATAATTGTTTAAGACAGATTATATAACTGATGTATGCATCATATCTTCAAATAAAATTAATGTTTTCCATATGTTGTTAAATGAGAAGTTATGAAGCATTTTTATGTTGTTGGATTATGTCTTAAGTATGATAAATTTTATTGTTTAAATATCTACAATGCAATATAAAATTAGAGATATAATGTATGTTTTATTCAGTATACAAATAAAGACTTTTGATTTCATTGACTGATATACTTTGTTCATAATGTCATGGTTTTTTAATTTTATAGTTGAAAAAATTTCAATTTCTTTTGTATCTACCATGGTGTGGTTGAAAACATGTTAAATTTATACTTAGGAAAGAAAAATGATATTCTACCAGAAACATTAATGTGTTTTTTCCTTAAAAATTAACTTTGTTTGAGACATAAAAAATTGGTTTTATTAGCATTTTTTAAAAAGTTTGAAAATTGACCCTAAAAAAAAAAAGCGTTATTCCAGTAGCATCACTTTCGTTTTGAAGCTATATTTTGCACGAAAATTTCGTAGTAAATTTCGTAGTCACCGCCATTTTTAAAACACGTTCAAAGTTGGCACCTAAAAAAAAAAACATCGTTCCAGTATACACACTTTTCGTTTTTAGCACTGTTTTTGATGTTTTTTTGGGGTTTTTGGGCCAGAGTTCCCGTTTTGAGTTTATAGTTCCCGTTTCAAAGTTTACATTGTTGATTGAGTTGGGACTAAATCAAGATTGAGTCTCCCAATTCTGTCAATCACATCACTCAAAGTATCATCAGTGGTTGGAGTTTCATGTGGGGGAGAGAGTGCTCCAAAAGAAGATTCCACAGACTGATCTAGTATAGGAATCCCCCCTTCAAGATGTGGAATCTGATTATCAAATTCTTGAAATGATTTTGCATTTCCGAATCTATCCAAGCGATAAAGTTGTCGCTCAAGAACATTGTCAACTTTGGAAGATTCAATAAAGCTTACATCTCTAGATACAACAAACTTTTTATTAACTTCATCATAGAGATGGTATTCTTTGGAGGTATTTGAATACCCCAAGAAGATACACTTACGGCTTCTTGCACCAAGTTTATTTCTATGTACTTTTGGTATCAAGGCATAATAGGTGGAACCAAAGACCCTGAGATGCTTTACCAAAGGAATGTGGCCATACCACATTTCATAAGGAGTCTTGTTTCTAATAGCATTAGATGGGCATCTATTCTTTACATATACAACACAGAACTGCATCAGCCCAAAACATCAATTTTACATTCTTGAAAAACATCATGGAACGTACCATATTTAAGTTTGTCCTATTCATTCTTTCAGCTACTCCGTTCTGTTGGGGATTATAAGGCACAATTGTTTGATGTTTGATCCCATGTTGGCGAAGATAGTTTTCAAATTCATTTGAAGTGTATTATTTTCGATTATCAGTGCGAATAGAGCCAATATGAGATTGTGCATCATTTTCAATCCATGTATGAAAGTTCTTGAATGTTTGAAAAGCATTAGGTTTGTTCTTAAATAAATAAACCCAACACATTCTGGTGTTGTCATCAATAAATGTCATCATATATTTATTTCCATTTGCAAAAGGAACAGGAATTGGAGCACATAACTCTGAATGAATGAGTTTAAGTTTTCTATGTGCTCTGGAATGTGAATCATGAAAATATTGTTTGCTATGATTTCCTAGAATGCAAGCATCACATTGCTTAATTTTCCTAGGAATTGTAGGCAAACCAGTAACACCATTTTCCTTCAACAAGCAAGGGTTGTCATAGTTCAAGTGTCCAAATCTAGCATTCCATAATAGACTTGATGGAAATGTACCTTCATCATAATGAGAATTGTATGAGAAATTTTGTGCACAAGCAGAGGTACCTTGCAGCTTGAGAATCCTTTCTTCTTCTATTCCCGTCATGACAAGTGAGTGATATGATGCTTTTATCACCTCAACATTGCCATCAAACATATGAATGAAGTGTCCTTGCTGGCAGATGTGGACCAAGGAGAATAAGTTTCTCCTCAGCTGTGGAAGATATAAAACATGATGTAAAAGAAAGTCTGGAAGACCAGGAAATTTGAGCCTAATTGTGCCAAACCTTGATGGCTTGAGTTTTGATTTGTCTGCAAAGTATACTTCTCCATCAACATTGTCATCAAATTCTTCAAAAAAAATCTCTTCTAAAAGTCATGTGGCAAGTTGCTCATGAATCAAGCAACCAATCATTTTTCCAAGAAGGAAGTGAAGCTTTAGGTATGAGCGGATTCAGGTGCTTTACCTTTCTCTTTGTCATCGATTTTACCTTTGGTTTGATTTATTTCCTGCTCAATTCTGTCTCAAGACAACATTCATGTGATCCATCTCTATTGCAACGTATGCAATGCAAATCGGACTTTTCTCCTTGAGAGAGTCTGCCCCTCTGCCTCTGAAATTTCTTCTTCCTCTTCCTCTAGAAGAATCTTGAGCATGATTCTTCTGTCTATGTGCAAGACATACAACTTCTTCAGAATACTGAGGAGTTGTCTTTTTCCCAAAAGCTTTTTCTCTCTCAGCAAATTTATTCCCAAGGGAGTCAAAGGTAATTTCTTTGAGGTTTCCATTTGCTTACAATGACTCAAGATAATTTGAATTAGTGGGATAAAGTACCTTGACAAAAGATATCAGAGGAATGTATAGTTCAACATTAGTGACTTTGATATCATGCATAATATATTTTACTTCTAATGCAAGAGCAAGAGGATCATCATTTTGTAATTCAAGGTTGAACAATTTAATCATCATTTGGACAACTTCAAGCGCAGAGTGTGATTCATAGAGTTCCTTCAATTTTTGTAAGGCTTCAAAATCATTCGAAAATGGTGAAATATGGCGACTCACCTCTTCATTTACAGATGTTGCAATCAAGCCATAGGCCTTGTTGTTCTTGTTTTCCCAAATGGCGAATTCCTTGTTTGAGGTAGCCTTTGCTGGTTCATTGTCCCCTTGTCCAACACAAACTCCTTTCCACAGATCATTAAAAATGAGAGTGTGTTTGATCTTCCGCGACCATTCTAGATAGTTCTCCTTCCCAGTGAAAACCACTCCCATAATAGATATCAATGAATGCATTGTAAAATCTGTGTACTGTAAAAAAGATACTTCTGCTGCAAAATTTTACTCCTTATGGTGAAAATGTAATTCTAATATATATAAGGCAGAGGTATATTTGAGGGACAACGTTACTTAAATGGACAGTGTATGGTTAACACATATGGAGATAGTGTATGGATAATGCATATGGAGGAGGGGTTGTATGGAGACAGTGGAGAGTGGATTTATGGAGGAGGGGTTGTATGGAGACAACAGAGATTGGATTTGTATGAGCCGGATGTGCATGAGTTAACACAGAGCACTATTACCATTACCACACTACCACAGTTATAAAATGCTACCACAATTATAAAACACAGTCTTCAAAAATATTTAATGCAAAGGCAGCATATCGTCACCTTTCTCATGTCACTCCAATGGAATCCAATGGATACCATTCCGTTGGCTCTGATACCAAGAGGGAAGCCAAAAATGGAGCCATCTTTGATACCATGTCAGGCCAAGAGGTAACTCATCAAATCAACTGTGTTTATTCATTTAGATTGTTCATAGTTATATACATGAGGGAGTGACTCTTGGGTTTCACCTCCCAATGACTCTTCCTTTTCCATTATTTATTATTTACATTATTTACAAATGTTCACCCAATCCCCATGATTAGGTGTCAACAGAACTAAATGGATTTGTCGTAAACTACTCCTTGTGACTATTAAAATTCGCAATAATAACTTGCTTTATGTACATCTTTGAAGCTAGAAAGCCCGCGACCGGGAGTGTAGAAATCAAACGAGTTTGAGTTAACATAATTTGAACCTCTCACCTTTGAATCGCCAATAATTTTGGGGAGAAGAATATTCATTAGTTCCTTCCTAGGAATATCAAGCATGAAAATAATATCCTCACTTTTAGAAAAAGACCTCTACACCTGTTATGTTGTATATACAATGTTGTATGGGTTTATTTGGCTAACCTTTTTTATAGAGGTTTTCTTTTAAGTAGGCTCCTTGCTATCTCACAATGATTTCTATATTCACTTGTTATGCAAACCACAAGTAAAATACCAAGTCTCTGCCACATTTCATGTGCAAATTTAGTTTACTCATATATGTTATTTCTTCTAAGGAATTCTTGGGGTTGCTCTCTCCCTGAGAAGTTGCTTCTCTAACACTAACTGAATTATTCTTTTTCTTTTTGGAGCAACTACCCATAAGTCCATGTTGACTTCAATTTGTTATTGAAGTTAGAAGATGGCCTTTCTTCCTCTTCCATGCTTTAGTGAGTTTCCTTCAGTTGTCTACATTTTCTTTTGACTCATTGTTCACTCTACTTTGAGTGGTCTCCATCTTTTGTCTAGACTTATTTAGGGTATAGGAAAACTTGTAGTCTTTGGTTATGTGGCCAAGGTTGCTAGATAAATAAAATCTTATATGACCAAGAAGTGGTGGAAATGGTTTATATCTCCTTGATCTATTATCCATAAATGCATTCCTATTTTTCTTTATATGTGGTTTGCAATCAACAACTTTATATCCAAAACCATTGGACATATAGCAATAGCCATAGGAAGTATTTGTGTGTTTGGTTGTTGATGATCGCCTTGTAGGGAACCTTCTTTGATTGTTTTCTTGAGGTAGCTTCTTTGTTTGTTGAACCTTCTGTTGGTAATCCTTGGTTTTCTTTCTCTTATACTCAGAGACTACATGCTTGGTCTTATGACATGAGAAACACTTAACATCTTGTGAAGCATCAAAGGGTCTCCTTTGAAACCTTGCATATTTGCTCAACTCCTCTCTAGGAGAAAATGACCTTCTTACAAAAGGAATTTTCTTTGACTCATTATTTTTTTGTTTCTGTTGACTTTTTTTTCTTGTTTCCTTACTAACCATGCTTTTGATATCTTCTTCTTTAGACCTTGTTGGAGTTGATTTATTTTCTTCGGTTGTTTCATTTGAGTTACTGCTCTTTTCATACTTATTCTTCTTGGAGACAACCTCCTCTTTCAACCTTTTCTAAAGTCTTTTCTTTTCATCGAATTCATTCCTAGCTAAAACAAACTTAGCCTCTAATATTTCACACTATAGTTCTCTCTCCTTTAGTCAAATACTCATACCTCTTCAATTTTTCAAGCTTCTTCTGATTGTTTCTTCAAGTGAATAATTTACTCCTTGTACTCATGATCTCTCTCATCACATATCTGTAAGAACTTATTTTAATCTCCACTTCCATTTGTCAATATATCTATTTCAATCAAAGTTGAGTTAAGCTTGGCTTGTTCTTGAACTAACTTTTCTCCATGACAATCAGGTACATTTACACTAGTAGAAAGTGTCTCATTCACTTGAACACTTTCCCTTTGAGAGGCCTTTTACTTCTTCCTCTTTTTCTTCTCCTTTTCTACAATATTGCTACTAATATCTCCTTCATGCATGAGCCTACAACCTTTCCCTAATTTCTTTCACAAATTTTCGATCTATTACTGTCTCAAGATACATATTGTGAAGATTGTTATAAATATCACATTTTTCCTAAGCATTCCATTATTGTTCTTGTGTAGAGGGGGAATCTTTACTATATCCATAACATACTAACTTCCATATGTCAGGTACATAGGCAATGAATTCTACTTTTACTTTCTCGTTCCATTCATGAAATTTTGCAGTACTAAGCACAGGTAAATTTTGATAGTCCATGACTCAACCAGGTCTACCTTCCAGTTGTTACATTGACACAGAAGGAACCAACTTTGATACCAATTGTTGGAAACTTGACTAAAATGAGGGGGGGGGATGAATCGATTTAGCGCATTCATGGACATCAAATTTTTTGTTTACTTTTCTTTTTAACATTTTTTTGAATTATTATATGAACATCATTCCTCCATAAAAAGGGCATATTTTAACACATAAACAACATTCCATGATAACATAAAGTCAACACATAAAAGAAACACATATGGAAACCGAATATAAGTGGAAACTCATAAAGGGAGAAAACCATGAATTTGTTGTTGTTGTGATGCAAAGACAAACTCCTACTTCCTCTATTACATCAACTTTTTGAGGCTGCAACCTCTCTTCTATTTTGCAAGTTACAACTTGTTGGGAATCTCTTACTCCTACTTACATCAATCTTCTATAAGCTACAACCTACAAGAGGCTCCTACCTCAATTTGTTCTGTAAGCTGTAACTTGCTTGAAAGCTCCTACTTCCACTTCAACAAGCTTCAACCTGTTCTTTTTCAGTCTACAACCCAAAAGGATAGTACAATCCCATGATACAAACAAGAAACAATGTGTTGATTTACCTGTTCTTTCATTAAACATACCTCCATCTTTGTCTCTACGTCTTCTCCTCCTTAAATCTTGTTCACATCTTCTCTTCTACCTTTGTCTCTTTGTGTCAGGTAACTCACAAATAAATAATCACAACAACTCAACTCTTCTACATACTCTTTAACTTTTCAGCATTCCAAAATCACATATTTTGTAAATAAACTTTACTTGTTGTTAGTATGCCATGTAGGAATGTGGTAGGAAGATGAAGTGAAAAGGCTTGTCTCTTTGCATTCCACTTATTTATTTCACAAATTTTCATATTTTTAATATTAAAACAAAGTTAATGGTCCACCAAATAATATTTAAAAAAAGAAGTATCCGCCAACTATGATTGCATATGCCAAAATAATTCTAAGACCATGTAACTTCATCCCAACTAGGAAAAAATAAAAAATTTCTTCATCCAATCCTGCATTTTCTTGCATCACAACTTCTTAAGGCATCTCTGCAAGCAATGCCTCACAACACAACAACAATGCACCTCAACTTATTAAGTAATGCACCTCTACAACACCTTTGTAATTGAGCATACTATCAATGAAAATTGAACGGAAACTGAACGGAGTGAACGAGAGCTATATTGTCTGAATATGAAACCTTATTTTGTCACATGAACACTAGAACCACTTTAATCACTTCAAGAACTTCTTCCAATATGACCTAATATATCTTGTTGCTCTGCAATCTTTGCAATACATCACAACATCACATTCCAACAAACATTCACATACCTTCAACATTGACCTCTGCAACATTTGCAACATTCGCAACATTCATCATCTATCTCTTACAACCATAACAAGAATCACAACACACCTTAAAAACATATGGTGACCACACCTCTGTCAAGCAAGCATAAAAAGCATACAACATAAACATAATAATCATAAAAACACATGTGTGCATGCCATGTGTTGCTCCTTTGCCATCCATGATAATTATGCCAACATACATAGGCGTTATTTGATGATAGGTGAAAGTAGGAGATCAAATTCGAAGCAGCGATGGGACCAAAAACAAGGTCTAACTAAGAGAGGTAGAGTCTATGGAACTAATGAGAAGAAGGAAGAGCGCCCACGAAGATGAAGGTCCACATGGATAATAATCATTGAGTGATACAAGAATGTAGTTCACGAGAATATAATGAGTCAGTGGCATCTGCAATTATGGAAGAATATTTTGGAGAGTGTATATTTTTAAAATAAATTTCTTTAGTTAATATTATTAAATTTTAAAATTTTAAAAATATTTTTTAATTTTTAAAAATATATATATAATAACTAATAACTAGATACAATTGGCAATTCTCTACACACTCTCAATTGCATCATAAAGGAACCAATGTTGCATTACAACCTCTTCCCCTTGGTAATGATACAAGGGAAGACACAGGGGATACTTATTTAGTTGAACCACCATTTATATTATGACTAGGCATTACTGAATATCCCAAAAGGTATGGTTGTTGTATCAAGGGGGTGTCCCTACCACCACACCCATTGAATTGGATAACATTATGCATATATTTTGGCTATTTTTGGCATTCACACTCAATTTATTAATGTAAATTACTACAAGTGCACTTTGGCTGCTAACAACACTAATCCAGGTGGATTTTGGTGGCCATCCACCTATTCCACTTGGAACCCCACCACTATCTCTTTCAGTTTCCATAATTGCAACACAATTTACTATTATTGGCAGTTTTTCAGGTCCTAAACTTCCGACACTGTTTTGAGGCTCTAAACGACGTTTTTTGGGAAACCTAGGGCCAATATTAGTTATCAATTAATGTTGGTCACCCTAAAGTTGTATTCATTGGATAGATCTTTCTAACGAAGTATTGTGCGTGTCAAACTGAGGTTGTATGCCAAAGTTACAACCCCGGGATGTTGATGTACCAATTTACCCAATCGGGGCCCATAGTTTCGACGCTTCATCTCCTAGTGTTAGGTTTTTTTATGTTTAGGGTTTCCCATTGTTTATCACTAATAAATAGGCCTTCAAGCCTCATTGTAACACAGTTCAAAGGCATGTAGTCGCCACATCTCTTCTAAGAGGTAAGCTACCATCGCCCGAGCTAGTCTTATTTCCATTATGTTTGTAAGCATGTTTTAGTATTTGATATTAATGAAATGAAGTGTTATTTCTACTGCATCTCTATATTATGGTTATATCTCTAATTTCTTGCATTCTTGTTTAAGTTCAGATCAGTGGTATCAGAGGGGTCTGCTCTTTCTCTCTTTTTCTTTGCATGTCCCCAACGAGGTTGGGATATAAGGAGTTAGGGCTCGAACTAGTCACACCTTTGAGGGACTAGCCTCGCAAATCCCAATGGACTCCCATGGCGAAAGAGAAGAAAGACGAGGGGGCAAGAGATCCTTTCAAAATCTTGCTCGAAGAAGCCCTCGATCAACAGAGGAACACGATGATGGACAAATTTGCCTGGATCCTTAAATGACTACCCAAGGCGACGCATCTCCTTCCAGCAGCTACTCTGGAAGTGCCACACCCTTTAAGATACAAGTTAACTTTGACATCCCCATATTTGAGGTTCAGATAGATGCGGACGTTGTAGATAAATAGTTAAATCTGCCAGAAGGATATTTTTCTGTTCATGTTTTTTCCATCCGGGAAAAGATTACCTTTTCAATTCTCAACGTCGCCCCCACATCTAGGACTGGTGGGAAACCTTCTGTGAGAAAAGGACAAAAGTACACCCTCACAATTTTCGGTGGCACCCACTTGTAGTTCGTTCTGAGTTGCTATTGAGAACTAGTACTACCCTATCGGGAGCTATGAGGATAAATACATAAAGTAGACCACGCTGTGGCAAGGAAGGGACCAAGACGTGACAAAGTTTACCAATGTTTTTCATACCCTTCACATGAAGTTGGTATCAATTATTCTAAGAAATATTTGGTACTCAAGTACCACGACTGCCTACACATGTACATCTAGGATAAGATGGAGTTCCTGGACATCTCCTCGCTCGGCATGACTTACTGATACGCTGTCAAAATTGAGCAGAAGTTTAAATAGAAAAAGTGAGACTTTGGATCTATGAATCTAAAGCAAGGGAAAGGCACCCCCAAACAGCAGAGAAAATAGAAAAGCTAAGGCGAGGTGACCCAAGATAACCCGCCAAAGCCGCAAGCAAAGAAAAACACCACAAAGACAAAGAATGACATGAGAAAGTGGTGTGAGTTCCATAAGAGATCCACTCACAACACAAGTGAGTATCGGGCTAGGCAGTCACTGGTGGCCGAGCTGAAGGCTTCCGATTCATACGCGTGTTCCAACCCTGAGCCAGAACCCAACAAGGGGAATGAAAAAGGGAAGCAAAACATTGATGCGGACCCCAGTGCCACTGTGGCCACCACCAAGATCCATAAGATTGATCCTGAAGATCCAAAGGAGGGGGAACACCTATTCCACTCATAGATGTGGGTGAAGGGTTTTCCAGTGCAGTTCATTGTCGACAGTGGGAGCCAAAAGAACCTCATTTCAGCAGAGGTCATGAATCAGCTGGGCCTACTGACTACATCACATCTCTAATCCTAAACCATCTTGTGGCTTCACCAAGGATTAGATCTTCGTGTCAGCCAGTAATGTCACATTCCCTACAGCATCAAGCCCTTCATGGATGAGGTACTGTGTAATGTTTCTCCTCTTGAAGTTTGTGATGTATTATTAGGAAAACTATACTTGTGGAAGCGACATGTTGTATATGAGTCTAGACCCCACTCTCTTATTATTTTTTGGGTAGTAAGTTATACAAGATATCAGAGTTAGCCCCACCTACTGCCATCTCTTTGATATTTGTTAATCAATGCAGTAAGATCATCTCCCAGACTAGAAAATTTGTTTTCTTTCTTATTCACTCTCAAATTAAATGGAATATCATAGCCACATCCATGGCCCACGGGAAGTATTCCTCCACATAGCATAAGCAGGTGGATACGGTCATGGAAGAATACAAGGACATATTCTCCTCACCCACAAGGGTGCCCTTGCATTTCCAGGTCAAACATTCGATCGGTCTGACTCCCAGAGCACCTCTACCCAATGAGCCGATATATCATCGCTCAATTCTAAAAAATTAAGAGATATATCCAGGATTTGCTACAAGAAGGGCACATCCAACCAAGTTCCTTGCCTTGTGGTAGCTTGATTGTACTTGTATAGAAGGATGGGACCTGGAGGCACTGCATTGATTATCGATGTCCAGTGTGGAGCCTGATTATCTTCTTTATTAAGAGGTATCACCGCATTGGACCCTAGTTCGTAATGTGGCAGAAACGCTGCCCATAAATGTATGCTTCCAAGGGGGTCTTGGGTGGGAGTGACAGTGATTATTTGGAACCCCCCCTGGCGGGGGATCGGGGGCAATGCCATCGAAACTAAAAATAGATGTAAAATTTCCTTGTAAAATGTTGTTATTTCATAGTCAATCTGGGTATTCATTAGGCAGAAATCTGACGGTAGAAATTATGTTTAATTTAGGGTGTTTTTCCCTAGAAGTAAACCCCTCGCTATATATGAGGGAATTGTATTGCGTCTATGTAGATATGTATTCTGAGCGAGAAAGAGAAAGAAGATTATGTGAGTGCGAAGACAGAATTACAACGGATCTGCTGTAGATTGTATCTCTTCATTTTTTTGGATAATATAAAAGTAATGATTGGTTGTTTCTCTGTGGACATAACCTGAATTGGGTGAACCACGTATATCTGTGTCTCTCTTGCTTTATGCATTTTCTCTGTTTATATTTCTGCAATAAATTATGTAATATATAATTTTCTAACAATCGGGCACTAAACAAAATCACTATGAGGAATAGTTATCCAATCCCATGGATTGATGACCTTATGCACCAACTCAAGGGGGCCAAGTATTTCAGAAAGATCTATCTAAAGTCTAGCTATCACCAAGTTCCATTAGAGCCCACAGATGTATGGAAGACTACCTTCAAATCCAAGGAAGGCCTTTCTGAATGGTTGGTTATGCCCTTCAGGTTGAGAAATTCCCCTGCTACTTTTATGAGGCTAATGGATGACATCTTACGGCCCTTCACCAAGTCATTTGTGGTTTTTTATCTGGATGACATCCTCATCTTCAGCAAGAGTTGGGAAGAACACTTGCAACACATTAGGTAGGTCCTTCAAACCCTTTAGAAGCACAAACTATGTACCAACTTGGAGAAATGCACCTTTGTCATGAGTCGGGTCCAATATTTGGGTTACATCATAGATGAGCATGGCATGCATGTGGATCTGACTAAGATCCAAGTCATTCAGGATTTGCCAGCCCCGACCACTATAATGGAGCTTCTCAGCTTTTTGGGCCTTGTAAATTTTTATCGAAGGTTCGTGTTGGGATTCTCCCATATCACTTGGACTTTGAGTCAGATTACTAAGAGAAAGGTGAAAGCAAAGTTTTCCTGCTCCGAGTCCTAACATAAGGCATTCATTGAGTTGAAGCACCGACTCTGCTCTACACTGGTACTCACACTGCCAGACCTGAAGCGGTCATTTGAAATTGAGACATACACCTCAGACTATGCTATTGGTGTTTTCCTCACCCAACACGGGCATCCAGTGGCCTATCATAGAGAGACATTTTCCGATACAATTTGAAAGTACCCCGCCTATGATAAAGAGATGTATTCCATCGTACAAGCTTACCGATAATGGAAGCATTACATTCTAGGGAAGGAGACAGTCATCCACACTGATCACCAACCCCTTTAGTTTATACAGACACAAAGGAAGTTGTAGAACGAATTCCATCAGAAGTGGTCTACATATTTGCAAAAAGTGTAGCACCAATAATGTTGCAGATTTCCTTAGCCGACCCCAAGTTGCAGCATTGACTACTGTTCTCAACTGTTGTGGCCACGAGACCTCTGGATGGCTGCAACTATACAAAAATGATCCAGAGTTCACCTCCACATACCAGATTCTAATATATGGAAAGCAAGTTTCTGATTTCCACCTCCATGATGCATTATTATGCTACCCAGGCCACCTTTGTGTTCCTTCAAGCGAGCATTCCAAGATGATTTGGGAGGCGCACTACAGTCGAGTCACGGGACACTTTGGTGTGGAGAAAATTGTGGTTGTACTACAAAAGTACTTTTATTGGCCCAAACTCTGGATGTTGGGAAATATATCAAATCCTACATTGCCTGCACCATCGCTAAGCCAACCATCAAGAAGCAAGGCATGTACACTCCTCTTCCTACTCCCAGCCAGTCGTGTGAATCCATCTCCATGGACTATATGTCTGGCCTTCCTTCTACCAAGCATGGTAATTACTATGTATTTGTGGTCGTGGACATATTTTCTAAGATGGCTATAATGGTGGTCTACAAGAAGAGTATCACAGTAGATAAAACTGCCAAACTCTTCTTTGAACAAGTATGGGTACATTTTGGGATCCTGCAAACCATTATATCATATCGGGATAGCAGGTTCCTGAGCACATTTTGGTCAAGCCTCTAGACACTATTGGACACCAAGCTCACCAAGTCGACTACCTTCCATCCCCAGACTGATGGCCAGACGAAGGTCGTCAATAGGATGATAGTGCACATACTCCGCATGTACAACTCCAAGCATCCACGAACCTGGGATGAGAGTCTTCCCTATGTGCAACACAGTTATAATAGAGCTTTCTAGAGCTCGACTGGTCTTAGTCCCTTTCAATTGGTTCTAGGATTTCAACCATTGTGACTAATTTATGTTGTCATGCCTCATGCGACTACACAAACAGAATCCACACATGTATTGTCTGAGGCTAATAAAGCAACCAGATTTATTAAATGAATCCAACACATTCGCCAGCAGGTTCATGACATCTTGGAGAATTTAAATGCCAAGTGCAAGCAGTGACATGATCAACATCGGGTGCCACAAAAGTTTCTGTTTGGAGATAAAGTTTGGTTGCATTTGCAGAAAGAATGCCTTAACGAAGCCCATCGGAAACTCAAACCACTTTGATATGGTCCTTACACCATTACCAAGGTTGTGGGAGATAATGCTTTTGAGCTCAGCATTCCCCCATTCCTTGGTCTGTACCCAGTGTTCAATGTGGACTACCTTCGACCATACTTCCCACCATTTCTGGACACATCAGACCTTGCAAAACAACTCACACCAACAGAGTTAAACCCAGAATGCATGGAACAAGCCACAACTGATCGGATTATGGACACACAGATCAAGAAAACTCGCCAACAGAAGATCTAACTATATCGAGTTGTCAAATCTAGCCAACTCCTGCACCAAGGAAAGTGGCTCACCAGAGACCAAGTTCAGCAGAAGTTTCCCCATCTCATCGAGGTACTCAATGCAATGGAGACCATTGTTTCCTAATGGGGGAGTACTGATCCAGGCAGATGTTGGTGGCCACACGCCTATTCCACTTGGACCCCTACCACTATCTCTTTTAGTTTTTCAATTTCCTTCATTGTAGCACAATTTACTATTTTTGGCAACTTTTCGAGTCTTAAAATTTGGGAGTTGTTTTGAGGCCCTAAACGATGTTTTTGGGAAAAACAAGGCCAGCATGGGTCTTTGACCTATGTTGGTTGTGAGAAATTTGTAGTCCTTGGATAGATATTTTAACGAGGTATCGTGTGCATCAAACGGAGATCGTATGCCAAAGTTACGACCCCGGGAAATTGATGTACCAATTTACTAAAATGGGGCCCATAGTTTTGGCACTTCATCTCCTAGGGTTAGGTTTTTAGATGTTTAGGGTTTTTCATTGTTTCTCAATAGTAAATAGGCCTTCCAGCCTCATTGTAACACAATTCAAAGGCATGTAGTTGCCACATCTCTTCTCAGAGATAAGCTACCATCGCCCTATCTAGTCTTATTTCCATTCTATTTGTAAGCATGTTTAAGTATTTGATATTAATGAAATGAAGTGTTATTTCTGCTGCATCTCTTTATCTATGGTTATATCTATAATTTTTTGCCTTCCTATTTAAGTTCAGATAAGTGCCATCAGAGGGGTTTGCTCTTTCTCTGTTTTTCTTTGCATGTCCCCAACGAGGTCGGGATATAAGGAGTTAGGGTTCGAACTGGTCGAAACTTTGCAAGACCAGACTGGCAAATCCAGACGACCTCCCACGGCGAAAGAAAAGAAAGATGAGGGGGCAGGATATCTTTTCAAAATATTGCTCGAAGAAGCCCTCTAGTGACATAGGAACTTGATGATGGAAAATTTTGGCCAAATCCTTCAGTGGCTACCCAAGGGCAACACATCTCCTTCTAGCAGCTACTCTGGACGTGCCACACCCTTTAAGGTACAAGTTAACTTTGAGATCCACATATTTGAGGGTCAGATAGATGTGGATGCTGTAGATAAATGGTTAAATATGCGAGAAGGATATTTTTTTGTTCATGACTTTTCCAGCCGAGAAAAGATTACCTTTGCACTTCCCAAAGACACCCTCCATGTCAAGAATTGGTGGGAAATCTTATGTGAGAAGAAGGATGAAAGTACAACCTCACTATTTACGGTCGCACCCACTTAGAGTTTGCTCCAGGATGCCATGAAGGAGTAGTACTACCCTGTCGGGAGCTATGAGGATAAATACATAAAGTGGACCATGTTGCGGAAGAGAAGGGACCAAGACGTGCTGGAGTTTACCAATGTTTTTCATACCCTTTGCATGAAGTTGGGTATCAAGGATTTTGAGAAACATTTGGTACTCAAGTACCGCGGCTGCTTACACAGGTACATCTAGGATGATATGGAGTTTATGGACATCTCCTTGTTCAAAACGACATACCGATACGCTATCAAGATTGAGCAGAAGTTTAAACAGAAAAAGTGATACTTTGGATCTGCGAATCCAAAGCAAGGGAAAGGCACCCCCAAATCGTAGAGAAAAGGACAAAGCCCAGGCAGGGCAACCCAGGATAACCCGCTAAAGTCGCAACCAAAGAATGACACCACAAAGAAAAAGAATGAAATGAGAAAGTGGTGTGAGTTTCGTAAGAGCTCCACTGATAACACAAGTGAGTGTCGGGCCAAGTAGTCACTGGTGGCCGTGCTGAAGGCTTCTGATTGAGACGCATGTTCTGACCCTACGTCAGAATCCAACAAGGGGAATGACAAAGGGACATAGACCATTAACATGGAGCCCAGTGCCACTATGGCCACCACCAAGATCCAGAAGATTGAGCCTAAAGATCTAGAGGAGGGGGAACGTTGATTCCACTTAGAGATGTGGGTGAAGGGTTTTCCGTTGTAGTTCATTGTCAACAGCGGGAGCCAAAAGAACCTCACTTCAGCAGAGGTCATAAAGCGGTTGGGCCTACCGACTATGGCACATTTGCAGTCGTACACCATCATGTGGCTTCACCAAGGACGAGATCTTCACGTCAGTTAGGAGTGTCACATTCCCTACAACATCAAGCCCTTCACGGATGAGGTATTGTGTGATGTTACTCCTCTTGAAGTTTGTGATGTATTATTAGGACAACCATACTTGTGGAAGCGGCATGCTATATATGAGTTTATACCCAACTCTATTATTATTTCTTTTGGTAGTAAGTTATACAGGATACCAGAGGTATCCCCGCCTACATCCATCTCTTTGATCTCTGCCAGAAATGCAGTAAGATCATCTCCCAGACTGGGAATTTTGTTTTCTTTCTGATTCTCTCTCAAAGTAAGGGGAAGATCATAGCCACATCTATGGCCCCCAGGAAGGGTTCCTCCACGCAGTAGAAGTAGGTGGATACGTTTATGGAAGAATACAAGGACATCTTATCCTCACCCACAGGGCTACCCTTGCACTGTTAGTTTAATCATTTGATCAATCTGACTCCCGGAGCACCTCTACCCAACGATCCAATATATCACCTCTCCATTCTAGAAAATGAATAGATCAAGCGGCAAATCCAGGAGTTGCTGCAAAAATGACACATCTGACTAAGTTCCTCACATTTTGGGAGTCTGATTTTACTTATACAGAAGAAGGATGGGTCCTGGAGGCCCTGCATTGATTATTAGGCACTAAACAAAATCACTCTCAGGAACAAGCATCCAATACCATGGAATGATGACCTTCTGGACCAACTCAAATGGGCCAAGTATTCCAGCAAGATCAATCTGAAGTCTAGCTATCACCAGGTTCCAATAGAGCCCACATATGTATGAAAGACCACCTTCAAATCCAAGGAAGGCATTTTTGAATGGTTGGTTATGCCCTTCAGGTTGACAAATGCCCCTAATACTTTTATGAGGCTAATGGATGACATCTTATGACCCTTCACCAACTCATTCATGGTTGTTTATTTGGACGACATCCTCATCTTCAATAAGAGTTGGGAAGAACACTTGCAACATATTTAACAAGTTCTTAAAACCCTTCGACAGCACAAACTGTGTGCCAACTTGGAGAAATGCACCTTTGGCATGAGCCTGGTCTAATATTTAGGTTACATCATAGATGAGCGTGGTGTGCATGTTGATTCGACTAAGATCCAAGTCATTCGAGCATGGCCAACCCTGACCACTCTAACGAAACTTGGCAGATTTTTGGGACTTGCAAAATTTTATCGGAGTTTTGTGTTTGGATTCTCCCATGTCACTTAGCCTTTGAGTCATATTACTAAGGGTGGGGCGAAAGCAAAGTTTTCCTGGTCCGAGTCCCAATAGAAGTTCTTTGTTGAGTTGAAGTACTGAATCTACTCTACACTAGTGTCACACTGCCAGAACTAGAGAAATGATTTGAAATCGAGACATATGTCTCATACTATGCTATTGGTGCAGTCCTCACCCAGCACGGGCATCTAGTGGCCTATAATAGTGAGACACTTCCTGATACAATTCAGAAGTACCCCACCTATGATAAAGAGATGTATTCCATCGTGTAGGCTTGCCAACAATTGAAGCATTACATTTAGGGGAAGGAGAAGGTCAACCACACTGATCACCAACATTTTCAGTTTATACAGACACAAGGGAAGTTGCAAAACAATCGCCGTCAGAAGTGGTCTACATATTTGCAATAAATCCACTTGAACATTAAATACAAAAGGGTAGCATAGATCATGTTGTAGACTACCTCAACCGACCCTCAATTGCAACACTGACTATTGTTCTCAACTCTTGTGACCATGAGACCTTTGTATGGCTGCAACTATATAAAAATGTTCCAAAGTTCGCCTCCACATACCAGATGCTAGTAGATGGAAAGAAAGTTCTTGATTTCCACCTCTGGGATGCATTATTATGCTACCTAGGCCACCTTTGTATTCCTTCAAGCGAGTGTGCCAAGATGATTTGGGATGCGCACTATAGTCAGGTTGCAGGACACTTTGGTGTGGAGAAAACTATGGTTGTACTACAAAAGTAATTTTATATGCCTAAACTCCAACTGGATGTTGGGAAATATATCAAATCCTACGCTACCTACGCCATCGCCAAGCCAACCATCAAGAAGCAAGGTCTGTACACTCCTCTGCCTACTCCCAGCCAGCCATGGGAATCCATCTCTATGGACTATATGTTTGACCTCCCTTCTACCAAGCATGGTAATGACTGTGTATTTGTGGTCATAGACAAATTTTTTAGATGGTTATATTGGCAGCTTGCAAGAAGAGTATCACAACAGAGGAAACTGCCAAACTCTTCCTTGAAAGAGTATGGGTACATTTTGGGATCCTGCACACCATTATATCATATCGGGATAGTAGGTTTCTGAGCACATTCTGACCAAGACTGTGGACACTATTGGACACCAAGCTCACCAAGTCGACTGCCTTCCATCCCCAAACTAATGGCCAGACGGAGGTCCTCAATAGGATGATAGTGCAAATACTCCGCATGTACAAATCCAATCATCCATGAACCTGGGATGAGAGTCTTCCCTATGTGCATCACATTTATAATATATCTCTCCATAGTTTGACTCGGCGCAGTCCCTTTCAAGTGGGTCTAGGATTACAACCATTACATCTTATTATGTTGTCATGCCTTATGCGACTACGCAGAAAAAATCCACACATGTATTGTCTGAGGCTAATAAAGTGACCAGATTTATTAAGCACATCCAACACGTCTGCCAGGAGGTTCACGACATCTTGGAGAATTCAAATGCCATGTACAAGCAACGACATGATCAACATCGGGTGCCACACATGTTTCAGGTGGGCAACAAATTTTGGTTGCATTTGCAGAAAAACGCCTTATCAGATCCAATCGGAAGCTCAAACCGCTTGGATATGGTCCTTACACCATTACCAAGGTTTCGGGGGACAATTATTTTGAGCTCATCATTCCTCCATTCCTTGGCCTACACCCAGTGTTCAATATGAACTGCCTTTGACCATACTTCCCACCATTACTGGACACATCAGACATTACAGAAAAGCTCACATCAACAGAGTTAAACCCAGACTACATGGAATAGGCTACAATTGATCAGATTATAGACACACAGATCAATAACACTCACAAGTAGTAGATCCAACTATATCGGTTTGTCAAATATGGCCAACTCCTGCACCAAGGAAAGTGGCTCACCAAGGATCAAGTTCAACAGAAGTTTCCCCATCTCATTGAGGTACTCAACGTAATGGATACCATTACTTCCTAAGGGGGGAGGACTGATCTAGGTGGATGTTTGTGCCCACCTACCTATTCTACTTCGACCCCCACCATTGTCTCTTTCAGTTTTTCAATTTCCTTAATTGTAGCACAATTTACTATTTTTGGTAGTTATTCTGGTCCTAAACTTCTGAAGTCGTTTTGGGGCCCTACACAATGTTTTTTAGGAAAATGGAGGCCAATATGGTGCAATGACTAATGTTGGCTTCTCAAAATTTGTAGTCCTTGGATAGATATTTCTAACAAGGTATTGTGCACATCAAATGGAGATCGTTTTCCAAAGTTACGACCCCCGGAAGTTGATGTACCAATTTACCCAATCGGGGCCCATAGTTTTGGCGCTTCATCACCTAGGGTTAGCTTTTTGGATGTTTATGGTTTTCCATTGTTTCTCAATAATAAATAGGCCTTCGAGCCTCATTGTAACATAGTTTATTGACATGTAGCCGCCACATCTCTTCTTAGAGATAAGCTACCATCGCCCAAGAAAGTTTTATTTCCATTTTGTTTGTAAGCATGTTTCGGTATTTGATATTAAGGAAATGAAGTGTTATTTTTGCTGCATATTTGTATTTAGGGTCTATTGTAACCTTTAGCCATTCCAATTCGCGGTCGGAGGAGGTCTGGATTTTATCACAAGTTTACCCAAGTCTAAAGGAAAGATTATCTTCATGGTTGTAGTTGATAGACTTACTAAGTATGCACACTTTTGTGCATTATCTCATCCTTTTGAAGTCAGTATAGTTGCTATTTCATTTATGGAAACAATTCAAAAGCTACGTGGAAACCCAAAGATTATTGTAAGTAACAGAGATCCCATTTTCACTAGAAATTTTTGGATGAAATTATTTTCTTGTCTTGGTACTCAATTAGCTCATAGCTCATCTAATCATCCTCAATCTGACGAGAAAACTAAGTTAGTGAACAAATGTTTGGAAAGATATCTTCGTTGATTTTTATTTGATAAGCAAACAAAATGGGTCAAGTGGTTACCTATAGCTGAATGGTGGTATAACACTTCCTTCCATACTGCAACAAAAATGACCCCATTTATGGCACTTTATGGATATCATCCACCATCCATCACATCATTTTTAAGAGAAAATTCTAAGGTTCAATAAGTGGAAGATTACATCGAGAATCAACAACAAGTTCTCCAACTCTTAAAGGATAACCTCACTCTAATGCAAAATCGAATGAAACAACAAGTATATAAAAATCGTAGTGAAATATGTTTTGATGTAGGTGACTAGGTATTTTTATGGCTACAGTTATACAAACAACTATCCCTCAATCCAGCTAAGAAAGATAATAAATTATCAAGCAAGTACTATGGTCCTTACAAGGTATTGCAAAATATTGGTACTATGGCATACAAATTGGAGCTTCCTACATCTTCTTGAGTACACCCAGTTTTTATGTTTCATGATTAAATAAGGTTATCGGTGACAAGCTCCCAGTTCAAACAGTGTTTTTAGAACTTGACAAAGAAGAAAAAATCATATTTGATCTTGAAGCAGTCATGGAAACAAGAACCCGACAACTGCAGAATCGATTAATTTCAGAGTATCTCATTAAGTGGAAGAACTTATGCATTGAAGATTCCACATGAGATGATGAGAATTTTAGAAGGAACCATCCACAACTACTTAAGAAATGAGGATAACACTTTTTTGAATGAAATGGGCATGTTAGGTCCCTATAATACTAGTGTATCCCCCTTATTGTTATTATTAGTGTATCCCCCTATTGTTATTGTTGTGCCCATGTATCTACCATATTGTATTGTTGTGCACTTACATTATTTTTTTATGTAGGATTTGGTGATATTGTGACCCCTTAGACTCCTATATATACCAAGTAGGTCTTGTCATTTGTATCATCCAAGAATTGTTCATTTATGTAATGTAAAGGAGGTTTCCCCATCGAAGAGGATAATTTTTAAGTCGTTGATCTATCTTTTCTTTTGTTTTGTGAGTTGGTTGCATAATCCACAAAAAAAATTGCTTACATCAAATCATGGTCATAAATGATTCTTTAACAAATCCTGAGAATTGTTCTGAATTCTATAAGCCTTTCAAACCATTTGTACAAATTTAATTGAAAATCAACCCAAAAAATTTGATGCAAGCACTTAAGCAAGTACCTATCCTTGAATTTTGAAATCTCTTCATCCACATATACATTTTCTTGACATGCGTATAAGTAAATAGGTGCTTCAAACTAATCATCAAGACCAACCTTTCAAAAATTGTTGGCTCCCACCATATCTCCACCACTCTTCATTTATTATGGTAACATCAATGGAAACATGTTTTTGGCTCTTCTAGAGACCCATTTTCCTTAGAATGTGTCCAACATAGGCCCACAATAGTCTAGTATATAGGCCTATTCAACCTCCTCAATGAAGGAGGTCTCAGCCAAGGCACACTTACTAATAATTGGCTAGTAAACTATTAACGAGTAGTGGAAGCTTAAATTCTATATCATAGAAATTAATAGATTGCATCAAAGCATATAAGAAATAGTGGATACATATATTTAATAATAATGTATAGAGGATAAATATACATGAGGATAAAGAACAAATCCTATTGCCATGCAATCACATGTGAAAATTTAGCAATCCCATTGTATTCATCTAAAAATGACAATGTAGATCTAGGCATTACACATCACATGAAAATAAAGTGAAATGATCTCATCATTAGAGTATAGATCCATCAAAACAACATAATCACATATCCTAATAAGAGGATTCCACTAATAGCTTGTATAAGGAATGAAAAACCAACGAACCCTTTATAATATAATTTCAATCCACATACATAAGTGTATACATACTACTAAAATATATGTCATTGAAGCATTGACAAAAGATTCTACATGAATATAAAATTTGACAATTGTAAGCCACTCATACAAAATAGGGCTCTATTACTTCATGGAAAATGCATAGAGGGTCTTGGCTTTGTGGGTTCTCCTCAACCTTCTTTCCATGTATTCAAGCTTTTAAAGATTTTGGTCCTTTGGAAAAATATGGCCTCAATAAATACCAACTAAGAAACAAACTAAAAGTAAAGAAATAGAATGAGATTGTTGTATGAAAACTTGGCCTAGTATCCAATACCAACTTTATATGGATTTGATCATCACTACACATAAGATTATCATAATCTTCCTACTCTTCATGGTGACTAAAAAAGACATAATAACAATTACATAACAAAAATAAAAATGAGTAACATTGGCCATACATACAAGAACTTGAAACTACTAATAATTGTTAAAAATTGTAGCAAGAAAAAGGTTCAATTTTGGCTTGTGCCTTAGCCAAATTGAGTAATTCAATTTTCCACGCCAGCAAGATGACTTGGATTGCAATTAACTTGTGTGACATGGCCTTGTCTACTAGTTTACTTAGTAAATTCGAGTTATAGGCTAGAAGTAGAGTTGTGCATGTAGTGATTGCTAATATTTAGCAATCTAGTTGAGTTATTGTTAGTTGAACTCAGTTAACTAAGATGTAGTCATTAGTTGAGTCATTTTAAGGTTAATTGAGTAGTTAATACTATTGTTAACTCACTGATCTCTCAATTAACTAGTGAGTCAACTAAAAATAGACACAGTCATGCATGGAATTCGAATTTCCTAATTGAGGTCAAGAAAAATGCATCTTTGTATTTATATTTGTGTATTGTTGAGTGTACAGTGATTTTTCAATGAGAAGGTGATCAATTCATCAAGCTATTGCGCAAGGAAATAGGGAATTTCTCCTATTTTCTTTTGGGGCTAATTCCTCCAAGATTGCACAAGAAAATAGGAGGTTGGTTGAGGCTTGAATTGGCTAAGTATTGGCCATAGCAAGTTAGGAAGGACAAAAATGGGATTGCAGTGTAGGGTGTGCTTCAGACTTGAAGCAAGACATTGTAATTGTTTCTCTTTTCATTTGAATTAATGTAAAACATTGAAGGGGTTTTTCCCGGTTGGGTTCCCCTGTAAATCATTGTGTTCTTGTGGTTTTGATGGTTGCATGTCATTGCATGCGTTTCTAAATTGTGATTTATGTTTCGTAGAATAGTAGAGTAAATTTGTAATCTCATGATTTCAGTTCGATTTCATTAGTAGTATCAAATTTATATATCAAAGCCTAAAATCACAATAGAAACCAGTTAAGAGGTCTTCTCTCTTAGAAATTTCGAATTACAAAGTTCGTGGAGCATATATTCTTCAATGCGGGAACAATGTCCTTCTTTGGATTGAGGCTTTTGTATGCATTGTAGGGAAGTTTGAATTTTTTAGCTTGGAACAGATTTAGGATCATCACAAGTGCCTTAGGAGAAGCATTTTGGAGCAGCCAGAATCTTAACAAGTGGGCAGTGTTTGAAGTCCTCATGTACATGATCATTGAAGAACTAATGAGTTGTTAGGAGGCAGAGTTGTGGAGTGCTAGTTCAGTTGGTTGTATATGGCCAAATCACTAATAAGAGTTCAAATCTAGAAGACCCAATGAGTATACTTCTTAATGGAGATATAAGGTTGCTAGTGGGAAGATCAATGAGTCAATGTTTAGTAACAAAAAAATGAGTTGTGATCTTTGATATTGGAAAACTAAGGAGCATAGATATTTCCTACAGGGAAATCGAGACTCAAAGGGAGTCTAGTTTTAGAGGGGGAAATCGTATGGAAGTTAGTACTTCAAGATCTAGGGAGATCAAACTCATTATTGTAGTAGTTGCAACACCAGTCCAGAAGCAACAAATGAGAAATAACAAAAATAATATGAGTAGATCATATTTCTGCGTGCATGTAGTTATACCTCTAAGAGTGAGGTGGGGCGATGTAGAGCCTTAGTCCCAGAGTTGCAAGGATTTGGCCAGGTTCCATAGGAGAGCAATAGTAGTTGCAATATACTCTTTTTAGGGATCATTACCCTTGTTACAAGGGCCCACAGTATTTAGTAGCAGAAGGATCAATGTTAGTTAATGCAGTCATATCTTGAGCGACGGTTGTAGACTAGTTGCAATTAGACGTTGAGGAGAACATAACAGTATTGATAGCAGTGTAGGAGGCACAATGTAGAATCAACAACAATGCAGTTTTCTTAGTAGACAGTGTAGAGACTAGTAGCAATCAAAGACTCATGAGACAATTGCAGCTCAAATACACAATTGATTCAATATTTTGGATGTTCTTTAGTTACAGTTGTTGCAGTAGCAACAAAAATAGTGAGAGGAAGTGCTACAGTACATTCCATAGGAGCTAGATTGGGGTCGTGGAGAGCCCTTTTCTTTCTAAGAGGGAGTGTTAGAAATTGTTGCAAGAAAAAGGCTCAATTTTGACTTGTTCCTTAGTCAAATTAAGTAATTCAATTTTCCACATCAGAAGGATGACTTGGATTGCAGTTCACTTGTGTGACATGTCCTTGTCTACTAGTTTACTCAGTAAATTCTAGTTATAGGCTAGAAGTAGAGTTGTGCATGTAGTGATTACTAATATTTTGAAATATATTTGAGTTATTGTTAGCTGAACTCAATTAACTGATCTCTAGTCATTAGTTGAGTATTTAACATTGTTGTTAACTCACTGATCTCTTAGTTAACTAGTTAACCAACTAAAAATAGAAACAATCATGCATGGAATTTGAATTTCCTTGTTGAGGTGGACAAAAATTCATGTTTGTATTCATATTTGTATATTGTTGAGTGTACAATGCTTTTTCACTAAGAAGGTGACCAATTCGTCAAGCTATTGTACAAGGAAATAGGGAATTTCTCCTATTTTTGGGGGGCCTAATTCCTCCAGGATTGTGCAAGGAAATAGGAGGTTAGTTGAGCCTTGAATTGGCTAAGTGTTGGCCAGAGCAAGTTAGGCAGCAAGAGAACAAAATCGCAGTGCAGGGTGTGCTTCAGAGTTGAAGAAAGACATTGTAATTGTGTATCTTTTCATCTGAATTAATGCAAAGAAGTGGAGGGTTTTTTCCCAGTTGGGTTCCCCTATAAATCATTGTGTTCTTGTGGTTTTGATGGTTGCATGTCATTGCATGTGTTTCTAAATTGTGATTTCCGTTCTGCATAATAGTAGAGGAAATTTGTAATCTCTTGATTTCAATTTGATTTCATTAGTACTAGAAAATTTCTATTAATTTCTACAATAATACCAACAAAAATACACTAAAAGGTAATAAGAAAAACTTATCATTGCTGAAAGAACTTACAAAAAAATTGACTATTAACTTTATGTGGGTCTCTTCATTGTTTTACTATCCTATTTAGTACAATGCTTAACATACAAACTATAACAAATGTGGATCTCTTTTTTATCTTCATACTTAGCACAATGTCTAACATATAACTCATAAAAATAAATGACAAGATCAAAACAAATAACATCACACATAAAAAGCAAAAATCTGCAAGAAAAAGGAACATGAAAATATAGAAATGTAACATCATGATTATTTGTAAACCTACCTTAAGGTCCCCTACCATATTTAGAGAAGAGGTATGGGACATTGTATAATATAAACATTAGGGAAATGAAGTGGGATACCTCAAAATCATAGAATGGCTTGAAGAATGGAACTTGCTTATAATTCCACCTAAGGAAACAAGGTTTCACAAAACAATAGAATAATGGCAATATTTGTTGAAGAAAGTGTAACTGGGTTTGATATTTACAAATGTAATTTTGATCTTTGTACTTGTCAATAAAAAGAAATATTATTTTTGGAAATTATAAGAATGAGTTTCTTGCTCATTTCATAGGTCTAGGAAAGTCAAAGAGTCAAAGACATGTATAAAGCGCTCTTCTTGAGCATATATGTAATGTATATGAGTCTACCTAGTGACTAGATTAACCCTCCAAGACAAGCACAATCCTCTTGAATAAGGCAGCAAGCAAAATGATGAAGAGAACAATCATGTCGACCTCAAAATATATATAAATTTCATGTCGGCTCATATAAGAGACACAACGGTTCACTTGGTTAAGTCGTCTTAATATGGAAACATAACCACTATATATACCCAGCTAGGGTCACCGCAAAAGAGCAGAACAAGAACTCACATTTATCTGAGATAATTCGGTTCGGTACAGGGTCTGCAATCCGCATTACAAGAGGGAACCAATTCGGACTTCTTTGCAACTTCAGGTGAGGACAAAGACTTGGATTCTCTGTGACTTTTCGATGGTTGAAGGATGGGTATAGTTATGAGATCCCCACAATTTGGATGTAAAAATAGTGAGATGATTTCATATGGATGCCACAAAGGTACCTCGGCATAGGTGCAATAAAGAAGGTATCGGGTCTTTGTCTCAACATACAATCATGATCTCGGTATAACTTATGAATAGTCCTCACAGTGACACAAATTGTCTCAGCATACATACTGTCTCGACATAATACTCTATCAGCATACTTGACACAATCATGTTCTTGACATAAGAGTATTGATCATAATCCTATCAAAGACAAGATCATGATGAAGATCTCAGAGCATTACATGAACCAAGTTCATAATGAAGAACAGTATGATGACCTCGTTAATATGGTGAAGATCTCTATGAAGATTCAACAGTGATGTTCTCACTGATGGTAGCAGTAATGAAGATCTCAGCAGTACAATGATGATGATCTCAACAGTGACAAAGAAGAGGATTTGTGTCTTAGTCTTAGAGTGGCTTAGAAGGTTAAGGGTCAGGGTCTTGGTATTTATCAATTGGAATATTTATAAGAAGAATTTTGTGCGGGGTTGTGGTGAAGTAAAATTATAAGTGAGGACACAAACGAATTCCTCTAGCCCGATAATGGGTCTAGCCACAACAGATACATTCTATGGAAGATTTCCTTAGGTTAGAACAATCAAGAGGGCCTACCTCTTGGTCGCTTATCCTTCTTGATGATGTCCTCGCTTTCTCACTCCAACAACCTCTCACTTCCTTCTTTAAACTCCTGAAACAAGTAAACAACAACAACACACAAACATAATAATAGACAAATTCCAATTCAGCCTACTTATTGAGTCAAGAAGCATTAAGACACGAATATGTAATATTACAAAACTTGTAGGAAATCAATTGATAGTTGCATATATTAATATCAAATAGATATTACAACCATTCGTCTTGACGTCGCAATCTTCCTCTGACAAGACCAAGTTCCCACACACTTCTGCTAGCATTCCATGATGGCTTCAAACAAAAATAGTTTAAAGGCTCTTCCCTTTATACTTTACTCCAAACCAAACACACTTCTCCCTCAAACAACTAGATGGATACAACTAGAAATATCTTGCTTGTCTAATCAAAATAGTATACTCACACTCAGCCAAAACTCTAACTATGACTAGCTTGTGCTAGGGGAGAAGGGAGGTTTATATAGGAAATATGGATGGGAGATGGATCCTCTTCTCATGGGAGAAGGAATTATCCCTTGAGGTAGTTCCATCATTATAGGGGAAAGGAGCCCAAACTGTCATCCTCGACCCCATCCGGCCAAACCATTTACTAGACTTCCGTTATGGAGCTTCTAGAGCTGGAAGCTTCAGCTCTTATTTAAAAAAATTTCCATAATAGGACTGGCGCAACTAGAACAAAGCTCAGTCGCACCAATCGGAGCAGGGAATAGTTCTAATATTTTCACATCGACATGGGGGAGACAAAGGTCATTAGTGCCGACCTTGTAAACTGGGCAAAACAGAAGTTTCAGGGGAAATGGTGCAAAAGAGAAATGATCTGCTCATTAAGAGGGACATAATGGGAGCTTCTTCATGAAGGCAAAGCATGTGGGGTTCACTGTAGAGGTCCTCCAGGATCAAGGAACGGGGAGTATAGGGATAATGACAACATAGTACAGGGACAATGACAAAATGTTGTGTAACAGATGCCCCCTAAATCATGAAGGCCGAGTCGGAGTGAGGAATGAAATGCTTTATAAATCAGTGTGGGGAATCGGTTTGCCTTCGGAAAACCTACAAGAAAGTACAGATACATATACATAAGCTAAGATATCTATCAAAAGATACATGAATTGTGGCATGGATGCAGTCATCCAAATAATGATCATGTAAATGGATCCAAGTATGGGTGCAACCATGCGTCAAGGAGGATCATAACGAAACCAAGGTATGGTCGCAGCCATCCAATAATGAGAAGGATCACATATGGTAACTCATGGTCTGGTCGCAGCCAGCCATTTGAAAGAGACATGCATATCATCATAACCATGTCACATCACTTCACAACCTGGACTCTTTGTGATCTGAGTCTAGGGTCTTGCGATCCAACATGACCCGATCAAAGTACAGATCCTAGCATGCGAATAAATGTGTTGATGTTAAACATGCTAGAAAGTCGCTTGATTACCAGTCAATGATGTAAACTGTTAACAAGCGCGAGAGAAACCACCAATAATGACAATGCTCCTCAAGGTACTATCAGTACAATTCATGGAATGTGAATATAAGAACTGAAGTCGAACACTTGTGAAATCACTCGATCAAAAGCCAATGATGTGAACTTTTCTTCGAGTGCGAAGAACTTGCCATTAGGGCATGCAAGCTCTAAGGTACTGGAAGGGAGTCTCTCAGTCAACTTTCTGGATAATGAGTTGATGTTGACGGAAAGCGACCGTGTCGAAGGAGGGCCATAATGAATCCCACATCATCGACGTGAGACGAGAGGATGCAAAATGATTTTGGATGATACAGAGAATCAAAGGTAAGTGTAACTGCAGAAGGACAACTCTTGAACATATCGGCGACACAACTAGAAGTTTGGCAGCTTTTGGATCCATGGGATCAGTGGTCATGATGACGTGGCAAAGATCAAATGGAAGGCAAAAATGAATGGCCCAAACCCAGGAAGGTCAATGATGTAAAGGAGGATGTCCCAACCCGACACGAAGCAAAGAGTGTCATGTTCAAGAGTGAGCTACCGACACAACTGATATATTTCCAAATTTTCCCCCACCATTTTTGGCAAGTACCCCAATTATTTTTTAATCACAAGCTTGAAGGGGATAGCATATGCTTGCATTGTAAGTTCATCCTTCGGACGAATCCGACCTAGTAAGTTTAACGAGCCCTAGGAAGGAGAAGCTCATGTTCGTCATGGTGACAAATCTGATGTCATTTAATAGTTTAACGAGTCTGACAAAGGTGTAACTCGGTGTCTTTTTCATGTTTAGAGAGTTTGAAAAAGACACATAAAAGAAAAATCCACAAGGTCCCTTTTCATACAATTTTGTCTCTCAAGCCTGAAAAGGTAGAAAACAATACTTGAGAGAATCGCTTGACCATTTCAGCCAAGGAGTACCTTTTTCGTAAATAGTGCCTCCCAGCCCGAAAAAGGGGTAAACTTACACTGGGCACACGAAATTTCGCATCCATTAACAAGTTCGAAACGACAAGGGCTCGACCATATTTTCACTTTTAAAGGGTCGAAAAAGAGCTGAAAGCGGACCCCCCACTTTTATTCTCTTTAACGAGTCAAAAAGGGAAAAATACTCAGCAATCTTTTCATATGAGTTTAACAAGTTGAGAAAAGAGCTGAAATGTGACTCATCGTCATCGTTAAACATCCATCACCTATTGCTGAACAAGTAAGGCAAAGTGTATTATCGAGTCCTTGAGGTAAAATAGGTCAAAAATATTTACAGAACCTGATATTTTCATGAAAAAATGAATAAAAAGGGAAAAGTAAATATATTTTTACCATTTACCATTTTACCTTTGTAGTGTAGACTTTTTTACCCACTTTTGCCCTAGTTTTTCCTGAGGATATTACGGGAGATACAGGAGGTCAATCGACGAGCCATCAGTTCCAGGTAACATCCGAAGCCCTGAGCTCCATTTTCATACTATGCATTTCTACTTTTAGCCATTTTTTAGGATTTTTAGGGAGTTTTTTGAGAAATTGTTTTGCCCTCGGTCGAGCAATTTCCGGGCATGGGATCGCGCCAGCCGAGGGTTATTTTCATAACCATCTGCATCGATTAGTGCGACTATTTCTAAAACAGGCGCGCCGACGCCGTGGATAGGGAAAAACCATTTTTTCTCAAGAACTGACCGTTAAAACTTGAATTTTACGTGTCAAAATTGATCATTGACATAAATAAATGGCTTTTGCAGGAGAGAAATTGATGAAAATGGTGGATTGGAAGGAAAGAGAACATGAAGAGGTTGACACCCAGGCATTGAATGATCCAAATTTCCTGGAGGTTTTCAGGGCTTGCAGGCTCCTCAAATTTTTCCTTACACCAGTGATGCGGGCCCGGCCCAAGCTACTTTGATACTTGATAAACCTTTGGGACATCAATCGCGAGATTTTTGTCATTGGGGACTAGGAGTTGGAGTTGACAACTTCAGATATCTACTTCATCATTAGACTGTCTCGTAGAGGTGAGCCAGTGAACTTGTATGGGTCACGTCCGATTGGGGCAAGCATATCTTCCCTGCTTGTTGAACACTATCCTAAGGCCCTGAAATCTAAGAGTGGGAAGATACAGATTTCCAGCGAACACGATCTGACACAGAGGGTGCTTCTGTTGAATATCAACAGAGTGGTAGGGTCCCAAGTGGAACATGAGACTAACAAGTTGAAGTTCCTTTATGCTATTGACTACATAGCTCCTACGATCTTCAACTGGGCAGAGGCCATGAAGAAGAACATCAAGTGCCAGTTGTCCAAGGCCAAGGTGGGGAATCTGAAGCAATTTGGCTTCAGATCAGTACATGTGACCTTTTTCCTGGAATGAGTGCCATTGTTCCAGTATCAGTTAACTGAGGTCGATCCTCCTGTGCCACGCGATTTGCGGATGGCCCGCCGGAGTGGTCTGATGCCCAGGATCACTGGGGGTCAGCATATGTTATACCAACCAACATTCTTTTCATGGCTACGACGACATAAGATCATTGTGGAGGATTTGCTGTACAATGGCACTGATTTCCATGGAGACCCAGATATGCCCTTACCAGATGGAGAGGACTTTGATGATGAAGGTAAAAAATCAAATTTTTGATTTTGATGTTTTTAATTGTTTTTTGGTATATGCATGCTTATAACATTTCTCTTGTCTATGCAAATGTTGGACTAGAGCAGCCAGTCAGGATGTCCCCGATAGCCAGGCACGTCCCCCGTCCTATTGATGTTGTCGCCCCTTATCAGGAAGGGAGCAATAACGAGGAGGAGATCGTGAGGAACCTCGAGGGGTTGACTCATGGTATCCCAGAGTATGCTCAGATAGGAGACATGCCTCGGCGGTACCAGAGGCACATAGTGGGAGTCTCAAATCGGATCCACCGACTACTGAGTTGTGTCACATGAGTTGTCTCATGCTATCATGACTACCATACTTAGTAGTTCCTAGGTTCATCACTTACATATTTTTTGAGGCCTACGCGCCACGGATGTACGAGGCCTGTGAGCCGGAGATGTTATCATAGACACACATATTATTTTTTGGGGTTCTGGTGTATCAAACATTCTCATATATATATATATATATATATATATATATATATATATATATTGTATTTTCCTGTCTATAATGGTACAAATGGTTTGTCTTATCTTTCACATGTTTTGTAAATGTATATCCAACACATAATTAGCTAATGCATTTGCCAATGTATTCATGCATCTAGGAATATGATGATATGTAGTATAATCAAAATGTCTTTCCAATAGACGGATACGGAGAAACATTCCTAATATTTGAGGGTTCCTGACGGAATATTGCTCGTTGAGTTGAAGGATGACAAGCTATGAATCCATGTTGACAACCAATTCCCTGATGCCCAAGGCGATGGCTTCTGACAATAGTTCGATGACGCATTGTATTCAGTAATGTTGTTGGTTGTACAACCTAGGCAAATACCTTGAAGGTCAATCAACTCACCGTTAGGGTTATAGATAGCTCATGTCATGGATGATAGGTTCCAAGTACTTCGGAAAGCACCATCGGCGAAACCAACGTGAGGAGTTGCAGACATTTGCAAAGCAAGAAAAGCATAGTAAACAGGAAAGCTATATGAAAACTATCACACAAAACCACGTTGTACAAAAATGAATCACACGCTAATGTACATAAGTAACCATGCAAGATGACCTAAGCATAGTACTTTGTGAGGGAGTCCATGCTGGGACTCGGGTAATCAATCAACACAGAAGGACACCGGAGTTTTACCATTGTCATGACGAGTAAGCATCGACTCAGCCAAATAATGGAGTAGAACTCATATAAGGATTTTCCCCCATGCCCCCTGGGCGAGGGAGGGTTACGAGTCAGAGGGCGACCCCAATGCAATAATGGGCAATCGGTGAAAACTCGGGGAAGGTGAAAAATCCTAAATCCATGAAGGGATAAAGGTACCCTCAGTTGAAAGATCTTGATCATGTCAGGGTAAACTGACACATCAATGAGCAGCAGAGAAGAGCATTCTTTGAAAAAGGTAGACTTGACCGTCGAGCGAGGCAAGAACGAGGATCGATGATGAGTATCAATCCATGGAGGTTCCTCAAGAGACATGATTTCCATGATACCTTCATCACCGAGGAAGGTCTCGACTAAGGGATCAGATGATTCCAAAGTACCAAGCGAAGGGGATTGAGAATACATATCGAAAGAGATCTTCAACATATGGAAATCAGAGGGTGTAGAGTTTGAAGCCGAAACAATTTCCACGTAATTAACTTTGGTGGGACTAAGCAGCATGAGCTCGCACCAAGCATCAACAAGATTTGGTGCAAGTATGACCCAGGGATCAGATTTGATCGAGACCATGTTCACAGAGGCAACATGAGGAGGTGGGAGTGGAAAAATTCCCATTAAGGCAGAATCTTTGAAGAGACCTACCCCCACACTCTCATAGGGAGCACCAGAGTGTTTGACGTACGAAACATTGCCATATGAGGAGGAAGAGGCAAAGAAAGACAGCTGATCAACTTGATGGGGAAAACGGATCATGCGAAAAAAAGAGGAGGTCACGGCATGCATGGCATGAGTCCAACTTCGACCGAGTAGAAGATTATAATTGAGATTGGAATCAACAATCTCTACTTTGACTTGCAATGTCTTGCCTTCCAAGGTGATGGCAAGGTTAGGTAAGACACCAAAGGGTCGTGAATCGTGCCCATTGAAAGCTTTCAAAGTGTTTCGAGACTGGTTCACTGTAGGGCAACCAATAGCCTTCCAACATGCAGTTGACATGATGCAGGTGGAAGCACCTTCATCGATGACAGTGCGGTGGATGGTCTTCTCATTAATGATTACCTGAATAAGAAAGGCAATCTGATGAGGGAGCCACGGAACATGGTTCTCCAGATCGAAACATATCAAATTAGAATCGGTGGGATTGATGCCCCCGATAGCCGACAGCAAAGATTTCTGCTGCGATGGGCAGCTTTGGAGTACCTTGAGAGCCAACATGGCTGACGGTGCCTGAGCCAAATCTTCAACAATATTGTAGTGCTGAGTGGCTCGGCCATTGGGATTATATGACGATTTCTGCAACACACCTCGAGAGGGTGGCCGCGTAGTGAAATCATGGTTAGGGTGCTTGATTTGTAGAGGGCCAAAATTCGGGGTAGAAGAAGAAGGTGCAGCTTCTTTTTCTTTCCCAGCTACCGAAGCTAGAGTTTGATAATATTTCGATCGGGTAGCCACATTAATGGGCGTGCTCATCATGAACACTTGAGATCCAGAGGAAGCAGATGAGGGTTGGTCTACCATCTGAGTCTGCTGAGATGGAATTGGCTCTTTAAGAACAGCAGGGGTCCCTTTGAGCAGGCGACTAACTTCGGATTGTCGTGGACAATCCTTAGTATAGTGATCCTCCTCGCAAATGAGGCAGGGATAATTAGGTTTCTATTGCGAAAATTCGCCAACAGACAATTTGGGGGGACCCTTTTTCAGGGCATCGACTTTAGCTTTTCCTTTGCCTTTCTTTTTTCCTTTCGAGGATTTGTCCGCTACGGTAGACTAGACAGCGTGGACCTCTGAGGTTTTACCAGGGCCTGGTGGATTTTGAAATGAATTATTAGGAGCAGCATTCAAGACCAAGTTCTTTTGGAAGAAGTTTTAACATGGGTATGGGATACTGAACCAATAATTCCATCAACGGGAGGAACAACTGGTGACTTTAATGCTGTTGGATCGAACGATGGCTGCGGAGCATTAGGTAACAACTCGTATAAGGTGCCAGACTGAGAGTAAACCAGATCCAAGTACTGGGCATGGGCAATGGCTTGCTCTTTAGTGACGCATCCACCCATAACTATATCACGAGCAATTGGGGCTATGAATGATATGGTAAACCATTCAGGAAGCAACTAATCATCTATCTTGAACATGATCAAGCGACATCTACGTCTCCATTCATGGATATGATCAGAGATGTGCGTCGCAGTGTCTTGCTTAAGCGAGGTGAGCAAATAGGTGCTAGTTTCATAATGAACCAGCAGCTGAAAATGCATGAAGAAAGCCATGGCCAACAAATTGAAGTCATGGAAAGTACTTTGAGGTAACTCGATGTACCATTTCGCTGCGGCACCCGTGAGGATCCATTGGAAAAGATGAATACAAATGGAATCGTCCATGTACGAGTTCGACGAGCACTAGAGGTGATATGTCATCACATGGTCCTGAGGATCTTCTTTAGCTTTTCCATCGAGCTTTGGGAAATCACTTGGTATCTTGGACGGCACTAGAGGCTAGTACAACAAATGAAGGATCAGATCATTCGTAAGGTGCGATACATATGGCAACTCAAGTGTAGCCAAGAAAGGTAATTGAGTGTTAAAAGGCATGGGAGGTCGATAAGCAGGCCCATAAGGAGGAGCCCATCCCTGCTACTAAGGATTTTGGCCCCACAATGGGGGATTTTGGCCATATGGCATCTAAGCCTGCCCCCATTGCAGATTACCTTGACCAAAGGGAGGATTCGTACCTTGAATACCTTGAAACTATCCAAGCACATTTTGCTGATAGGCAGCATATGGGTTAAAAGGTTGTTGAGCCTGTTGTCCCTGAACAAGAGGGTTCTGGACCTGAAGTCCTTGGGCATAAAGTTGATACACTTGTTGCCCTTAGACGTAGGGGTTTTGTACCTGGTGCCCTTGGCCGGCAGGATTCTGAACCTATTGACCTAGGACAAGAGGATTTTGCGCCTGCTCCTGCGGGACTTGACCTTGACCCTGTCCCTGCAAGGGTTGACCTTATTGATATGTATACAAGGGTTGTTGATCGGGCTGGTTTTACTGTTGCAAGGGTTGACCTTGCGGTTGAAAAATTTGTCCCTGGGGCTACAGAGGTTGGCCCTATGAGGATATGGGTTGAGAGGTATGCGAACCATATTGCATCTGTTGCTGTGCGGCCTGCTGCAACTATTGAAAGCACTGACCTTACAGTTGTTGCAGGTGACCTTGCTGCAGGATAATCTGCCCTTACTGTTGCATGGAAATCCCTTGTTGTAATAGAGGTCGCCCTTGCGGTAACAAAGGCTACCCTGGTTGTTGCAAAGGATGTCCTTTTTGTTGCAAGGGTACATGAATAGTGCCTAGGAAATTACCGAACTGAATCTAGTCGTAGCCACGCTGGATGCACTGCCCAGATTGGAGGGTGTAAGGTTGATTAACCAATCCTTGATAACCATATGGAACGTAAGGATTTTAGTATTGGACTTGAGCCGCATAGGGTTGCTAATACTGAACATTGCTCGATCCAGACGGACCACCAGGATTTTGAACCTATTGGTACTGGACATTGCTTGATCCAGTAGGGTCAGCAGGGTTATAAATAATACCAAAAGAGGGCTGGTTTATACCAAGCATGTGAGCTTGTGAGCTTTTCATATTAGTGGCACCTAACACCATAGAGAAATTCAAGTTTTGTCCCCCAGGTGGTGGCACAATCTAGCCACTAATTAATGGGACAAGAGAACTGATGGAAACAATCTTTGAAACCGCCAGTTGTGATTGACGTGTAACTGGAATTGATGATACAAGAGTATTCGGGATTGTGGGTTGCACTGGGATTGAAGTAATAGCTGGTTCAGAGGTTGTGTTCGTGACGAACGGACCTGACGTAGGCCTGATGCTTCATGCCCAAACAAGATTATGGTAGAGTGATGAGGCACTAGGTGTGCCTGAAACTAAGTGCCCTAAAGACACATAGCTGGGTAGCAAGCTGGTGGGAATACCTTCTGAATAAGGGAAACCCTCAAGGGGAAGCTGCAACTACAGTTCTTCCCCCTCAATAGTGTGTGGAGTAGAAACTTCAAACTCATCCGGAGAAGTGACTGGAGCATCGCCTTCGGGTTCCATGTCTGAAAACAAACGACGACGAATGGTCAAACGTGTACTGGGGGATAGTTCCAAAGGAACACCCAGTTGGTCGTACGGACTGTAAGGACGCTATGATGATATCTCAACAACGTCAAACAAAGGGTTCGGAGGATAGATAACCAGTCCAAGCTTACCGTCAGTGGTCAGCGAGTTCTCTAGAGTTCAAACAGGATTATCCAGAGATTCCGGGCCAAGATCAACAAATGACCCTGAATCGAAAGTAGGCGGAGGACAAGATGACAATGGTTGAACACTCAAAACAATTGCAAGTTCAACATTTTGGTCCTCAAGTGACTCTGATAACTCAGGAAACAACTCCTCAGACAATCTTTCAGATGGAGGAGAGGAAGAGGAATTGGGTGAACCAGATGGTTCAGCCACGATGACCTTGTCTTAGTCAACAGAACAAATAACTTCAAGGATTTAAAACGTCCTTTTAAGCAAACTCATGATTTGGTTAAAAATACTAACAGGATGTTTTGGATCGTGGGAAATCAATTATTAAGACGCATAAAAGATTAATGTTCTTTCATTTTTTAAGAGTCGAGAAAGAAACAAAGATGACTCTATCACTTTCGATTGGAAACGAGCTCGAAAGGATAAGTGCTCGAATGATATTTTAAGTTTAATGATTCAAAATGATCAAATGACTACTCCGGATGATCTAGGTAAACAAGATTACCAGGCAACCATGAACTGTAGAATACCTCCTGGCGAACCAAGAAGTACGAGCAGGAAATCTCCTTGAATGTTGTGTTTGGTGTATCACATTCGCAAGGCAGTCGACTCGGATTCCTAAGGATAAAAGGATTGCAGCCTAGTGGGGTCTCCCGTTATATACTCGACGGTACGGGGAGCACAAATCTGTGCTAGTGTTGTCTAATGCTGAAGCTAACGATAGTTGCTAGGTTTAAAGACATCGAAACACGTCTCTAGCCTAGACCTTCTAGATATGATCGTTAATGTCAAATGCGCCTTAGGTTAATTGAATTCACATTAGAGTTGATCTTGAGTTAGTTTTCAGTTTTCAAGTCTTAGTGATGCTACTCGAAAAACCTAAAATGAAACTAAATGGGACAAGACCCTTTCAATTCGATTAAATGCCTACACTAGAGAGGGTAGAAACTACTCAATCAAATGCAAACAATCAAGCAACTGAAAACGAAATGATCTTTCGCTACTTCACTTTTTCAAAAAATAAACTAATGAAAAGTGCATTCCAATTCCTAATTTCCTGACAAGCAATTATCTATCAATCCTTTCAAAATGAAAAAAATTCTCTTCCTTTTTCAAATGCTGGTGCAATTCTTGTTTTTAAGAGATGCAAATCATAATGATGCAACAAGCTAGAATTTCATACTTTCTCATGAAACAACGGAACAAACTTTTCGCATACAATCTTTCAATGAAAAAATTTTCGAGGCTATGAGCTCTTCAAGCAGATGAAAACATGAAAAGATAAGTTCATTCAGATCAATGAAACACCGACTTTACCAAACACAAGACCAACAATGTAATCTATGTTGGAAAAAGACATTCAAACTAGTAAACGAAACTTTTTCAAACTTGTGCAAAAGAGGTCAAAGTTGTAAGAGGGACCAAAAACAAATGCAAGGAGAAAACACACCCACAGCCGGACTTAATGAGTCCACAAGCTATTGAATGGACAATTAGCTATATGCCTTAGTGTCGCTGGCCACTCAATGAGTCAATCAATCAAACAGCAAGATGACAAGCCAACAAGCAAGCAAAACCAAATGAAAAGTAGCTTCCTAATCAGGTAGAAAACAGTCAAAAAGGCTCACGAGGTAAAAAAGACAAGAGCATAACACACTGGCCAGGATTGGGGTCCATCCCTAATCTTCACTTATAGAGATCAGCGCGACTGCCTAACTGACAACAAGCGCCAGAGGCTAGTCGACGCAAATGTTTTTCCGCAATTCGCGCTAGTCGGCGTGACTTTCAACCAATTAAATGTGTTGTCCAAGGGAACTAAGGGAAAAAAAAATCAAAATAGGGACCAAATCTGCTACTATGAATTTTAGACTTAGGCTAGTAAGCAGGATAAAAGAAACAAAACCAAAGGGAAAACATGAAACTAGCAAAGTTCTCACGAAATCATGAAATCCAAAAAAAAACAAAAGATGGGATCTCCCTAGCGGAGTTGCCAATTTGTGCTGAAGTACAATTATAAGTGCAGACACGAACGAATTCCTTTAGCCCGTTAATAGGTATAGCCACTATAGATACATTCTATGGAAGATTTCCTTATGTTAGAATCAATCAAGAGGGCCTACCTCTTGGTCTCTTATCCTGCTTGATGATGTCCTCGCTTGCTCGCTCTAGCAATCTCTCTCTTCCTTCTTCAAACTCCTGAAACAAGTAAACAACAACAACACACAAACATAATAATAGACAAATTGCAACTCAACCTACTTAATGAGTCAAGAAGCATTAAGACACGAATATGTAATATTACAAAACATGTAGGAAATCAATTGATAGTTGCATATATTAATATCAAAAAGAGATTACAACCATTCGTCTTGACATCGCAGTATTCCTTTGACAAGGCCAGGTTCCCACACACTTCTGCTAGCATTCCATGATGGCTTCAAACAACAATAGTTTAAAGGCTCTTCCCTTTAGACTTCACTCCAAACTAGACACACTTCTTCCTAACACAACTAGATGGCTACAACTAGTACTAGCCTGCTTGTCTAATCAAAATAGTATACTCACACTCAGCCAAAACTCTAACTATAACTAGCTTGTGCTTTGGGAGAAGGGAGGTTTATATAAGAAATATGGATGGGAGATGGATCCTCTTCTCATGGGAGAAGGACTTATCCCTTGAGGTAGTTCCATCATTATAGGGGAAAGGAGCCCAAACTGTCATCCTCGGCCCCATTCGACCAAACCATTTACCCAAATTCCATTACGGAGCTTCTAGAGCTGGAAGCTTCGGCTCTAATTTAAAAAATTTCCATAACAGGACCGATGCAACTAGAACACAGCTCATTTGCACCGATCGGCGCAGGGAATAGTGCTAGTCTCTGCACATCAGCATAGGGGAGACAAAGGTCATTAGCGCCGACCTAATGGGAGTTTCTTCATGAAGGCAAAGCATGTGGGGTTCACTATAGAGGTCCTCCAGGATCAACGAACAGGGAGTACAGGGATAGTGACAAAATAGTACAGGGACAGTCAGACAAAATGTTGTGTAACAGGGCTTTCCTCTCCAAGAGGGAGAGGTTTTGGCCCTGGCAGAAAGTCAATATCTTGTGTTCTTGTCTCTTTGTTTTTGGTAACTATTTGATGAATATAAGAAGACACACTCTAATAAGAACAAGTGAAGATTGTGCTAAGAAGAAAAATTAAAATACCTCACAAGTAGCTATCTTGCTAGAAGAATCACATTAACTACACTTGCCCTGGATACTTGACAAAGGTATGTGGTGGCTATGTTAATTACATGCTTCCACCCACTTAACAAGTCATCGTTCACTAACTTATATATTTGATCAAATTGCTCCATACACATATTTCCTAACATGTTAGCCATGGATGTCATTCACTTTTTGTTTGGACTTATAACATCCAACACATTGCCATTGTTGTAGAGCAATGCAACCTCATATATTATCAATGCCCAACATATAATAAGATTTATGTTTGAAAAGGATATTGACATTGACATTCTATATGTTAGTCAAAATAAGTTTTATGAGTTTCGTACATTAATTGTTTTTGTAGTTAAAAACTATCAAATTTGATCCATTTTTCCCATTATCCTAAAGAAAATCCCAAAAAGGTCTATAAACACATAAGTAGGAAAATCTTATATAGAGATTTGCAACTCTCTAAATCTTTATGTAGATCCATCTTCACTAGAGTTTGATAAAAATTAATACTATATTTGACTTCTAAATCCTAAAAATGAGTTTTGAAATCACTATAGCAATTTTATTCAAAAAAAAAAGTGAAAATAATGTATTTCTAACTAAATATATTAAGTACAACTCAAACACTAGATGTAAGAGAAATTGATGAAAGTCATTAATGTTAAGTAATTTACACATTAAAGATGCCACCTAGTTGATATGGGTTGCAGAATAGTAAAACTAAAACACATTCAAACATAATACAAAGCAAGTTTGATTAGGTTAGAAGAAAAATGAAGGACATTTATCATATATCAATATAGTGGGGAGATTATGCTTTCAAATATAAACAAGTTGAATTAATGTTTTAATGCTAATTATTAATTTTTTAATGTTGGCTGGCACAATAGTAAAACTAAAACACGTTCAAACATAATACAAAGCAAGTTTGAATGGGTTAGAAGAAAAATGAAGAACATTTATCATATATCAATATAGTGGGGGAGATTATGCTTCCAAATAGAAACAAGTGGAATTAATGTTTTAATGCTAATTATTAATTTTTTAATGCTAGTTGATATGGTTGGCACAATAGTAAAACTAAAACACGTTCAAACATAATACAAAGCAAGTTTGAATGAGTTAGAAGAAAAATGAAGAACATTTATCATATATCAATATAGTGGGGGAGATTATGCTTTTAAATAGAAACAAGTGAAATTAATGTTTTAATGTAATCATTATATATAATTCAAAGTTAAAATCTAAAGTAATTATAAGACACATCTAATTTGTAATACTAATGTATTATTTAGGTGAACTCAAAATAAATAATAAAAAAAAAGTGATCATAACTACTACATATTTTAAATGTTGAAGAAAGAATCTATAGATTTAAGCATTGGTAACTATTAACAATATCACAGGTGTAAATTAAAATTTTCAAAGCCTAATATAGTACTTATACACACTTAAAATTAAAAGAAAAGTAATAAGAGCTACTCCATGTCTTTAAATGTTAAAATAAAAATCTATAGATTTAAGCAACTTAAAATTAAAAGAAAAGTAATAATAGCTACTACATGTCTTTAAATGTTAAAATAAAAATCTATAGATTTAAACATTGGTAATTGTTAACAATATCATAAGCGTAAATTAAAATTTTCAAAAGCCTTTATAAAATAATTTGATAAATAAAATTATGATATATTTTAAAAAATTTCAAACTATTCAATTTCATTCAACTAATTTTCATAGGTATAATAAAATATAATTTTAATAACGTTTGCTATACATTAGATTAAATTTTAAACATGGAATGGTTTTTAAACATTAGATTAAAATACTTGTAGTGTGGTCTTAATTTGACCTGCATTGTTTCATAATGAGAAGATAATGATGTCGTTTCCCAAGTTTTATATTTATATTATTAAATTTTAAATAATAAATAAAAATAGGTTTAATAAGTAAGAATTTGTTACTAATAAGTAACTTTTAAATCATAAGTAAGTTTTAAACCATAAATCATTTTTAAATGTACCATTTAAATACTTATATAATTTCAATTTGATATGCATTATTTAAAATGTAAATACATTGATGTTATTCTTAAGATAATTAACTAAATCTATAAATAAAAAAATTTAGTCAAGCAAGAGAATATCCTTGTAGGATGCGGTCACTAGAGGTTTCACGTGGGTGCCTCTCTCAAGTTGGACCATCCGTGGTCGTAATATGTTAGTAATATCTTTTAGAAGGATGGTCCAACATTCTGATATTACTCCATAGCCCATACGTCGCTGTTAGTGGGCTCCTCCTGTCGCGCTTGAGGAATATGCACATACACTCATAAGACCCAAAAAGGATATTTCTTATCGTGAATAATTTTTTGCCATATATTTGGATTATGTGGTGAAGTTTCGGACAACTATTATACATGGCTAATTTGTTATAAATATGTTGCCGTCATATAAATCGAAATCTAGAGGAAGCCGTCATTTTCAAGCGACCAATAAGCCTCTCCTTTCCAGAAGAGGTATGAATTCACCAATCCCATAAATTTCTCAAATAATAAAATAATTGAATTAAATTCTCATGGTAGAATTTCAGCAGCAGAAAAAGAAAATTAGAAAATCCCCAGCTCCCAGTCTTCTGGCTGCTCGAAGGGAATCCCAAAATCTTTCATCAACACATCCAACGGAGGGATATCCCGTACGTTGAAACCTCCGCCATTCTCCATACTTTCAACTGCTACGGAATCCCCAAATGTCGCAGCCTGCTCCCAAAAAATCTGTTCGCTGTTAATGTCACATTCCTCTTCCAAACTGTATGATGAAGATGCCCCGCCATTTTCAGGAAGAAGCCGGAATTCTTCTGCCGCAAACTTGGCCGCAGCGGTTTGAATTTGCTGCGGTGACAGAAACGCAGGGAAGGAAATTTTGGGCGGAGAGTGGGGAAAATTGAGGTTGGCCTTGGATCCTCTGAGGCAGTACGTGGCAAAGTCATATGCACGGGCAGCTTTTTCCGGCGTGTCGTAGGAGCCCAACCAAATTCTGGCACTGGAATTGGGAATTCGAACTTCCGACACCCATTTCCCCCCTTTTCTCATCCGGATTCCCTTGAACTGCCGCGACTTCAGTGAGCAGCTTTTGGGACTGCGGCGCCAGGTCTGGTTTCGCACGGGTTTAGTCATTGCAAGATATTGCAGGGGAGTCCACTGAGTACGTGCCGGTAAAGTTTGAAGTCTCTCAAGGGAGGAAGTAGTGAGGGGATTTGAAGTCAGGAATCACAGAGATGGTGGTAGCTCCTAGAGTTGTGCAAGTGAATGTATGCGGCATGAGAAGGTTTGGTGTAAGTGCCAACAAATATATAGAGACGGGAAACGTGTTGAGTGCATGGGATGTTTTGTGGAGCAGTCTAAGAAGTTAATATACGCGCAGCCGATTTAGAATTATAAACATGGGAACCGGCTTGGTGTGAATGTGTCTTGGAGGAGTCTAAACAAGAAAGTTCAGAGTAGGCTAATGTGGAATATTCCCCGAATTCATTGGTTACTTTCGTTCGACGCACATTCCAACCGTAATTTAGTTGGCGTTCAAATCCGTGCGTTTCATTGCGGCTGACTTTCCACACGCGACCACAACTCGGTTTTAATGCGCTCCCGAATCCCGATGATTGTACTCCATCCAGAGGAAACACTTTAGGCCAGCACAGATTCTGTGCCGCTATGGATTATTTAATGCTGATCTTACTAATATATAAATAAAATAGTGAAATTTTAATGATATTAGATCACTTAGTTCAGCAATATCCATGTTATATATTAATACAATCATGTGGTTGATATACGTGGGTAGCCTTTATTTTCTATTTTTATAAACTATATTTATTAAATGGGACTATGTTAGTATTATTATTATAAAAAGCTAACCCAACAACAAAAAAACTTAATTTTATTATAATATTGAATTAATAAAATTTAAATAATAAAATCTAAAACTTAATTTTTATTATTATTATTATTTTAAAACTACAACCCAGCGAGACATAATTTTATTATGATATTGAATTAATAAAATTTAAATAATAAAATCTAAAACTTAATTTTTATTATTATTATTATTATTTTAAAACTACAACTCAGCGAGACATATGTATACATACTCTACTTCTTGGAGTCGTCTATGGAGGAGGAGGAATTGTCTGGACGGTCAAAAGTGGCACCAATTTTTTTTCAAAAAAATTTGTAGATGGAGTGTTTGAATCATGTTTTTTGATGGTGGAAATGGATTCAGCGCCATAAAAAACGTTTAGGGCACCTAAAATTATGAATTTTGATAGCTTTTACAAAAATAGTCGTCTATGAAGGAGGAGGAATTGTCTGGACGGTCAAAAGTGGCACCAATTTTTTTTCAAAAAAATTTGTAGATGGAGTGTTTGAATCATGTTTTTTGATGGTGGAAATGGATTCAGCGCCATAAAAACGTTTAGGGCACCTAAAATTATGAATTTTGATAGCTTTTACAAAAATCCCTCTTGGATTTTTTCAAAATATGGCTGGAATTTCCATAATTTTCAGGGCAAAAAAGGGAGATAGAGTGTTTGAATCATGTTTTTGATGGTGGAAATGGATTCAGCACTATGAAAATCCCTACCAGATTTTTTTTAAATATGGCTAGAATTTCCATAACTTTAAGGGCAAAAAAAGCATAATATTTTTTCAAAATATGGCCGGAATTTCCATAACTTTCAAGGCAAAAAAGCATAATTTTTACACTACAGCCTACTTCTTTGGTTTTGAACTTGTAACCACTTAAGAGGAAACACATGCTCTTAACCATTAGGCCCATTGAAGCTGTAATACAGCTAAATAATAAACTAATAATTTTTTTTAAAAATAAATTAATAAATTTATGTTTTAAATACAAAATAATAAACTTAAAAAATAAAACATATATCTTTTAAACCCAATATAATAAACCTAAAAATTAAAACATAAACTAGCTTATATGGCTGAACCTAAAATCTAATAATCCTAAAATATAAAAATAATTATTATAAACATTAAAACTGTTAAAACTTATAACATAAAAATAATTATTATAAACATTAAAAACATACATAAATATTTATATCTAATAAAAAGAGATCATCTTACAATAAATTTTATGCATAGAACCAAGTTGTATGCATTCCTCTTTTATAAAAGAAATTAAGAGCGGAGAAATTACGTGATATTTAGTGTCTGATATAAGCCCCACTCCATGAGCAAATGGTACAAGCACATTGCCATCAAATTTTGGGTCGACGAACCTATTTCCTATTGCATAACCCTAAAAACTGAGCATCGGTAAAAGCCAAATTAGCTTGACTTTTATAAAATATATACTACAAGATTGTAAGAAATTTTAATGCTAAATAATCGATATCAATTTACCTTAAAATTCAGAACAGGTTTTAGCCCAACTTCAATTCCTGTAAGGTAACATAATCATAGAAGATCCAACAAGTGAGTCAATGCCTCATCTATTAGAAACATTTATCGAATGTCTTATTGAATGGAAACGATATTTTCGTACCCTTAACCACTTCTAAGTTCTGATGCGACAGTTGGAATGGAGATTTTTGCACATGATTCTCAGGTAATGAAGAACATATTTAAACTGAACTGTGGATATTGTTCAAACCACTACTTGAACATAAGCGAAATGAGTTTTTTTTCATGGCAGAACCAACAAAAGCAAATCTACATTGTAAATAGAAGATAATCCATACAAGTATCTAAAGTTGAAGATAACATTAAAAATACAAAATTGAAGAACATTGTGGAAGGTTGGGCTCAAAAACCCAAAAAATAACCCAAATTTGAAAAATGGGATTGCAATTAAAATGAAAAACTTTAAACTATTCGAATGGCAGGATTGCGCCGTTGCCCTGAGGAGGGCTAAGCCTCCCCGTAGCAATATTAGCAAGGCTGAGTTTGAGGCTCTGAAGAGCTTGAACGAAAATCGGGACGTTGTGGTCTTAAAAGCGGATAAAGGTGGGGCTGCCGTTATCCTGGATAGAGAGGATTATAGAACTAAGATGCTTGACCATCTCTGTAATAGTGGGAGTTATAAGAAGCTTTCGAAAAATCCCCTCAAAAAGGTTTCCAGAGCGGTCGCGCTTGCGATCAAGTCGTGTAATTCCACGATTCCTCTAGCCCAGAAACTTATTGAGGGTAACCCCATCACTCCTAGGATTTATGGTCTTCCTAAAATCCATAAGGATGGGGTCCCCCTGAGACCCATTGTCAATACCATTGGTGGTCCGACTTACCTCCTGGCCAAGTTCCTCGCTGCAAAGTTGAGACCCTTGGTTGGGCAGACTGAGTCCTTTGTCAAAGACTCAGCTGCTTTTATTGAGGATCTTAAGAAAATTAATCTTGAGCCCGAGGACATTCTGGTAAGTTTTGACGTGGTCTCTCTTTATACTTGTATTCCTATCAATGAGGCCATGAAGGTAATTAATAAGCTAACTGACCCTGATACGGCTAAGTTAGTTGAACTTTGCCTTACCTCCACCTTTTTCAGCTTCGAGGGAGAGTTCTATGAGCAGACTTGCGGAGTTGCCATGGGCTCCCCCTTATCCCCTGTCGTCGCTAATCTCTTCATGGAGGAGTTTGAGTCTAAGGCTTTGGCCTCCTCTCGTCTCTTACCGAAGCTTTGGAAAAGATTCGTTGATGACACTGGTGTTGTCTGGTCTCATGGTCCTGACGAGCTAGATCGTTTCTTCAATCACCTCAATAACCAGTCCGCCGCCATTAAATTCACGATGGAAAAAGAAGATAATGGTTGTCTTCCGTTCTTGGATGTTCTCATCACTAAGAAGGTGGATGGTTCCTTTTCTCATCAGGTGTTTAGAAAGAAGACTCATACTGAACAATACTTGCATGCGTCTTCCCATCATTTCCCCGCTCAGAAGATAGGGGTTCTTAGCACGCTTGCCACTCGTGCTGTAAGAATTTCGGATGAGGAGAGCTTGGAAGCGGAGAAGGCTCATCTCCTAGATGTCTTTGAGAAGAATGGTTACAATAGGCACCTAGGTCGAAAAGCCTTCCTCAGGGCCAAGAAGGAGCCTTCAATCAAAAGAGTCCCTAAAGACCATATCATGGGTGTGAACCTTCCTTACATCCAAGGGACCACAGATAGGATTGCGAGGGTTCTGAAGAAGTACGATGTGCCCGCGACTTTTAGACCTCTCCGCACGATCCGTAGCTCCCTCAGGTCTGTGAAAGACCCTGTGGACCCTAAGGACATGAAGGGCGTCTATGTCATTCCCTGTTCCTGTGGGACCCCTTATATTGGTGAGACTGGTCGCTCTATCAATCAACGGATTAGCGAACATTCGGCTGACTTAAGACATGGTAGGACTAAGTCCTCAGCCCTGGCTGAGCATGCGGGGAAGACTATGCATCATGTCTGTATAGAAGATGCTCAAGTCATTGCCAAAGTTGCGCAGTTTCACCATCGTAAATTCAGAGAGGCCCTGGAGATTGAGAAAAGGCCGAACAATCTTAATAGGGATGATGGCTGGAAGATTAGCAGTTGCTGGATCCCAGCCTTGTCTTCCTAGCCTCCTCTTTCCCCTTCTGTTAGGTCTTAGGGTTTCTGTCTTCCCCCCCCTCCTGTTCTGTTTTTGGTGGGTTTGTCATGGAGTATAGGAGTTAGTAATAGGTTTTTAAGTTTTTTCGAGCTTTATCTGGCATTAACCTTATCCCAGGGGGTAATTTTTTTTAAAATTGGATTAGATTCTTTACATGGTTTTTTAACCTAGTTATTTCCGGTAACTGTTTTCTTATATATTGATAAGTAATAACATAGTTAATTTTTTAATACATATAGATATAAATTTCTATATTAGATAAGCATGTACTTTGATTTTGGTATTTACATAATAATGTTTTAACTAGAATACGATTTTAATATCAGAATTATATATTATTAGGTAAATATAGATCATTTAGTAAACATAAATTATTGTATGAAATAATAATTTAATTTCGAATGGGCCATTACATTAAAATAATTAATAAAAATGATTTATTGGACCCTTAATTTTAATAATTATTTTTAATAAATTCACAGTGACCTATTGTAACTATATAATTTTGGGAATAATAATAGTTATAGATTACCATTATTCAGTTTACCATAATTTATTAATGACCATTTATCTAATTTACCATTGGACCTTTTGATTAAACAATTATTATTAAATGAATACATAGTTACCTATTGTAACTAAATTCTAAGAATAATAATATTTTAATACTATTTATTTGTATTTAAATAATTTAGGGATAATAAATATAGGTTAGGCAATAAAGATGAAGATATAATGACCATTATGACAATAAAAATATTTATTATTCAATTAAATAATAATATTATATGCTTCTATTTTTAGTAAAATCTGGGGTTTGACTTTGATCCTCAGGTCAAAATTAGCCGTTACAATATAGCCGTTGGAGTCGCTGCACACTCTATTTAATCAAGCTAAACCAGATCAGTTCTTCAACTTGTCCTGACGATGAACCACACTGGTTGGTTCGAAACGCGTCGACAAACGATTGATTATGTGATTTTGCCGAAGAGTATCTAAACAAGAAAGAAGAGAGTTGGATCAAACCCAGGTATCATGGTAATCGAAATGCAGGTAAGTGGCACACTCAATCGCCATGCCAAATGAAGGGGAGTCACACCAAATGAATTGTGAATGCCACTTTTCGTAAATAATTTTTGAATAAATTATAAGGACAACTACATTTTATGAATTATTTTTTAATAAATTAAATATACAATCAAACCAAAGAAACTAAAAAAATTCATCAACTTTTCATTAAGTCCATTGAATCATGTATGAGACAAAGAATATTCCCAAAGTATCAAACCTTGGCTATTCATAATTCAAAAATTTGAAATTCCACAAGCTCCATTCCAATATAGACCGTACTATTGGCATAAGGAGGTGTAGTTTTTGCCTAGAAAATAATTGAAATTTCGACACGATTTTGGCAGATATTTTTGGAAATCTGGGTTACAGCTGTCAAGCTTCAATATTTTGGGTGCCCCGGTGTTTTTGATGGTGCTAAATACAATTCCACCATCAAAAACAAGACTCAATCAATCTCGCTATTAGATTTTTTTTGAAAAAAAGGACCAAATTTCAGCAATTTTTTGTCAACCTCGCAAAATTGATGCCTCAATAGACGACGCCAAATTTAAATTGTCATTCACCATGTTTAGCCCCCAAGGTGAGGTTTTCTTTGCCCACACATTTAGGAATGCTCATGTACACATACTTTTATTTTTTTCCTTGAAAAAAATATGAATTTTTCATTAAGTAAATGAAAAAGTTACATTGTGTATATGTTGTGATCAACATTCAAGTATAGCTATCATACATAGACAAAAATTGTCTGTTTAAACGAACTCAAAATCATCAACCATATGTTCCAACTGTCTGATATCATAAGTTAGTAATTGACTGTTCGTACCTATTGACAAGCATGTGAGCTTCACTTTTTTTAAACATATTAAAATTGTCCATTGAAGGACCCAAGAGTTACCCATACAAAAAAAATATAACATCATGAACGATATTCTTGTATCTGCATCAACTGATAAAAGAAACCAGGCTAGAAACTGGAAAAGATTGACATGTAGATGAAAACTTAACCCCCCTCCAGGAAGGGAGGATGTTGCTATTCTTGTGTGCTTCCATCTAGTAGCTCAATAATCATCCATGAACCAGGAGCTTGTCCCACACCCCCTTTAGAGAGGACGTCTGCCACAAAGTTCCTCTCCTTGTAGATTTGACGACAAGCAATGAAGTAAAAGGATGATTTTAAATGTAATACCTCTTCAAGTAGTGGAAGAAAAACATAAGAATGATATCTTTGAACATAATTAAGCCAGTTAACCACTATCAAAGAATCCCCAAAAATATGAAGTTTATGACAACCCCTTTCAACTGCAAAGCAAAGTAATAATTTTGGCAAGGGTAGTTATGAAAAGTTATTGGTTTCTTGTCCTAGACCAATATAGTGTTTAAACACATGATCTTCCTGCATATAAAAGGCTATTCCCCATCCACAAGAATTGTTCCCATCAGGCGTTCCATCAAAATATGCCCAAGGGAACGAGTGCTAAATTTCCTTAGCTATAATAATACGAGGAACTGGTTCCTTCTCCAAATTGGGAATAGACAAGTAAATGACTAGTATGGTTGGCACCACCATATTTGGTGAAGAAACTATGTCCTAGAATGTTGCTTTGTTCTTCTTGATCCATACTCCCCAACAAATCAAGGGGGGTAAATTTGGGAGAGTCTTGTTAGGGACATTATCCCACCAAATTTTCCATGCCTAGTTAAATTCTTCATCTTGCCATTCAGGAAAACCACCCAAATCGCTCCTACACTCCATCCATACCGCTTTTTGAAAGGGACAATCCAAGAATAGGTGGTCCATAACCTCTTCATTATTTTTACATATTATGCACCAACTTGACCCTTCCTTTCTCCTTTTTTGGAGATTTTCTCATATCAATATCCTATTCTCCAAAAGAAACCATAAAAAAACTTTTTCCTTGGGAAGACAATTTTGTCTCCAAAGATTTTCCCACCGCCAGATTGTATGCTGATTCTTGGAGGAAGACACTAGGTGCACATAACCTATATTTGGACTATAAACCCTTGAGGTTGAGTGTATGCAGAAAAAATTGTCCTCTTAGTCATGAATCCTAATATGCGATTTGTCCAAGGCTCTAATGAATTCTTGCCAAAGTGGTTTGTGAGCCTCTTTCAACTTAAGATGTTCAATGCCCATCCATCTTTGTTTTGATATGGTAGTATTGTTCAAATCACCAAATTAACTCAAAAAAATCCTTCCATTCTTGTTCAAAGTTGTGATAAGAACTCTTGGAAACATATACTCCTCTACACATCTGATCCAATGATCGATGCCTACCCTCAACTTCTCTACATTCCCTACTTTCCATTTGAGCCCACTTCCAAACACTGGGAAAGAAGCAAACACCAGTTTCCAAACCACTGATCTATTTTTTGTCTCTTATCGCACTTCTTGATCCATTCTTTCACAATTAAAGGAAAAATGTATTTTCGGTACACCATTGTTGTGCACAGATTGCTTGTATCCAAGAGTCTTCACCCAAATTTTGCCGCTAAATATTTTGAGAATCGTTGTAGATTCTTGATTCCCCATCCTCCCCACACTTTGGAAGCTGTGATTTTGTCCCACTAGACTCATGGGAAAACTAGATCCTCTTTGGTACTAGACCATAAGTATCTATTGCATAGTTTCCTCATAGCATCCAAAATACATTTGCGAATCCAAGTGAGCGACATCTAGAAAACCATAATAACTTCCAAAATTTGATTTAATAAGGACTTGCCTCCCTGCTCTCGACAACCACCTGAAGCTCCACATGTTTAAGTGTTTTCCATTTTTGCTAATAGCCATGTCCAATCCTCTTTCCTATACATATTAGGCTCTAAATGGAAGCATAAGTATTTTAACCCTTCCTCCAATGACTTAATTTGAAAAGGAAATAAAACCATAAGACTTTTGATTTCACTTGTAGGAACCCCCTCATAAGAAATCGTGGATTTTTTCACATTGACTTGTATTCTCATGGATTTTTGAAAGAAAATCAAGGCTTCTTTGATGGCTATCATATCCTCTCAAGAACCATTGATGAACAAAATGATATAATCAACAAACAACATAGTAGTGATGGTCAACCCATCTAACACCTCTACGCCCCTCAAGTCCCCTCTTCTTTTTGCTTCAAGTAATAATCGACTGAGCCCCTCTATCACCAAAAGAAAGAGAAAAGGTGACAAGGGGCATCCCTATCATAGCCCATGTTGTGCCTGGAAGAAAGGAGATATCGCTCCATTGATTAGAACTATGAATGAAAATGAAGTGATGCAACTCATTACCCAATTTATAAATGGTACTTCAAAACCCAAATGAGTTGAAATTAAACGTATGAAGGTCTAGTTGACCTTATCATATACTTTTGAGAGATCTAACTTGATTATTTTCCCTTTCAATTTTATGATCTTGAGACTATGTAACCCCTCTTGATCCACCCCAATGGCTTCACAAATCTGTCTCCTTTCCAAAAAACTAAATTGTTCCATAGAGACCTTATCTGACAAGATCAACCTAATTCAATTTCCTATGATCTTGGCAATAATCTTGTAAACACAGTTACATAATGAAATAAGCTTGAACTCCTCAAAGGATCTAATATTATCAACTATTGGAATGAGGGCTATAAAGTTTGAATTAAAATATTCTTGAATCTTCCCATAAATCCTAGCATCCATAACGACCTTAAGAAGATCAGTTCCCAAACTATCATATAGGATGAAAAAGAACTCCATCGTCTATATTTCTGGGCCCAGACTCTTATATTTCTGCATTCCTTGGAGCACCCCCTATAGTTAGTCTGTGACTGACTCCATTAATCTCATGTTGTCCTCTGAGTCCTACAAGAAGCAAGGAAAGGATTGTGAAACAAGGATCACCTCCGCAATGGATGCTTCTAAAGGGGCCTTAAATAGATTATCAAGGTGATTTTTGGCTAGAGTGGCTAATTCAATGAAGGAGTTAGCTTTTCCCCCCTCAAGTGTATCCATCTCCCAAATTGTGTTACTGATCTTCCTCCCCTTAGCGTAATTCTAAAAAAAATTAGCGTTTTCATCACCACTCAGCTACCAAATAGCTCTATTATCTTTAGGTTTCCTCCAAGTTTTTTAATATTTTCTATTTTGTGGCCTCTAATCCAATAATATCTTCTTCTCTTCCTTTGTAATAAAACCTCCCCCATCCTCTCCTTCCTTCCTACCTAATTCATCCTCCACTCTTTTTAGTTCCTCTCCATCCTTTATTCTCTTATGATAGGACCATTGCTTGACTACCTGCTTAATTATTTCCATATTCTCGAAAAAATTAGGAGCAACAGGTATATACTCCTCCTGGTTATGACTTCTACAAGTCTCCACCATAAGCCCCCACAAATCCTCCTCCTGCAACTACGCTGGATTAAATTTGAAGATGCGAGAATACTTTCGAGCCCCACATTTCAGCTGGAGAAAAACATGATGGTGATTAGATGCTCGTCCAAAACCAACCCACTACCTAAAAAAAGGAATTTTTTTTTATAGACCTTCTGACATAAGGAAGAGGTACATGTGTTTGGAGACTAGTGCCTCCCATACTCTTTTATTTCTTCAAGTAGGTTTATACTTAACTAGATTCACATCATGTAATCCATTCTCCATCAATAACGTTGCAAAAAAATCTGACATAGAATCAGGATGTGCATGGGGACCCCAAACCTCCATTGCCCCCAAGGAGAAATTTAAATCACCCACGTACGAGGGCTTCACTGAGGGAGAAACACCATACAACGTGGGTTCATATTAGGGAATATATATTGTGGAAAAAATGGCATAATATATTGGGGGTAAAGGGTTTTTATATTGACATGTATAAAAAATGGAGCTCAAACTTAATGAAAAAATATAAAGGGGTATAAAAATTGTTAAAGAAAAAATGGATACCTATAATATCTAGTGGCAATAGGGGTCTTTTAAATTGGGAAGGTGTATTGGGTTTGTATTAGTAGGGGGTTAATTAATGTGATTTTTAGGGGTATTTTCCAATATGTAGTCAGCTTTTGGGTATTGTTTAATATTCCATGAATGTATGTGATAGGTCAAAGGTTCATTGAGTGAAGCCCCTATGCGCCCCCCACTATAATATTAGCTTGTTTCATGTAAGTTTTCTTTATCAGACTCTCCCAAAAAGGTCCACATTCCACACATGGACCATTTACATTGGTTATTATTAGATTTAATCTCAAATCTGCATGGAATACTTCCACCCCAAAATAAATTGTATCTCCCTAGTGATTAATCAGTTTCACAATATTCAAAATAACCCCTATCACCTATCTCCTAGATCTCCCTCTTACATCTAGCCCATAAAAGGACCAACCTAGCAAAAGGTAGTTCATAACTTGGGAAATTTTATCAGCATCCCCCAGTGTCTCCTATAGGAAGATTATATCCAGCCTCTCCACCTAATTGAGTCTCATAAAGGCTAGTTTTGGGGTGAACTAGCCAACCCTTTACAATTAAAAGAGAAAAATCATGGTATAACCTTCTCAATGGCTTGCATTGCTCTAAGCGCCCCTTCAATGGATAATTTCCTACCATCAACTATGTTTATTCAAGCTCTCGATTTTGCTTTGGATAGATATGATTTTTTTATCTCTTTTTCCTTTCCAGACCAAGAGCAGAGATATAGACCTCAGACCCCTTATCCCTTTGTCATTTTTCGCTTTATTGGACTATGACCGTAAGTTGTAATGGGAGGAGCTTCCTAAGTCTATCCTCAGAGAAACCTCGTTGGTGAGCTAGGGGAAGAAAATTGTATGAGGACTATTGGGCAGGGGAACACTATAGACATTAGAGGAGAACAACACACAGACTTAAAGATACCTGGGTACTGAAAGGCCCAAACCCCATCTATAGTTTTCTAATGACATTAGTAATAAAAGAGTCAAGAGTAGGGAGTGTACCATTACCCATAGGTGTCACATCCACAATTATTAAAGATTTCCCATCCTTTTGTTTCTTTAGTTCCTTTGCAACCTCCATACTCACTAGTTGCATGTCCCTCGCCTCTAAGGGCTGACCCACATCATCTTACACAACTAGAGAAGATGATTCTAACTGAGTGTCCATCTCTGTCTCACGTGACCTCGAATCCTCCTCATCCCCTTTCATTTTAATGCTTCTATTACCATTATATGGGAGAGGAAAATCCCTCATAATGTTCCCTTTTTTGTGGCATCTCCTATAATGGAAGGTCAACCCTTCATAATCCAAATCCTAATGATAAGTAAAACATTAGTGACAAATTTCTAGGTCTTCAAAAAGCCCCTCTTTCGAATTCAAGCATACCAAAATTATTGCCATAGTTTGAATGTTTGTTTCCTTAATAGACATGTCCACCTCCATGAAATCCTCGAACTTGTTCCCAATAAATTTAAATACATCCAGAGTCCAGAAATGGGTTGGGAGCCTTCACAAGCATACCTATATTGGTACCTTCTCCAACTTCTCCCTGCTGGCATCAAAAAGGGTGGACCATCTTTTAAATATTACTGGATTCAAATCAATGCTCCAATTCCTGTTAAGCACCCAAAAAGTCAATTCAACATTCTCAAACCGCATAGTGAGCTAGCCCTATGATATCTTAAACACCTCTATCACCCTCGTTGGAGTATTCCCCCATTCTGAAGTTACCCATTCCTTCAGTTTTTCAATATCAAAGTAACGAACCCTGGCCTTCACTACGATGGTTATCTTTGTCATGGCTAAGGTTTCCTCCACCCACACGTCTTCGCCTAGGACCAATCTCTTTACTCTTGGCCTTGACTTGTTAAATTTTATTTTCTTTTTCCTCTGACCTCCTCCTTCACACCCTTCCGTATGTGTTCCCGGACTAATATTTGTATCTCTTTCCTCCTGAATCTTATCACCCATGTTTGCTTCTTCACTCCTCTCCTATATCGACCATGTCTCCAAGGACACCATAAGCATGTTGTTTGTAGAAATATTCTTCTCCTTTTCAGCTGCCGAAAATGGATTTGCAGTCTCAAATCCAATTCTCCCTTCTGCCTTCAAAGTCTTATCAATGGAACCGTCTATTAGGGTTTGCACAAAACCTCCATCCCTACATCCACCCAAGTAATGATTGATGATGTTCAAAAGAATCCTAGTTGAGGGAATGTTCTCTACCTTTTTCGATGCTATCGTATGGATATTTGGACTCTTCCCATCGAGTATTCCATTGAAAGCAACCCCCACCTCTGACACAATGCCAAACCTCCAAAATAATACCCTATTTGAATAAGCTTGACCCCCGTGGCTAGGTCCAAGCTAATTTGGCTCCTTGAAATGTATTTGTGGCACAGAAAACCCTGGAATTCCAATTGGGAAGGCTTCAATCGAGTCCCTATGAACTCCTTGGACCTACTGAGTTGTCTCTGAATTCCATGGTTGGGGGAAACCACCAGAGGTGTGATTGAAATCTTCGCCTTTCTCCATAGTAAAACCCTATAACATTGGTAAAAAAAAATACCCATAATAAAAACCTCCTAATCGAATTGAGCTTCCTGCGAACCACCTTCTCCCATTGCCTCTGCACTATCTCAAGCCTTCTGATAACCTCTAAAACTATTCGCCACTTGCAACCTAGAAATTTTACCTACTACCTTACACCTTCTAACCCTCGCCTCCTCTCTGGTTGCTCCCTCATTTGAACCATGTATTCTACATGTAATTTTCTTTATCACTAACTTATCATTCATATATATATATAGATATTTATTTATTTATTTTACCTACTACCCTACACCTTCTAACCCTTGCCTCCTCTCTAGTTGCTCCCTCATTTAAACCATGTATTCTACATGTAATTTTCTTTATCACTAACCCATATTATATATATATATATATATATATATATATATATAATTTTGAAACAATCAACATACATACATATATATTTCATCATTTTGAAACAATCAGCATTCTTATTGTTGTATTGAAATAAAAACCATGAAGACAATTGACTAACAAAAAACTATGCCATGTCCTTTGTATTGGTGATTTGGAAATAATAATCTACATAAGTGGTTCAATCAACCATATTAGGAGAATAGTGGTATTTATGGAAATACTATGGTTGGGCCTAGTATTTGTCAATGGGATATATATACATATATTGGTAATTTGGAAGTAATATTTTATACAAGGCCTTTAATGAATTATATTAAAAGAATAGCGCCAATACCATGGTAGGGTATCTCTACTTGAAAGGTTTATTATAATATATATAATAATAGTGTGTGGAAGTAATACTTTATACAAGTATTTTCAATTATATTAAGTGAATAGTAGTGGTTATGGACAATACCATGGTAGGGTATTTTTGCATTACGGGTTTAGTATAATATATATAATAATAGTGTGTATAAAGTAATACTTTATATAAGTCCTTTCATCAATGGTTATGACCAATACTAGGGTAGGGTATCTGTACATAAAAGGTTTATTATATTATAATATATATACAATATTAATATGTAAATAAGTTTAACATTTATGCCAAACAACTTTCGTTAAAACTTTGCTTCCATACTTGATAATTCTGGTTAAAGCTTCGCTTCCACACCTATAAATTAGAGGATGTAACTCAGAAATGGGAAGAGGCATGTCAATTATGTCAAATTTTATCATTCATTAGTGGCATATCACATTATGCATAACATATAGCTTTTTAATCAGTGAACATGAACTATTTTCGATTGTTAGTGTTTTTATTTACTAATCCAATTGAATTGTAATTTAAAACCAACAAAGTTGCAGGGCAACAAGTCCCTTCCCTGAGCGGGGCTTGAAAGAAAGATTGAGAAACATGAATTGTTTCTACAGTAATTGAGCAATTGATTATATAGAAATAATGAGCAAGGAAAAACTAACGTTGATCGATATAATGGTTTCCTTTACATATTTGTTTCAACGACAAGAGTCGATTCACTCCTTGACAGTACATGATGAAGCACAACCAAGTGTTGGGAGAAAATTAAAAAGGAATGAGGATTTGGTCCTACAAAGGGAAAGGATTTGAACCCCATCAATTTGTTGGAATTTGTATCAACCTAATTTTCCTTCCTACCTATACAATTGATATTACATCTGTAGAGATATAGAAATTAAGCAATAAAAAGGAATGAGGATTTGGTCCTACAAAGGGAAAGGATTTGAACCCCATCAATTTGTTGGAATTTGTATCAACCTAATTTTCCTTCCTACATATACAATTTATATTACATTTGTAGAGATACAGAAATGAAGCAATACACTTATTATAAAAACCATAGAATGAAATCAATCCAAAGCACTCACTTGATTTTTCTGGCTGGTTTTCTTTGTTGGAGTCATATGGATAAGAGGTAATCATCAGATAAGCCTTGCATGTACATATATGCAAAAGGCCACTCCAATCATATCATGTCAGGAAGAAAATTTGAGACAAGGGATTTATTCATAATACATATAGTACTACACCTAGAATTAGCTTTCTTTCATAAATGTTGTCTTTCTAATAGATAAAACGTTTGTTAATAAATATTAATTTCTTCAAATGATATCCATGGATGGACCATTCTATGATTTAGAAAATAAAAGTCAACCATATATTATTAAATCCTTGGGAGATTTTGCTTGTAGTAGACAATATCTGCAACACCTTGGGTGCCTCTATTTGAGATTTGAAGGCAATCTTCCACCTTTAACTTTTGCAATTTATGAGAAGCTACTAGAGGCTTGAGTCCAATACCACTCAAATCCAAGAACTACAAAGTCACATGACACTCAAGCATGGAAAGTGGTTGACTAGTTGGAGCCCTTCATTAGTGAGCTCCTAACATTTTATAAGTTAAAGGTGGGTAAAACATGGGTGTCTCGTTAGTTAAAGGCAAGCTAAGCATAATAATGTGTGAAGAAATGTTGTGTCGACACAAGTGTGTAAGATATTCAATGTAAGTAGTAAATCCAAGAGGTTAGGCATACCTGTATACTAAAAGTTTGAATCTAGCTATTTATTTTGGGGAGGATAGACCATTTTAGGGAGTGGGTGGCATAGTAAAGGAACCACCAGTCTTGTCTGGGATGATGTGTAGAAACAATCAACCCTATTTGATGCCAAACTTTGCACTACATGCTTGTTACTATTTGCTACTTCTTAACGTGACTGAATGAAAGCAAGCCCAACTCCCATTAGAGGAGTTCCCTACTCTCTATAGGGCCTGATCATTCGTTCATAAGGTTATAGTTAGCTCTGGTGCAACTATAGTTCATTCTTCTCCTTCCCCTTAAGGAAGTAAGGAAGGAATTTAGATCCCTGTTGGAGCCCTGGAACCAAAGTGGGAATAGAGAGAAGGAAATATGAAACCACACTTTATTTTTCCCCTATGCCCAATGCAGACCAACCGACAATCGTATTAGGTAAAACAACATTTCATACTTTTTCCCATGGGTCAGGAACTGAACTTGGAATTCATGGGCGACACTGTATTTTGAGGTATGCAATCGAAAAAATTGCTTGCTAGGTCCATTGAAAGGTGTGGCCAACTAAAAACACGAAGAGCCTGGAGCAGTCCCGACAAACTTATGTGAAGGCATAGTGATTTTACTTTCATGACACAACCATCTAGCTCCCACTATTCATGCTGAAAATGGAAACAAGAAAATCTTGATTTAATTTTCCCTTGAATTAAATTAGGAGAAAATTGTAATTCCACATCAGAAGACAACAAGAATGAGTTATCTAAGTTAATTTCACTTACTTGGCTCAGTTAATACGATTTGAGGTCCTAACTTGAGTCATGTAGAGTGGTTCCTAAGTTTTAGGAGCCTAGGTTGAGTTTAATTTGACTTGTAATAGTTTAATTCAGTTAAATTGAGTTAATGTCAGTTAAACTAGTTCCATCTTTTAGAAGAACTAGTAGGAGGTCTAGCAATGGGGTGTAGCTTCATGTGTTCAACCAGTTAACTGATAAATCGGCCATAATTAAATCATTCATGCATGAAATTCGAGTTACCCAGTTGAGATTGGAGTTCAAGGGAAGAGTACTATCACTTGTATAATTTTCTGAGTTGTACAGGTGGTGCATGCAGTCAGATAAGGGAATATAGGTATTGCGCAATTCAGGATGTGGATTTCCCTAATTAATAGGGGGATAATTCCTTGAGAAATAGCACAAGGAAATAGGAACTTGGCAGGAAGCAGAATTGGCTAAGTATTGGCCAGAGTTAGCTTGTGAGGTAGTGAGATAGATTATACTTGTGCAAAAATTGTTCATGCTAAACAAGCATTGTATTTCTTCTCTATTTTTCTCATCTAATGCAATATACAGATAGGAAGGGGTTTTGAGCAATAAGATTTCCCCTTAGATAAATCTTTGAGTATCTATGATAGAATTTATCTCATGTTTATGTTGTGATTTCTCGATCGATTAATTGTTTCCGCTGATGAGTAGAGTAGATTCAAGTCTTTTATTTTAGAAAATCACATAGGCAATTTGAATCTACAAAGAATTTATACATGGTATTAGAGCAGGAATCACAATAGAAGAGAACAATTTGAGTTTATCTTTGCAGGTAAATTGAATTTGTAGTATCATTTTTTAGAGCTAGCAGGATGTCATTCTATAGATTGAGACACGAGTATGCCCTTGAGGGTAGCTCAAATTATATTTCCTGGAAGGATAGGATGGAGGCAGCATTGGATGATAACGGGCTGAAGGAATTCATAGACAATGATATTCCTAAGCCTCCAACAACTGATGCTCAAGATATGGCAGAGTGGAAGAAATGTGTGGCAAAGGTGAGAAGGATCATATTAGAAGGAGTTCGAGATCACATTGTCTCGAATCTCCATGAGAAGAATACGCCATGTAATGTGGAAAGCCTTGATAGACTTGTTTCAGAACAACAATGACCACATGAAGCTGGCACTGAAGGAAAATCTTCGGAAGATCAAGATGGAGAAGGGCAACACAATACCATAGTACCTGAGCGGGTTCACCCAATGTCGGGATGAACTTGGGATTGTTGGTATTATAGTTGTTGAAGATTATCTGGTAAGCCTAGCACTTCTAGGCCTTCCTAAGAGATGGAAAAACTACCATGATTCAGTAAATGGGAGGGAGAAGCTACCAAATTGGGAGTGATTGTGGTCCGACTTGGTGCAATAAGAGATAAGGAAAAACACCAGAGATGGAACCTCATCCAAGCATGATGATGAGGAGAGTCATGCCTTGGCTAGAAAGGCAAAGAAAGGGAAAGGGAAGAAATCCCAATCCAAAGGAGATTATGGTCAGGTGGGAAAGAAGAAAGACTTATATAAGATTAAATATTTTCAATGTCATGAGCTAGGACACTATGCCACAAAGTGTCCGAACAAGAAATTAGGAAAGAAACCCTTAGGAGGAGTGACAGGTGAAGCTCTAGCTTCAAAATTTGAGTACGATTTCACACTCATTATATGCATGGTGACATCGATGATGGGTAGTGTGGTATCTGGATAGTGGAGCTTCATTCCATATGATGGGAAACAAATAATTTTTCAGTGGCTTGGAGGAGAAGGACCTCTAGGTGCACATCGAGATGAGAGATGATGGAAGGTATAGCTCAACTGGTATATGTATAGTTACTTTTCAAAGGGAGTCTGGTTCTCTCTCACATTAAAAGATGTCATGTATGTTTTGGGTCTGAAGAAGAATTTAGTTTCAGTTCCTATGTTGGAAGACGTGGATACGATGTGATATTTAGCAAAGGAAAGGATTTCTTTAGACATATCACCACAGGACAAGTGACACAGATCGAGATTCGGGTGAAGAACCTCTAAAAATTGGATGTAGAATACTATGCTTCTTTGAGCATGTAAGCAGAGAAGGTGCAGAGCTGAGACATCAGTGAATTAGGGCATAGGAGACTTAGCCATTTGCATCATGGAGCCTTGAAGATCATGCAACATATTTCTACAGGAATTCCCAAGGGTGCATTAGAGCAGCAAGATAAATGCAAAGGGCTTACATTGGGGAAGTACACCAAAGCCACCTTTCATGATAAGGACAATAGAGCGCAAGCAATCCTTGAAAGGGTTCACTCAGATGTGTATGGACCTTTCTCGACAAACTCCATGGCCAAGCAAAGGTATTATGTTATATTTGTAGATGATTTCTCACGTAAGTGTTGGATTTTCTTCATGCAGAATAAAGACCAGACATTCTCCAAATTTTGTAAATTTAAAGAACTTGTTGAGAAAGACACTACTAAGAAAGTGAAGGCTCTCAGGAGCAATAACGGTGGTGAATATGTGTCGAATGAGTTCAAGAAATTTTGTGCATCAGAAGGCATTTGACGAGAGTTAACAACATCCCATAACCAACAATAGAATGGGGTTGCTGAGAGGAAGAAGAGAAGTATTGTGGGAGTTACACAAGCGATGTTACATGATAAGGACCTACCATTGCACTTGTGGGAGGAAGCATGCAACATAGTTGTATATGTGCAGAACATGAGTCCTCATTGAATTATCGGGATGAGTACACCAGAAGAATATTTTTCAAGGAAGAAACCAGATGTGTCACACTTCAGGATCTTTGGTTCATCAGTTTACTGTCATGTTTCCAAGGATGCAAGGAAAAAGCTAGAGCCGACAGCTGAGTTGGGCATATTTGTGGGGTACACTGATACACCTCACAACTATTGGGTGTACCTTCCATCTCACAGGATGATAGTTGTTCGTAGAGTTGTGAAGTTCAATGAAGAGAAGGCCATGATATCTTCCCTTGAGAGGGAGCTTTAGTTGCATGTAGATGAGGAGATTTTGGCTCCAAAGGAATAACCTCAAGATGTTGTGGAGCAACCACAAGCAAAGGAGTAGAGAGTGGAAGCACCCAGTCATGCAAAGACATCTAGAGATGGAAGGGAGCACATCGGGGAAGCTGACAGATTATTGGCTCGAAATTCCTCCTTACTGGAAGTCTCTACTTGAGTGGATGTCTCCACTCAGTCTCCTCTTTGCTTCTCTAATTGTGGCTACTCCACAACTTTCTAAGGTTGCTTATGAGGCTGCATGTTGAGAGGTAATTCATGCTCCCTCTCAACCACCAAGTATCTAAAATTTTACTTTCTCCTCATTGCTTTGCATACGTCTTGTACCTCAAGTGCACACAGGTTCTTGACTCGCACACCGATTTGTTTCAATTTTCATGTGGCAATGTATCTAAGGAAAACCTTTCCTTTGCTAAATATCACATCGTAGCCACGGTCTTCCAATACTGTGATGGAAACAAGATTCTTCTTTAGTTCTAAAACATACAACACATCTATGAGTTTGAGAGGCGATCCAGACTCCCTCTGAAAAGTAATTGTACCAATGTCAGTCGTGTTATACCTCACATCATCTCCAAACTCTATGTTTTGCTTAAGGTCTTTCTCCTCTAAGTCACTAAAGAGATCTCTATTCCCCGTCATATGGAACGAGGCACCGCTGTCAATATACCACATGCTTCCCATTACAGTGCTTGCCATGCATGCAATGAGAGTGAAATCAAGTTTGAATCGTCAAGATAGAGCTTCACCTGCTACTGCTACTGCAGGCTCCTTCTTGCTTGCTTTCTTCTGTGAGCATTTTGTGGCATAGTGCCCAAACTCGTGACAATGAAAACACTTGATGTTCAACAAGTCCTTATTTTCGCCTTCCTTGCCTTGGGACTTCTTTCCCTTGGATTTATTTTCTTTGCTGACTAATGCAAATTTCTCTTCCACTTCTTTGGATGAGGTCCCATCTCTGGTGTTCAATCTAATCTCTTCTTGTACCAAGTCATACCACAAACGCTCCCACTCTGGTAGCTTCTCCCTCCCATTAGCTGAGTCCTGGTAATTGTGCTAGCTCTTGGGAAGGCCTAGAAGTGTTAGGTTCACCAGATCGTCTTCAGCAACCATAACACCAACACTTATAAGCTCATCCCGACATTGGGTGAACTTGGTCAAGTACTTCAGTATCAAGTCACCCTTCTCCATCTTGATCTTTCTGAGCTTTTCCTTCAATGGCAGCTTCATGTTGTCATTGTTGTCTTGAAACAGGTATGTCAAGGCCTTCCATATTACAAATTGAGTTTCCTTACCATGGAGGTTCAAGGAAATATGATCTCGAACTCCTTCTAGGATAATCCTTCTCGCCTTTGCCACACATTTTCTCCACTTTTCCAGATCTTAAGCATCAACTTAGCTTGGGAATATCTTTGTTTATGAATTTCGTAAGCCCGTTTTCTTCCAACACTGCCTCCATCCTGTCCTTCCAAGCAGTAAATTTCGAACTACCCTCAAGGGCATATTCGAGTCTCAATTCATAAAACAACGTCCTGCTGGCTCTAAAGTATGATACTACAAATTCAATTTCTCTTGTAAAGTACAAACTCATATTCTCCTCTTCTATAGTTATTTTAGCTCTGATTCCATGTATAAATTCCTTGTAGATTTAAATTGCAGATTGTAATATGCTAAAAAAATTGACTTGAATCTACTCTACTCATCAGTGGAAACAATAAATGATCAATTAAATCACGAAGTGTACAAGAGAAAGAATTCAATCACACATAACACAATAATTTTCTGGGGAAAACCACAACTAAAAACCCTTGCTATATGTATATTGCATTAATCAGAAAATATGAGAAGATTACAATGCTTTTCTCAAGCTTGAGCAACCTCTACACTATCTCTATCTATCTCACTACTTCCGAGATAAGATCAAGCCAATACTTAGCCAATTTTGCTTCTTGCTAAGCTCCTATTTCCTTGTGCGGTTTCCTTGGGAATTAGCCCATATTTAATTGGGAAATTCCACAATTATGAATTGCGCAATCCTCATAGGCCTTCCTCTGATTTCATGCACCACCTATACAATTCAAATGATTATACAACTGATAGTACATTGTCCCTGAACTCCAATCTCAACTGGGTCTTTCTCTGATTTGACATGCATGAGTTAATTATGAGTGAATCTTCAGTTTATGAGTGGATCACTGCAAGTTACACCCCACTACTTCGAAGATGTAAGACAATAAGCCAACATAGATAATGTGCTTTGTGAAAATATGAGCAACTGTAGCCTTGGATTATAGCTAAGTTATTTAAGCATTTTGACCAAGTCAATCAAGGGAATTTTTATGGAAGCTTATCTTACACTTTAGAAATCTTGGTGCATATTACTACTCCCTAATATAAAAACTATAAATATTTGGTGATATATTTGTAAAAATATTAAAATTTTAATTATTTCTAATTGAGCTCTATGGGTTAGCTCAATTGGTCGGGTCTTGAGGCAAATTTGCTATTGAGAAATCATAGGTTCAAATATAAATATAGAGAAAGATTTTGGGAAGTGTTGTAGTGGCTACAACACATTCTTAACCCTTCCCATGAAATTTGAATCGATAATATGATAAAAACTAAACCCCACACAAACTAACTAATATACATCTCATAAATAATTCACAAATATATTTATTTATACAAATTGTTCAAATAAATCAAAAAAAATATGTGCGATTATAGTTTATTTTTAGTTGCACAATCTCAGAGACGACGAACAAAATGACATTCCACTTTTTATCATCAATGATTTTTATTTTCTAACCTAAATAAATCTTAATTAAAATTAAATGTAATATTAAAAAGTCAATTAGCATCCAAAACAAATTAAACGAACTCAAGTTTAATAACAACGAAGTGATGCAGCAATGCCTAGAATGTCGTGAACATAGACATCTATTGCCAGCGTGGACAGATTCGACATGCAAAAGTGACGATCGATTAATCAATATTGACTGGAAAATATTTGAGGCGCGCTTAGCCCAAGGAGGCTTCGTGAAACATGTACCTCCACAAGTCCTTAGTTAAAATTAGGAACAGATTTTTCCCTCTGGGAAACAAAATAGTTAACATTACGAATACTAGTTGAAACAAGGAGCCACTGCCGTGGCGGTAGTCCCTGCCGGGGTCTGCAGGGACAACACAAATGGATTGCTGTAATTGCACTCAATAGGAACTATATCGGTAGATGCTAACCCGCCCCAAGCTTAGTAGGTTGACGAGTGCATGAGCAGGGGGAAGTAGGTTTTCAGCGGAATGGAATAGCAAGACCAGATCTGGTTTCTTGCGACAGTATTCGAAGTGAATGTGTTAAGATATGGGTATTCATTAAAAAACAGTGTTACATTAAAAATGTAAAATTTTAAAGAAGATATATGCTCAAAACCAGTAAAACAGAAAATGTAGAAAGACATTATTATGGTTATCATTAATCAAATGTTTTTTTTATTCATTAAGTAAAATATCAAGATCACATATTCAAGCTATAGATAGAGTTGCTCCTGTTGTGCATCCCTTAAATAGCCCCAGTAAATAGCCCAGCGCAGAAAGACCAAATCCACTTTGAGTATTGTCTCTCCACAAACATTTTATTTGTTTAAAAAATAAAACCATTAATATATGTAGAAATAAGTAATAATTGAAAAAATTAAAAAAGATAAATAAACATTTGAGGAGGCACGTGCCTCTCCTCTCTCGAGCTCAAGTATCTCCGCCATCTGGACAACATGCTTTAATCATGGCTCAACCGGGTATCCATTGACAATCCACCCAGCGGCTCAAACACAACAAAAACAATCCACCCAACGGCTCAAAAACAACAAAAACCAGAAGGGAAACAACTACAAACCAAAAAAACCGTGTGCGATTCTCATTTTTTATTCAATCAACTAATTTTCTCACTCGATTCCATTATGAGATAGGCAGGGCAGAGTGCAGATGATATTGTGCTAACCGAGGAGGGCAATTACTTGAGTGCATCTGAAATGGGGGATCATGATCCATTAGAAGAACTTGTAAGGCCATTTCATGATGTTAAATGTGCCATGCCAAGATCATATCATAATCATTCTCATCCTGTGTGATCCCCATAGCTAAGATCCGATTTATCTTCCTACCTTCACGATTACCTATCTGTTGGACAACACTAGTCGCTGCTTGGATGCTTTAAGTTGCCCTCTTTTATTGATTCAATACAACAGAGCAACCAGACTCCTAAGATTGTAAAGGAAAGCTTGGTGCGTACGAGTAACACTCTTTTATTGATTCAATACAACGGAGCAACCAGACTCCTAAGATTGTAAAGGAAAGCTTGGTGCGTACGAGTAGCATTCATTCGACTTACCTTTACATCATCAATTGTCCTTTGCTTCTCAAATGATGAACAACGTGTGTGAGCTTCTTTGTAACTTTATTTTTTAAATATATTAATAAATAGTTTTATAAAATTATATTTTGTAACAATAACATTAAATAATAGAAAGTAAGATAATACAATATTTTTCCTTATGCTAATTTAAATAATAAAATTGTGGATAGATACATATATTCACTATTAGTTGGATAGTGGATTCAACACAACCACACCAAGTTGGATTATAGTTGTGAATACCAACTTTTTAAGCTTAAAAATATCTATCTAAATTGACAAAAAAAAATTCATTAATTAATTAAACATGAGAATTATTATATTTATTTGATTACTTTTTTGCATAAAGAAGTATCGTCATAATTGTTTGTTTTAATTCCCCACATAAAAGTAAATCATTAAAAACTTAAATCTTTAATTCTTAAATCTATCTAAATTGACAAAAAAAATTCATTAATTAATTAAACATTATATTTATTTGATTACTTTTTTATCATAATTGTTTACTTTAATTCATTACATAAAAGTAAATCATTAAAAACGTAAATCATTAATTCTTAAATGCAGTGTACTTTAAAATTCAAAAAACATAAGCTCCCGGAACTAATTGACTATGTGTGATTAGGAAATTAACCTATAAATAAACAATAAAACATAAATTTACCAATAAAATAAATTATTTGAAAATCTTCTACCCATTAAAAAGACAAATCTAAACTTCAAATTTAACCTCTACTAACCTTCCTAACATTTATTTACACATTAATATATCACCTAAATAAAAAGTAATGAGTAACTAGGAAATAACCGTAACCAATTGCTGTAGGAAAAATAAAATTACGCTGAGAAGCTTATAATCCAATATGACCCGATTACCAAGAAAAACAAATCTAAATAAAGTGGTGTGGGAACAAATAGATCTTGTTTGTTGAGCAGGATCAATCTATACTCTAGCAATCGTGTACTAAATATCTATAGTGGGTGGAGCAATCTCATTTTGGCAGAGTGCGAGTTGAAAGTTGAGAGCCCTGAATCGGAGCTTTCTCGACCGTACTACTAAACCAATCAATAGCCATAGGTGAGGTGAAAATAGAGATATTTTGTACTCCCATCACTTAAAGTTGTGACAGCAAGTGACTCCGCCCCAGGAACAGTATAGTCATCAGGGACATACGAGCATGGTGGCATGTGAAAACCCGAATTTGAAACATATTTGTAAGAGAGAAAAACTTAAAAGAGAAATAAGCCAAGGAGTAGCTAAAGGTATATATTATTTATAATAACATCGAAGAAAATAGGCAGGAACAAACTGTTTGTAATACCTAAAAGAGAAAAAATTCCCGGCACGCATAAACTGTTTGTAATACCCAAAAAAAATCCCAGCACGGATAAACTGTTTCTAATACCATAAAAAAGAGAACGGTTTATAAACCGGAAACTAAAATGAGAAATAAGCAAATTATTATTTAGCTAATAGATCTGAAGAATAAAAACTAAAACAAATAGGAACAAACTGTTTGTAATACCCAAAAAACATCTCGGCACAAACAAACTGTTTATACAGTAAGACATAAAAACATAGAAATTTATAAACCAAAAACTAAAAGCAGAAATAAGCAACTTACTGTTTAGCTAATAACTCTGAAAAATAAAAACAAAAATAAAGTATTTACTATTTAATATACCATCGAAAGAAAACATGCAAGAAAAAACTGTTTGTAATATTAAAAAAAGTACACTACTAATAAACGGTTTATAATAAACTGTTTATAATACAAAACGGTAATAATATCCATGGGACGTTTATAATAAACTGTTTATAATACAAAACGGTAATAATATCCATGGGACTTTTTGCAAATCAATTCTAAACACTAAAATTTGAGAGACAGAAATTGGTAATGAGAGTTGTTTTTTTATTGATGGTATCTTCTTACACTACGGATGTATAGATTTGGCCTTCAGAGATTTTAACAGAGATGAAACTCTTTACTCACAAACTGTTTATAATACCAACCAAAAAAACTGTTCATGAACTTGTTATAGCTGCATTCACAAACACGCGGAGGGGTTACTGTCTTTCCTCAAATCTCTGCGCATGGGAAAGACCTATGTTAATTTCATGCCTACCTTGAACTTGTGGTTTACAGACTACAGAAAAATGAAAAAGCAAATTACATGAAAGACCGTCTCTGCCATTTTCAGGGGAGGCGTTATGTATGATTTTCAAATTTCAAGCGAGTGGGACCGCATTTCCAGAGATGATCCAGGAGGAGATGCTCCACGGATGCTTATGTGACGGTCATACGGGAGGACTAGAGAAGCAAGATGCTGATGGATGCTTTATGTTGCATATCGTAGGTGTTGGATGATGGGTCAGACCCGAAGATTAGAGTACAGGACCCTTCAAAAGAAACTCGACAGCCCGCCCTAAAAAAGCCACTTATAGTTTGACGCATACAGTTGGGGCTTCAAGGCAAGGGCCCTTTCCGGGGGCAACGAAGTCAGTAGCGACAGATAAGGAAGGTAAGAGCTCCCACCAGTCCTAGAAGGGTTATTTTTGCCTTCATGCTCATAGAAAGGCGTCTACTAGCTGCATAAACTGGCAGAAGCCAAACCAAAGAAATGGCATGAACAAAAACAACTTCTCTAATAATGGAACTGTTGTAACTTCTCTAATAATGGAACTGTTGTAATCGTGGAAAGTAATATGTCGTTGTAAAATGGAACTTACAAGTTGTAAAGCTGAACCTCCGCCCTTCACAAACCCTGCCGCTTGACACTCTCTGCTCCTCAAACTAACTGGTCTGACACTCTCTGCTCTGCTCCTCAAACTTACTCCGGACAAAGCATTAGTAGATGACCGTGGATGCCTCTGCATACTTCAATCATATGCAAACATCTGGCACTTGCAGGATGCAGGACACTGCATGTAGGACACTCGGCAATATAACCAAACTTCAGATAAAAAAACTTTCCATATCTGAGAACTTTGGATATCTTGTATAACAAAGACACAGGCAGAAACACCAGCAAAAGTGAGACAAAGCTCACACAACTTCATCCATTCAATTGCTTAATTACATCACACTTATATAGGAAAACTTATGCAACCAATTCCTAACCACTCACAACTAATTCTTGTTCAACTGCTCATAACTAATTCTGTTCAACTGCTTCATAACTAAATCTATTTCTGCATTATTTTCACATCCTCCCTTAATGGAGAAATGGATTCTCTACAATACCTAACTGACTTCTAAAAACTTCAAATTTGATTTTACCAAGGGGCTTAGTAAATATATCAGCCACATTATCCTTGGTGTTACAAAATATCAATCCAATTTCTTTTGACTCAATTTTCTCACGTACAAAGTGGTACTGTAACTCAACGTGTTTTGTTCTAGCATGGTAAACTGGATTATGTGCTAATTTGATAGCACTTTGATTATCACAATTGATACATGTTGCACCACTTTGCGCTTCTTCAAGATCTGCAAGAATTCTCCGCAACCAAATAGCTTCACAGGTGGCATTGGTCAAAGCTTTGTACTCTGATTCTGTTGATGATAAAGAAACAGTTGGTTGTTTCTTACTACTCCAAGATACGACCCCTGATCCAATATGAAATGCATAGCCAGAGGTAGATCGTCTATCATCTGGATTTCCTGCCCAATCTGAATCAGAAAAACCTGTCAGTGCAACATCAGATACATCAGTATACATAATACCAAGATTCACTGTTCCCTTTAAGTATCGGAGAACTTTCTTTGCAGCATTCCAGTGATTTCCTGAAGGCTTAGCCATGAATTGACTAAGGATACTGACTGAGTATGCAATGTCTGGCCTGGTAGTGGTGAGATAGTTCAAACTTCCCACTAACTGACGATATAATGTTCCATCTGCCTCTTTCGAACCATCTTCTTTGTACAACTTTGCATTCTGTTCTAAGGGAGTTGACATAGCTTTACAATCTGTCATATTGAACTTTTTAAGAATCTCCTTTGTATATTTGCTTTGAGTGATCAAAGTTTTACCAATTTCTCTCCATACCTCAATGCCTAAACAGTAATGCATTTCACCCAAATCTTTCATTTCAAAAACCTGTGACAACTGAACTTTAATTTCTTCCATTAACTTGTGAGCACTGCCTGTTATAATGAGATCATCCACATATAAAGATATTAAAGCAACATTTCCTTTTTCATCTTTCTTAACATACAAGTTAGGATCATTTTTGCTTTTCACAAACCCATTCTGAAGAAAGAAAGTATCAATCTTTACATACCATGATCTTGGTGCCTGTTTCAAACCATACAATGCCTTTTTTAACCTGCAAACCAGATGCTCCTGTCCCTGTTTGACAAACCCTTCAGGTTGAACCAAATAAACTTCTTCCTTTAAATCACCATTTAGAAAAGCAGATTTGACATCCAATTGATGTATATTCCAATTATGTTTTGTGGCTAAGGCAATCAGTAATCTAATTGTATTCAACTTAGCTACTGGTGCAAAAGTGTCTTCATAATCAATTCCCTCCTGTTGAGCATATCCTTTTGCTACTAATCTTGCCTTAAATTTATCAATTGTACCATCTGCTTTAAATTTTGTTTTGTACAACCATTTGCTTCCAATTGGAACTTTATTTTCAGGAAGTTCCACTAATTCCCATGTTTGATTTTTCATAATAGAAGCATACTCATCATTCATAGCATTAATCCATGGTTCATGTTGTTTAGCATGTTCATAATCAATTGGTTCTTCAACATTCATTATATTAGACATTAAGGCATAGTCTCTATACCTTTCAGGAAGCCGAGTCTGTCGGGATGACCTTCTTGGTGTGGGTGTTCCATCCATGATTCGTTGGCTTTGAGGTGTATCACCTCCTTGTGATGACTCACTGCTGCTAGATGTGCTCATACTGCTGCTATCATCCTGATCCTGTACCTGTACCTGGACCTGTTCCTGTTCCTGCTTAATCAAAGTATCAAGCTTGAGATGTGCATCATTAGAAATATGCCATGTATCATTCTTTGTGTTACTTTTATCAGTCTGCTCATGAAACAATACATCACGACTTGCAAATAGTTTATGGGAACTTGGATCAAACAATTTATAGGCTTTCTGATCCGTACAATATCCAATGAAAACACACTTGATGGACTTGGCATCAAGTTTGCTTCTGTTAGCTTTAGGAATATGAGCAAAAGCAGTACATCCAAAGACTTTGAAATGACTCACATCAGGTTTATAACCATAAAGAACCTCAAAAGGAGTTTGAAAAACTAATTTCTTAGTGGGACATCGATTCTTCAGATAAACAGCAGTGTTAATGGCTTCTGCCCAGAAACCATTAGAGATGTTCTTACTTTGCAGCATACTACGAGCAGATTCCACCAAGGTTCTATTCCATCGCTCAGCAACACCATTTTGCTGAGGGGTATGTGGCACTGTGAACTGTTGTTGAATTCCATTAGATTTACAATAGGTGTTAAATGCTTTTGACTTATATTCACCCCCTTGATCAGATCTGAGTATTTTGATGCACTTTCCTATTTGTTTTTCAACCATATTTCGAAACTCTTTAAAATACTCAAATATGTCACTTTTCCTTCTAATGAAATAGACCCAGGTATATCTAGATCTATCATCAATAAAAATAACAAAGTATGAAGCACCACCAAGAGACCTAGTTTGCATAGGTCCGCATACATCAGTGTGAATTAATTCAAGAATATCATACTTCCGTTTCTCAGTATGAACAGGAAACTCTTCTCTATGCTGCTTACCAAGTGCACAAGCTTCACATGGTAAATGTTCACACTTCATAACAGGAAGACCTTCAACCATTGATTTCCTTTGTAACAACGATAAATCATTGTAATTTAGGTGCCCATACCTGTGATGCCATAATTCTGCTGTCGATGTCTCTTGGGATGTCAATGCAACATGGCGCTTGACTGTCACATCCAATCTGTATAATCCTCCAACCCTGGTACCTGTAGAAACAACCTTGTAGTGGTCCTGAACATCTTTCACTAGACACCCCAACTTACCAAATTCTACTTTTAAATGATTATCAGTGATAGTGGAAACAGATAGCAAATTCTTTTTAAGAGCAGGTACATACATCACATTATGAATCTGTCGCATTTGTCCATTAGGTAAGTACACATTTATTATGCCATAGCCTTGAACTTTAAGTGACCTATCATCTCCTAGGTAAATGTGTGCACCATCAGATTTCTCATAATATTTATCATACCAATCTTTATTACAAGTCATGTGTGCCGATGCACCAGAATCTATAAACCAAGCATTCTCATCATCAGTTTCAGCAGACAATGCAGCATCAGAAAGAAATAACTTAAGATTTTTAAATCCATCATTCACTGAGGTGTCTCTGTTTATGTAATTTCCATTATGCCTGCTATGTCTTTGATTTGATTCATTATTCTTTCTCCTATAGCAATCTTTAGCCAGATGTCCAGGTTTTCCACAATAATGACATTCAATGTTCCTTTTAACATAAGAATCAGGAGGTGCCATACCTTTCTGCTTTGCTTGAAAACGGCCTCTGTTTCTGTCCCATGGTCTCCCTCGAAATGGTCTTTGGCCTCTTGCAGTCAAAGCCAAATCAGAACCATTTGACTCCAGTTCAAAAGTTTTCATGCGCTCTTCTTCTTGAAGAAGAATTCCAGCCAATTCTTCAAATGTAGGGGGTGTTGGTCTAGCTGAGAGAGCTGAAATAAAGACTTTATAGTCTGGGACTAACCCCTTTAACGTAACAGTTACCAAGTCTGTACTAGAAACCTTTTCACCAATATCACCAAGCTTATCACTAAAGTCTTTAATTCGGGAAACAAAGTTGCTAATACTTTCATTGGTATCCATTTTGATAGATAGCAGCTTTGTTTTTAAAAATAAAATACGGTTTGCATTAGAAGTCTCATACAAACCTTTGAGAGTGTCCCATGTCGCCTTCGAAGTTTCACAGTCCCGAATGTGAGGAATAATATTGTCCTTCACTGACATGCGTAGCAGCACCCTTGCTTTCATTTCACGCTTCTCCCAATCTTGAGTATTAGTAGGAGGTTGAGGCTTGGTCTCGTCACCTTTGACAATCGGCCAGAGATTGTATGCCTCCAGTACTGTTATGATCTTAAATTTCCAATTGACATAATTTTCTCCATCAAGTCTTGAAGACTCATTTAAATATGAATCTGCAAGGGGATTAGCCATCTCTCCACCAATGACCAAATTCAAAAAAAAATTGCAAGCTTCTTAAGGTTGGAAAACCAACAAATAGACAAACACCTTAAGAGAAAAAAAAACAGAGGCGTAGGCTGGCTGTGTGGTTGAACAACAACAGCAAATAAAAGATGCAATGTTTAATTGTCTTCTGTCACCATATATGAATGCACTCGCAGGTCATGCACTGCGCACGGTGCTTCCTTCTAGGAATCAACTAACACCATACAATATAATAACATTCAACTTAAATTTGAATTTAAAAACTGATTCCGAAAACCTGTGGAGTAAACAGAACTTTCAACACTTCATTTCTCAGACAGCAAATTCGTACCCAGCCGGGGTTGAGCGAATTTCATTTCTCAGACATGAGGAATGTTCGAACAGCGAACAGAGTGACGCACGGTACCAGAAGCCGTGACACAGATTTACTAAAATAACACTCACGCAGGCAGATTAATTTACTAAAATAACACTCACGAATGTTCGAACAGCGAAATAACACTCACGCAGGCAGATTCTCCCTTCACGCAGCAATGTGCTCGCCTTCACGCAGAGCCTCCACATCAGCCTTCACGCAGAGCCTCCACACTAACTACGCTCTGATACCAAATTAAAACAAATACAACACAAACTATAACAAAGACACAGGCAGAAACACCAGCAAAAGTGAGACAAAGCTCACACAACTTCATCCATTCAATTGCTTAATTACATCACACTTATATAGGAAAACTTATGCAACCAATTCCTAACCACTCACAACTAATTCTTGTTCAACTGCTCATAACTAATTCTGTTCAACTGCTTCATAACTAAATCTATTTCTGCATTATTTTCACAGCTTTTACTAAAAAACTTACTCATATTATTTATAATGATAACTAAAGTTAGGAAAAAAAGCTCAAAATTATATACAATATTTTAAAAATAATACTACCTCGATTTTCAAAGCATTAAAAATATTTTTATAAAAATAAAAAATAGATACCCTTTATGTAATCTTTTTATTCAACTAAGATAATTATGATATCGAAATAAGTCTTTCAGATTATTGTTCCCAATAAATGAAAGCTGCAATCATTTGCTACTCCATATGAGTAAAAAAGGGAATTAGTGTAATTGCCAAGTAACGAGTACTCAAATGAAGGTTTCAAATGAAGGTTGTGAAAAAACATATATCTTATATAAAATATTTTTTCCATTTATAATGAGTTGAAAAAGTTAAAAATCCTCGAAGTATAATTTTTATATAGATATTATATGTAATTAAAAAACAGAAAGAAAAAACGAGTATAAATAAAGATGACAAAAAAATTATAAAAAATATTAAATATTTAAACTAATCTTTACATAGAAGTGAAAAATATCTACAAAGAAATTAAAATAATTGTTGAAACGCTGTACACTACCTATATTTACAATAATTGCTTAAGCTTCTGGATGTGGCAGGAACGAAAAGGGAAATTCTTAGTTGTGAGAGAAAAATTGAGATTTAATATTCGCCCCCAATAAGACCCTCAAAACTTTGGATATCTTGCTTTTACCCTGTCTTGAAAGCTACAAAGCCCGCAATAAGACCCTCAACTTTGTTGTCCAATCAGAAATTAGATAATAAATTTTATATTATTTTCTAATATGAAAACTTTGGTTAAAGTTGTGATACACATCAATATTTTTGGTCAAACAACAGATTAATACGCCGTCAACGCTGAATCGATTGCTAAGAGTCCCAGGCAGGGACTAATAATAATGTCAAAACTTTACATTTTAACTCATTTTAACTTTTTAGTTTATTAGATTTCGAGAATGATTAAATTACTTGAGTGGTAAATTATTTTTCTATTTTATTAATTTAAAAATATATATTTTTAAAATTTTATTTTTTAGATATATGATAAATTTATAAATAAGATAGTGATACTAGTCTTTTATGTATATATTATTTGTCAATTTGAATATGAAAGAAATTATATTAGTATAATCATATTAATAAATGTGGTTGATATACGTTATAAGTGTCAATTTTATATATACTATATTATAAATCTAATATACTAAATTAATATATTCATATTCATATTACACAATTAATACTAAAATTAAAATTAATATATCAATAATAATTTTACAACCATTTCTGTAGTTATTACTTCAGTCCTCCGACATTCTCCAGTGCTGCAAGTCGTATGATCAACCCGAGTTCAAGTCTCTCAGCTCTGAGCGAACACAGTGGATGATCTGTGTTGTAAAGTATCGAAGGCGGTGTGGTCTACAGAAATGGTAGATCCATCTCCTCCCATGGCACCATAGATCCGTCTCTCCTCAGTGCCGTATATCGCCAGAGCAGCAGGGAGATACTCATACAACTCGCGAATCTGAGCACTGGTAGATCCGTCTCCCCTCAATGCCGTAAAGGATCCTTGAATAATAAAGGATCAGTATATCGCCAGAGCAGCAGGGAGATACTCATACAACTCGCGAATCTGAGCACTGGTAGATCCGTCTCCCCTGAGCCATGTTGCTGGAAATTGACGGTTGATTGCCTGTCATTTGCTCATTTTGGCTGCACCACGCCAACCCAAATCGCATCTTCCTGCAGGTTTTTCTCATGCGCACTCGCATGTTTAATAATTCTGATCCGCACTCACTGTTTAGGTGAGATCTGGTTAGTCACCGGTATCTGAAAATTTTGAGTGAATAAGTTTGTTTGTACATTTTGTTTTCTAGATCTAATCTTCTGCAGCTAAATCTAGATCTAGGCGGCTAGGTTCTAGATCTAATCTTCTGCAGCTAGATCTAGATCTAATCTTATCTTTTGCCTTATTTCTCTACGGCTGGGTTTTACGGGCAAGTAAAATATGGCTCTTAGCTTCGCGAAAATAGCTGCTGGCTCATCCGCTTCTGAAGGGCAAGCTCCTGCCCATATCGCCAGTGAAGCCCCAGCTCCCACTGTCCAGGTGGTCCAGGCCTCACTCGATGAGGCTTTGAAGTTTTCTGAAAGTGCCCTAATCAAGTCCCGAACAAAGTCAACGGGCATCACCGGGGTCCGCCTACCCTAAACAACGGGCTACAAACCTTTACAACAAACGACCCACTAACAAACAAACTTCCGAACACATAAGGAGAAAAGACTCCAAACAAAGAATCAAATGGTTCCGCCCGGGGGCTAAGACTCATGCGACTAAGAGTACTGCCCTCCAGGAGTCCACACGTAAACCTCGAAAAGCACGAAGGAAAACTCCCCGAACTAGCTCAACGTACTAGAGTCGTTGATCTTCCCTTCCCGAATCCAACGGCTGAGGAGAATATCGCACGGAGAAGAAGCACGAGGATAACCCGCGTGATATGGGTGGTATTCTTTCTCCGCCCACTGCCACGTGTTGATTGATGAATGGCATCAGAGGCAAACCTTGAAAAACCACTTTAGGTCTTGGATGTGCGCGATAAACCACAAAACCGCTTTACCTTTGCATCCTCTGTGAACGAAACTACTTGTTCCTCTCCTCCTGCCATCCAAAAGAGAGCCTTCAACCAATGCGATCGGGAGCAGAGGCTAGATGAACCCTGGTCCGCCATTCTCTTCCCTGCCCGACTTGAGAAAAAACTCATTGTCTGCGCGAGCCAGACTGTAGCATTCTTCTCTCAAATTCCCCGCAGGCATCGTTTCCCAATTATAAAAACTGTATTCATTCTTACAGAGCACCCCTTCATTTTCCAGCTGGTCCGCCACTCTGTTGGCATTTCTGCGCACATGAGCAAAGCTAAGGGTTCTCAGGATTCTCAGATGTGATCGAATGCGTCGATAAACCTGCAATAGTCTCCAGTGGTGCAAGACTTTCTCAAGGTCTGAGCCATTAGAAATTCTTTTTATAGAATTGATTGTTAATTCAGAATCAGCTTCTATTATGGAGTTCTTCATGTTGAGATTTCTCAGAATCTCTAATCCCTGTTCTATGGCCATTAGTTCCGCCATGTTGTTGGTAGCATTCCCCAAGTAGCTGTGAAAGATGATTATTAAATTCCCCTTATCATCTCTGATGGCACCTCCATACCCTGCTTCCCCTGGGTTACCTTTCGAGGCTCCATCTGTATTTAGTTTTAAGTACCCAAGGGGGGGGGGATGCCAGAAGTCCTGCCTCATGGTAGCACGAGATGGAATCTGGATTGAGCTCTGAGGGACCATCTTCTGTAGGCCCAAAAGATGAAGAATTCGGGTGTCCTGATGAGAAGGCGGATTCTCAGTAGGGTGCTTCTGAAACGTATTAATAGTCTCTTTGAGCTGCCTGAGGAGCTGATTTATAATGATTTGGGGTGGGCTGGATTTGTCCTTGAAAATTCTGTTATTACGTTCTTTCCAGACATTCCATATTAGGAAGCCTGGGATCAGGGTCCAGGCTGAGTTGACAGTCTCATTCTCTGAGAGCTTATTCCTCCAATCCCTTAAGGTTTTGGAGATGTTGTTTTCATCTCTATCAGTTTGTCTAAAGATACAGGCTGCCCAATTCCATAGGGTAGAGGTGAAGGTGCAGAGGCTGAGAAGGTGATCCCTTGTCTCTTCCTGGATACCACATAACTAGCATCTGGAAGGTCCTGCAAAACCTTTCTTTCTGAGATTCTCCCAAGTCAAAATCTTTTTGTGATGCACCATCCACATAAACAGCTTGATTTTCATCCATTGAGGTTGCTTCCATAGGTCTTTCCAAGTGTTATCCGGGTTGGAAAAATTGTATCCAGTGACCACATCTTTGGCTTCTTTGAGGTTGAAATTACCCTCACTGCTTCTTCCCCATCTAAGTTGATCTAGGGACGACGAGATCAAAATTTTCCTCTTTTCCAGGATTTTGGCAAGAGTTTTTGTCTGGGTCTTCAGAGGAGATTCTTCACTATTAATTGGTATTTTCCAAGTTCTCCACTTGCCACTATTTCTAGTTTTATCCCAAAAGTCGCTGACCTTTTTAATTCCTTTGTTAACAGTTTCCTCTCTGAGAATGTCCAGTCCTTCTCTGCTTAAGTTGGATTCCTGCTGCCAGTTATCCTCCCAAAACCAGGCAAGGTTTCCATTCCCAATCTCCCAGAAGCTGTGATTCTGAACTAAAGCTCTGTTCTCCCACACATTATTCCAGATATGAGAACCCCTTATTTGCCCTGTCATTCTGATCAAGTCCCCCTCTCTCTAGTTTTTTGCATATTTCTCCTTCCAGAGCTTGGCCCAAGGGTTGTTGGATTCCTTCAGCCATCTCCACCAAAGTTTGGCCCCCAAAACTTTTTTAAGAGTTTCCGGGTCATGGAGACCTAGACCCCCATGAGGTTTGGGCATGCAAAGTTTGTCCCAAGCTACCAGTGCCCATTTCTTCTTTTCCTCACCTTTTCCCCACAGAAAGTCTCTTTGCATGTTCCTGATTTGTTGGGCAACTCCACTAGGGATAGGAAGAGCCGACAACATATAAACTGGAAGAGACTGCAGGACCACTGTTGTGAGAACAAGCCTGCTAGCTAGGTTTAAAGATCTACTTGTCCACTTGCAGATTTTGTCCTTTAGTTTGTTGATCAAAGCTTCCCAAACCTCCTTGTTCTGAGGTTTGTCAGTGAGAGGTATTCCTAGATATTTGGAGGGGAGTTGGTCTCTCTGAAATCCAAGAATTCTGGAGAGGTTTCTCTGAATTGCAATATTTGTATTGAAAAAAAAAACACTTTAGATTTTGAGAGACTTACCTCTGTACCGGCCGCTAAGGCGAAATCCTGCAGGATTTGCTTGTAGGCTTTGGCTTCTTTAACCGTTGGTATGCCCTGTAACATAGTGTCATCTACAAATTGCTGATGAGTTAACGTGTTCCCTTCCTGTGTAAGCTTGAGACCCTAGATAGTGCCCTCCCTTTTGGCAGAAGTGATTGCTTTGCCTAATCCTTCCATCATCAGAATAAAAAGAAATGGTGAAAGCGGATCTCCCTGCCTGAGGCCTCTCGAGGGCCGAAAGGATTTGGAGGGAGAGCCATTGAGGAGGATGGAAAAGCTGGCTGAAGTTACCAAAGCCATAACCCATCTTATCCAATTCTGGTCAAAGCCATAAGCAATTAGAACTTCTTTGATATACAACCAGCTCAGTTTGTCATACGCCTTCGCTAGGTCCAGTTGAATGATCATCCCTGCTTGCTTATTATTCTTGAGAGAGTGGACAATTTCATGTGCCTGAATGATGTTGTTAAGAATTTGCCTTCCTTCCACATACCCAGTTTGTTCCTCCAACATGAGTGTTGGTAGGAGGGGCTTTAGTCTATTTGCAATAACTTTGGAGATGATTTTGTATATCACATTACACAGGGCTATGGGCCTAAACCGATCTGGAGTCATTGCCTTATCCTGTTTAGGAATGAGGGCAATGAAAGAGGTGTTTAGCACTTTAAGGATTGTTTTTGAAATCCTTGAGTCCTTGAGTCTTAGAAGTATTGGTGACAAGTTTAGACTGCTATGGAATGCAGTGAAGGGTGTGACGAGAGTTATTATTCCTTCTAAGAAAAAAGGGAATAAGGAATTAGAAGGCCTTGATAAACAATCAGAGGATGGGGCAGAGGCGGATTGAGTTAATATTTGTCAGCAAATTCGGAAATGGGTTCCCAATCTTTATGTAAACAATAGCGATTACATATGTTGTTACTACTCTGATTCTTGTAAAAAACGCAAGAACTGTGATGGGGATGAAGAAAAATCAATGGAGGTCATGCCAGAGGTCTCTGGTATGGATCGTGTGGCTACCAAACTGTATGTGATTTCCAAGGGCCCCATGAAATTTTTGGAAGCTCATGGGATTCAACAATGGTGGTCTTATGAGTCAGAGCTCCAGATGGCATTCAATGGGAGTAAATTGATACAACAACAGGTTGGTTCCTTCATATAGCGTTCTCATCTGAAGACTACCCTGGGATCTTAGCCCCAGTCATGGGTTCAATTCTCAGGGCAACACAATAGGCCCTACCTGAACACCCCCAAATACATATTCTTTATTAGTATTTGTTTGGCGTTTGTCCACCGCCGCTACCAGGCAGGGAAAATTAAAAAAAATTGAGAGATTCTCTATCTGGTTTTCGATTTTGGAGTGATGTTTTTCTTTCGACTCGGATTATGGCGTAAATTCTGGTGACTGTTGCTTTCACACTCTCTGTTAATAAAATTATTTGATTGCTTTTGGTTATTGTGGTCAAGAATATAAGGGTTTAAAAGAATACAAGGGTTTTAGAAGTGGTATGAACCAAATTGAAAAAACTGTGGCAAGCAGAATCTCAAGTTAGGGCTAAAGACAATTTTGTATTTATTCTCTTTTTTTACTTTGCCGCCCTAATTTATGGTAGATTGTTGCTGCAATTGCTATACTAACACAGGCTCTAGAATGCATTTGAAGGGTTTTGTAGATAAAGGCTATCATCTCTGTATTTTTCTTACTGTTGAAAGATGAAAATTGCATGGCAGGCACCTCTGGAGTTGCAGGAGCTACATGTTTATGCTCCTCTTTCAATGTTCCCAAATTCCATTGGACGGATGAAGCACATTGAAAAGATTGTGGTGACTTGTATGTCAGATTTGATTCATCTCAAAACTTTACCAGAGGAATTATGTCATTTGTCCTCACTGTAATACCTGCACCTAAGATGCCCAGATATGAAGTTGCTGCTTGATTATTTTGGGTTCTTAACAAATCTCCAGCACCTCAATCTCTCTCGTTGCCGGAGTTTGCACGGGCTTCCAAATTCCTTCGGGAGTTTAATTCGACTTAAATATCCAAATTTGGAATATTGCTCTGATTTGACCTTGTTGGAGGAAACATTTGCAAATATCAGGACGCTTGAATATCTAAACCTTTCGGACTGCAAGAGCATGGAAGTGTTGCCTCACCAAGTTGCACATCAACTGTCCCTGGAAATATTAATCTTGTCAGAGACAAATTTAAAAGAATTGCCTGGGGATATTGGAAACCTAAGCAGTTTGGAAGAATTTTCTTTGGGAAATGCTTTGTTGGAAATGTTGCCCTGTTCTCTAGGTCACCTGAGCAGCTTGAAGAAGTTGTGGGTTTGTGATTGCCCAGAATTGAAATCTTTGCCCCATTCGTTGGGACTGTTGACTCAGCTGTCAACGTTGTGGGTTGGAGGCTGTGGAATACAGTTCTTACGATCAACAAATTCGGCCTCAGTCTTGATGGATCCGAGGCATCCGATCATGCAAAGCTGACCAGTAGATGAGTTCCATTTTCTGTCAGCAGGCAATGTTAGACCATTAAGGCCTGATCGTTCTATAGCCACTGTCTCTGAGAAGGAGGAACAATTCGAAAAACAACACTAACATTTGTAATACCTGATTTAGCAGCACTAGAATCAGATGGATCTATACATCTTATATCATGCACAATAAGCTTTGTATTAATAAAGTTGCCATCGGTGCGCTGAACTTTGTCATCCCTCATGAATGTACCCAACTTGCTACAAAAGTCATATGTGCCATTACATTGCCAATTGGGAACCACATTCAAAATCTAGCCAGACGTAAGTTGCAGTAGAGTTGAACATAATTGTTCCCCTCTATATATTTCAATACATTTTGACCGGAAATTGTCAGCATATGGGTAAGGATCACAAGCCTTTGCCACCAGGTACTCAACAATTCCAATTTAATAATCTTATCGGCCTCTCTTTGTACCTTTTGGGACAATTGCTAGTTTATTAGATGTCAAGAATTGAAGAATTGAATTATTTAAGTGATAAATTATTTTCTAATTTTATTAATTTTAAAATATATTTAGATATTTGGTAAATTTATAATTAAGATAATTTTTTATTTTTATTTTTTACTGGGCAATATTATATTGAGTGTAAAAGAAATTATATTATTTTTCAATTTCATATTAATCACCAAAATAATTATGTCTTTGGTCAATTTCATTTTGAATATTCAAAAAATTACACATTTTTTTATATATATAAAGTTTATAAATTAAATATTTATTTGTATATTTGATTTATAATTCACATTGAATTTTTTGTTTTTTAAATGTCATTTAAAGAATCTATTTAAATATTAATAGTATTATACATCTCTCTTTCAAAGAAGTAAACTAAACTTGTAATTTTTTCAACTTTCAATTATTTATACTACTCTTTGTTTAAAATATTAATATATATATATTATTATATTATTATATTATTATAAAATAGATATTAAAATATTTTATTTCAAATTGATATTGAAATGTGTTTCTAGTTATTAATATCATTTATAATATTATATATCAATTTATGTTAAACATAAATATAAACACGTATCTCCTTCTCCTTCATATTAGATTGTAAATACTATTTTTCAAGGCAACATCTTTTATTTTTACATTGATAATATTAATAAATTCCAAGTACTTATAAATAAATGATTGCAATTGAAAAAGTTATATAAATTATTATTATAATTATTAAATTAAAATAAATTTGTTAAAGTGATATTTTTTATTAAATTAGTAAAAGTGTTAATATTAATTATTAATATTAATATATTTTTTTTAAATACTCCATATTTTTATATTTAAAATTACAGTTTAAATAATGAAAAATTACCATTTAAGTTATGCAAAATTAAATTTCCTAATTAAAATAATTATACCAAATTTACTAAACAATCCAATGGTGCGATTTGCCTGGTTCCCTGAACACTCTAAATAAAGCTTCGGATTGCCGCTGTCAGTTTTGATAATTATTTGGTTGTGTATGACTTATGACTGATGTTTGAATATATATATATATATGTGGGGTCGGCAAAATTTGTCATAATAACCGCTCTGAGAACACAGTTTTGCAATAAGAATAGGAATTGTTTACCGATGTCAAGACAGGAATTGCCTGGCAGTCAAAAGTGGTTGGAATCTGGACAAACAAATTTCAAAAATTCTTGTAGAGGCAGTGTTTGAATCATGTTTTTGATGTGGAAATGGATTCAGTACCATCAAAAACATCAAAGACACCAAAAATTTTGAAGTTTTATAACTATAAATTAGATTTACAAAAATCTTTGCCAGAGTTTTTTTTAAACATGACCAGAGTTTCCATAACTTTCTGAGCAACTCCTCTGACTCATTAAACTACATGACAAGAATATGTTACCGTACGTCACTGTTAGCAAGGTGTCAGCAAGAGGGTGGGCTCCACTCCTGCCACGCTCAGAGGAATATGCAATAATGCATACACAATCAGAATACAAAAAGGCGGATAGTTGAATGGGTATGTCCCATCAAAACTTTAACGTATATTTATGAATCATTCCTTGGATTCTGTGGTCAAGCAACGCACCATAGAAATGGTTTTGGACCACTGTTAGTTATAAATATGTGGCCATCCTATAAACATATATGGGTCAAAATCTAAAGGTAACCGTCACTTTCGAGGGACCAGCAGCTAAGCTTCTCATTTCCAGAAGAGGTATGAAATCACCAATGCCATAAATTTCTCAAATAATAAAATAATTGAATTAAATTCTCATGGTAGAATTTCTGCAGCGGAAAAAGAAAATTAGAAAATCCCCAGCTCCCAGTCTTCTGGCAGCTGGAAGGGAATCCCAAAATTTTCCATTAACACATCCAACGGAGGAATATCCTCTAAGTTGAAAGATCCGCCATTCTCCATGGTTTCAAATGGTACTGAATCCCCAAATGTCGCACCCTGCTCCCAAGTAATCTGTTCGCCATTAATGTCATATTCCTTTTCCAAACCATATGATGAGGATTCCGCGCCATTTTCAGAAAGAAGCCGGAATTCTTCTGCGGCGAACTTTGCCGCCGCAGTTTGAATTTGCTGCGGTGATAGAAATGAAGCGCAGGAAAATTTCGGCGGAGAGTGGGGAAAATTGAGCTTGGCCTTGGATCCTCTGAGGCAATACACGGCAAAGTCATATGCACGGGCAGCTTTTTCCGGGGTGTCGTAGGAGCCCAACCAAATTCTGCCACTGGAATTGGGAATTCGAACTTCCGACACCCATTTCCCCCATTTTCTCATCCGGATTCCCTTGAAGTGCCGCGACTTCAGTGAGCAGCGGTTGGCACTGCGGCGGCAGTTCTGGTTTCGCGAGGGCTTAGTCATTGCAAGATTTTGCAGGGGAGTCGCACTGAGGACGTGCTGGTAAAATTTGAAGTCTGTCAAGGGAGGAAGTAGTGAGGGGATTTGAAATCAGAATCACAGAGTGGTAGCTACTAGAGTTGTGGAAGTGAATGTCTGCGGGATTGTTTGGTGTAAGTGCCAACAGATATATGGAGACGGAAAACGCGTTGGGTGCATGGGATCTTTTGTGGCATGGTCTAAGAAGTTAATATACGCGCAGCCGATTTAGAATTAAAAACATGGGAACCGGCTTGGTGTGAATGTGTGTTGGACGAGTCTGAACTTTTATCCATGGGAACCAGCGTGGTGTGAATGCGTTTGGACGAGTCTAAAGAAGAAAGTTTAGACTACGGTAATGTGGAATATTCCCGAAATTCATTGGTTACTTTCGTCCATCGCACATTCCAATCTGTTCAAATCCATGCGTTTAATTGCGGCTGACTTTCCACATGCGACCACAACTCGGTTATAATGAATGCGCTCTCGATGTCTTGTTGTCCATCGAATAGTGCCAGCAGAGGAAACACTTTGGGCCAGGACAGATTATGTCCCGCTATGTTGTATTTAATGGTGATTTTACTAATAAACTAGCATTTGCAATATATGTGGCAAAGGAAACGCTCTAAGGCAACGGCATAAGATATAATAGTATAGAAAAAAAAGTCAAAATTTTATACAATGTATAAGAAATAATAGCATAGAAGAGAAGTTGTGTGATTTCAAAATGGGTTTCTCTCCATCATAAAAAAAACTAAACACAAGTAAGACTACCCTAGTGGACCTTAAGTGGCAGAGGAAAACCTTGAGAAACAACATTATACAGTCAGTGATGGGGCCTAGATTCTAGCACCAACATTTTGATCCCTCTTTGTGCAACCACAAACAGATGTTTCATGTTGGCCCAACTAAACAAATGAAAATATTTCACGTCTTCTTTTGAGTTCTTAAGTAAAAACTATTTAAAATTGAACTCAAAATTTTACTCTCAACTCCTAAAGAGCATACACAATTCAGCTAGACACTGAAATCTTAATCTTTGCAGCTAAGTTGAACTTCTGTTCAAACATACAGAAGAATGTGCATGAAATGTTGGTCACTGTAAGTCAAACCATTCACAGCAGAGTTTTCAACCTTCAGCCACTAGTAGTGACAGGATAGAACTCTGAAACTTAGCATTGATAAAAGGGTTTTCGAGACTCTCCATAAGAACAGGAAGAAATCTCTCCACTCTTGGTAGATGATTTGTCAGATCTCAACATAGGTGGAATCAATTTGCAAGCATGCAGAGAAGAATCTGAACTGGCTGTGCTCTTCACTTCAGCATTATATGAAGAAACTTTCTTCTGCAATTGAAGATCATCATATGAGGGTCTTATCTTTGGAGCACTGGACGAGCGTATTTTAGCCTTGGCAGACTCTGTAGAGTTCATGTAATTAGGCCTTCCCACACTCTCATCTGATGTCTGCAGAGTATTTCCAGATTTTGGAGTACATGATCCCCTTGAGATTGTTGAGCTCTCATCAGATTGGATATCAGAGCTAGGCTTTGAAGATGATCTACCAGTAGGATGACTGGAAACCGCTGAAGGTGGTTTTGCAGCAACACGAACACTAATATTGTTTCTGCGAACTTTAACTTTGCCTGGTTCATGAGATTTCCTCAGATTCTCTCCAGCATCATCATAGCTTTTGAGAGACTGAATTTCACAAGCATCCATTTGGTCTTGTTCCATGAGTCTATTCTCCCAAGGCTTTGCAGCCATCCAACGTTCTAACCAGCTCCAACCCCAGCTATTTTTGTCTGGCTCAATTCTAGCATAATTCATGTTTGTTTTCGAATTGCTTCTCCATTGCTGAAAACAGATTCAACACCCATAAAAGTTACTAGTATATAAATTTCAAAATGTCAACCTGGCATCTACATCTAAGGTCTTGTGCAGAGGATTCTACCACAGCATTTAAAATCTGCCAGAAATAGAGTGTTCAATCAAGGACTTATACAAATGAATTTTCAAGTGACTTTTCTGCATTGAACATAGTTATGTACCTGATGGGAGAGAGCATAAGCAATTGCTCTCTCACGTTTGATTGCACCCTCTTGTCTCATTTGCAGTTTTGCACGAACTTCTTCAAGGGTTCCTTGACTATCACACCACCCCTCCTGAAACATGAGCATACAACTTATTGCCCAAAAAGATAGGTGGGGCATTGAGCATACAACATGTTCAACAAACCATGTACTTCAAATATATAAATAAAATAGTGAAATTTAATGGTGATCTTACTAATATATAAATAAAATAGTGAAATTTTAAAGTATTAAAATTTAAGGATATTATATTATTTAGTTTGGCAATATCCATGTCGTTATATATTAATATATCCATGTCGTTATATATTAATATAATCACATAAATGTGGTCCATACAGTGTGATAGCTATTATTTTTTATTTTTATAAATTACATTTATTAATGTGATTGTGTTATTATTATCAAAGCTAACATAATAATTTAAAATTTATTATTATTATAATTTTGAATTAATAAAACCCAAAGTAATAAAATTTGAAATAAACCAATGTAAAATTTAAAGGAATTGTCTTTAGTGCGATTTTTTGAACTTTTTGGTAGTAGAATTCGGTCGAAAAAATTTGAGGTAAAATCTTGATTTGTGTTATTTAAAATAGTTTTTTTTATTCTATATATAAATTCACCACAATGAAAAATCTTGATTTGTGTTATTTAAAATAGTTTTTTTATTCTATATATAAATTCAGCACAATAAAAAACCTTTAAGATACTTCGATTATGTAGGGCTTACACATCAAATTTGTGAATAAATTGCAGAGGGATTTTAGAGAAATTAGACTGGAAAAACATCCAAAAAATCACACTAAAAACACCTCAAAACTTAAATAATAAAACCTAAAACCTAATTCTAAAAGTAATAAACCTAAATAATAAACTAATATTTTTTTAAAACTAAATTTATAAACCTATATTTTAACATATATCTTTTAAATTCAATATAATAAACTTAAAAAGTAAAACATAAACTAGAATATATAGCTTAACATAAAATCATTTCACTTGAACATAAGTGAAGTTGTCTAACGAGGCGGAGGAATTGCCTGGATGGTTAAAAGTGGTCGGAATCCAGGCAAAAAAATTTCAAAAAATCTTGTAGATGCAGTGTTTGAATCGTGTTTTTGATGGTAGAAATGGTTTCAGCACCATCAAAAATGTCTAAAACCCCTAAAATTTTGAAGTTCAACAACTGTAACTTGAATTTAAAAAAATCTTTGCTAGATTTTCTCTAAATATAACCAGAATTTCCATAACTTTCTACACAACTCCTCCCCTCATTAGACTATGTGTAAGTGAAATGAGTTTTATTTTCCAAGAAAAACCAAAAAAACAAATATAAATAGAAGATAATCCAGCCAAGCAATTAAAGTTGAAAATAACATTAAAAAGACAAATTGAAGAACATTGTGGAAGGTTGGGCTCAAAAACCCGAACAATTTTTTGAACATAATATTTTTTCACATTTCTCACTGCAATACAATCCGAACAAGACATCTAATCAATCAGTCATAACATTAACATTTTACTTATCAAAATCTTCTTTTATTTTTGTCTAATAATATTTTTGAGGAAACAACCAACTGCCTCACGCACCTCGGCGATGCCTGGGTTAACTATCGTCTAATTATGATGCAAATAATACTTAAATAAAAAATGCGTGGAACCGGACTGAAAAGGAGGTCTCTGGAAACGGCGCCATTGATTGCCGTACAAACCGTACTGTGAAATGGTACTGCCACGTGTCAATTAAGTTAGTTATGTGGTGTGAGTTTTGGACAAGTCCACCCAAGCGGAGGAAATTGACACGTTAGTTATGTGGTGTTAGGTTTGGACAAGTCTATTCAGGGGCAAGAATTGACTCAATTGATAAAAGTTAAAAGTGGTTTGGCAAAAAAATTTTAACAAGTTTTAGTGTTTCAATTGTGTTAAGTAAATCTAATTTCTCATGATTTTTGAATAGTCCAATTAGCACTCATTGCATCGGGTGATGTTCAGAGGGATTTACACTATGCCATTTATTTCAATTCCACTTCTTCACCTCTGTGAGCATCACTCGGTGCAATGAGTGCTAAGTGGACTGTTCAAAAATCATGAGAAATTAGTCAATTATGACTACCTCTCATGGAAATGATCATAGATGAATGACTTACTTAAAGCAGTTGAATCCCAAAAAATGATATCTAATATAATGCACTGCGAAAACCCCCAATAATTAAATCTTACTGTCTAAATCATGTTTTTGATTATGAATAATTAAATCTTACTGTCTAAATCATGTTTTTGATTATGGAAATGGATTCAGTACCATCAAAAATCTTTACCAAAATTTATCAAAATATTACAAAAGTTTCCATAATTTTACGGGAGAAAACAATCTGGTCAGACCACGACAGTAGTCTTAACTAAGGTTCACCTGAAACCAAATTTGACATATTTTATACAAATTCTAAATGGCTTTATTTTATTTTTTTTTCTCGAGGAAAAAGCATAATTTTCATTAAAAACTAAGAAAATTACATGTTGTATGCCAGTGTATGAGAAATGCTTTCACTACTATCTAGAAAGATTTCAGTCCAAAAGTCATGAGCACAAAAATAATATTTACATATCATCCTTCATTAAACATGAAGGGTCAATGGCAAACTAGGGCCATAATGGTTAAAGAGCTGTAATATAAACAAAAATAAACAAAAAGCAATTAGGATGATCTCATAGATCATTCCTGAATGTATCCTGCCCCTTCAATGAAGGGTCTCTGGTAAATCTGGAAAAAAACCTCGTCCCTGTACCCCTGAATCAACCGATGTCCTATGATCAGCTGCGCAACCTCTTTGGAAAGAAGACCAACGACTTCATTCCTTTCCCTGTAGATATGAGAGCAGACAACAAACTCAAACTGAGATTGTAAGTTTATAGCATCCTCTACCAAATCTTTGACTGTGTGCAAGTGACAGTTATAGGTCCCATTGATCCAATTTATGATGTGCTGAAAGTCCCCAAAAATCTGAATTCTGTGGCATTGTTGTTCTCTGGCAAAAAGTAGTAGAAGTCTAAGGTTGTTTAGTTCGGCATAGTTATTTGTGCCCCTCCATAGCCCCACTTTAATTTTGAAAAAGACCGAATCATTTAAATGCAGAACAACCCTTAGGTTGAGTCGAGCCATCAAAATAGGCCCACGACTGGCTTCTATCTACGATTTCGGGATTGATAATTCTAATGGGACGCTGAATCGGATCCTCTGGGATCATGCTGAAAATGGCCAGCGTATGATTGCATGTGGCTGCCCCCAAGATGTTTTTATCTTGAAAAATCCTTTGGTTCCAGATAAGCCATATACCCTAGCATACAATGAGAGGCATGTTTTTTATTTTCTGTGTGGCAACACTCGACCACCAAGCTTGCTAAGCCTCATTTACATTCTGACCTGCCCAGCGGGTTTGAATTGAGAGTGCTGAAGTTATGAAATTCCAAATTTCGGCCGAAATCGGGTAGTGAAGGAAGAGGTGATCTGTATCTTCCGAATCTGCTTTGCACAAGCAGTAGTGAGAAGGGCCATGGAAGTTGTGCTTTTTTAAATTTTGCTTAGTGGGGATTTTGTTTAAGAGTATGCCCCACATGAAGAGTCGAGATTTGTGGGGGGCTTTCAGTTTCCAGATATGTTGCCACCACCCGCAGGTTTCCCCCATTGCCCAAGTCTCCATAATCGTAGCAAAACCCGCCTTTAGGGAATATTTGCCAGTGGGATCCTTTGCCCATATAAGTTCATCCTACCTATCAGTGATCCAAACATTAGCTTCCTCCAATGCCCCCACAAACCTATTTCGTTTATTCCCACGTTCTCAAAGGCCAGCCACTGCAAATTTGGCCAAGCTAGGCGACCCACTGTTGTGATATGGGCAAGGTGTGATATCCCCACCACCATTAGGTCCTGTTGCATATCTCTAGGCAGTATGTGTGCATTCCCACTTCTAGCCCAGGCATCAGAGCCAATTCTGATTTGAGTAACATCCCCCACTTTTCAGGCTAGTCCTTTCCTTATGATGTCAAAGGAGTGGGTAATGGCTTTCTAGATGCTCGAACCCCCCACGATGTTGTGGTTGGTGTTACGAATCCAGTCTGATATTGATATGGGGTGGATGTACTTGTTGTATACAACTTCCTTCCACATGTTGTTTGTGGTTATGATTTGCCATACCAATTTTGCTTTGAGGGCTTTTGTGAAGTCCAGTGGTTCCTTTAGCCCCCATCCACCCCATTTTTTGGGCTTTGCAATCCTTTCCCATTTAACCCATGCAAAAATTTTGCCGGAATTTTGATCTCGCCAGAGAAATCTGCAACATATTTGTTGGATTCTACTAAGGATGCCTTTAGGTATCCAAGCCAATGACATCTAGGAGACTGGTATTGCCTCAAGAACTGATTTTATTAGGGTGAGCCTACCAACACGAGAGAGCCATTTCTGTTGCCATATATTTATTTGTGTTTCAATTTTTGCTAGCAGTCACGACCAGTTTGCAATACGGTAGTCATTTGGCTTTAGTCTGAATCCCAAATATTTCAGACCTGAATCTAAATCTTGTGTGACGAAACCGAAGTGCTGGGAGGCAAATCCTTGTTCATTTTGGGGACAGGAGCTAAAGATGATAATTCATTTTTCATAATTCAGCTCCATACCTGTCGCTTTACAAAAGAGAGATAGAATTGACTTGAAACAAGAGGTGTCACGATAAGAACAATTTAGGAAAATAAGAACGTCATCTACAAATACAAGATGAGAGATAGCAATCCTGTCATTGATTTCCACCCCTCCCAGGGTTCCATTTGATCTTTGCTAATTTCAAGAGTCTATTGAGACATTCCATAATCAGAAGGAATAACATCGGGAAGAGTGGGCAACCCTGTCTGAGGCCTCTCTCAGCATGGAAAAAGTCTGAAGCTGTCCCATTAATTAGGGCATTGAAAGAAATAGAGGTGAAACAACAACCTATCCAATTGATGAAATGATGAGGAAAACCGATATGGGCGAGCATGAGTTGTAGATAGGTCCAGTTCACTCGATCAAATGCCTTGGATAGATCTATTTTAAGGATGGCAGCTTATTTGGAGAGAGTTTTAATCAAGTGAATCATTTCTTGAGCGATGCCTGTGGCTTCATGAATTTGATAGTGACTGAGGAAAGACAATTGTTCTTTTGAGATAACCTTGGAGAGGATTGGATTAATACGAAGGGTGATGATCTTGGAGGTGATCTTATAGACACAATTGCAGAGGGAGATGGGTCTAAAGTCATCAAAAGATTGGGGCTTGTCTACCTTGGGGATGAGGGCAATGAAGGTAGAATTGAAAGCCTGTCACATCCTTCCAGTTGTTCTACAATCTTCAATTGCTAGCAGTAGGTCCTGCCCAATGAGATCAAAGAATGTGGTGTAAAATTCAATGGGCCAACCATCCGGCCCTGGGATTTTGTCTTTGCTGAAACTTTTTAAGGCTGCTTCCATTTCCCCCAAAGAGATTGGTAGATTTAGTGCCTCTCTTTCCTCTTCCTCAACAAATCGAGGCACAGCTTCCGCAACCCAAAGGATCTCAGCTATATTTGTTCCCCTTGGGCTTTTATAGATGGATGAGAAATGCCTAACTCCCATATCCACAAGCTAGGCAAAAGTGCTGGCATCTCTTCCATTTTGGTCTTTCAGTTCCCAGATTGTATTACTCGCTTTCTTGCCCCTGGAAAACTGTTGGAAAAATTTTGTGTTTTCATCACTCGACTTTAACCATAAATCTCTACTCTTTAAGTGCCAGGTATCCTCGATTCTTCTCAACAGCCTGATCATTCCTTTTTCCAGATTTATAAGATGATCCTTTGATTGTATGGAGGCATAGTTGTTCAGGCCCAATGATTCAAGATGTTTTAGTTTTGTTTCAATCCTGATTAGTTCCTCCTCATCCCTTTTCAATTTGGCCTTAATCCAGCTAATAGTTTTTTCTTTTAGATGGGTTAGGTTGTGAGATATGTCTGTCACTGGGGGCGGACCAGGTTCCCGACTACAGTGAGTCCAGCAATCCTTGACCAAAACATGAAAATCCTCCTCGCTAAGCCATGCTGCGTTGAATTTGAATGGGGAACTCGGTTTGAGATTTGCATCCTCGATTTCCAGGAAAATCGGGGAATGGTCTGAGCATCCCTTCGAACCAACCCATTGACGAATATGTGCTAGTTGATTTGTTAAGGGAGATTTGATTAAAAATCGGTCTAGCCGTCGTGCCAAGGCATCCTCCCCCGTTCTGCGATTCCTCCAGGTTGGCATGATGCGAACTGAATCAATGCTTATAAGATCATGGTCATCCAACAGATTTAAAAAAAAAAAAACCCATTCATGCATCTGATTGGACCCTATGACCCCATGACTCGGCCAACCCAAGTGAGAAATTAAGGTCTCGCCCAATGATCAGGTTCTTGGCTTGCATAAAGTCTGCCTAAAACAGTCTCTCCCAGAAAACTTCTCGATTCTGACATGGTCCATAAATATTAATAATCCTCAGGGGTATGTTGAGCGTGGTGGAAATGAAGTCAGCTCCCAGAAAACCTTTTCCACCCTAGGCATTTGAGATCCTGATTGAATTTTTATTGAAACCTAGTGCACAGCCCCTTGAACGCCCTCTCACATCCAAGAAGAAGAACTCCCAATCTGGCAAGAAGTGTTTTAGTGTTTTATGTACAAAGGGACCGTCACCTAGGGTTTCTTGCAGTATAAGGAAATCCAACTTTTTTGATAAGCACAGTGTTTTCAGTGCCAATTTTTTATCCGAGCTGGCCAAACCCCTGCAGTTGAAAGAGAGGCCTTTCATGGGTCAACCTTTGCAGGGTTCCCCTTTTCTCTAAGGACCTAGTCTATGGGAGTCTGGATTCCTGAGGCCACCTCAAGGCTAGCCCTTTTGATCGTTTTTGAGAGACAAGAATTTCTGCCCCGGGGGACCTTGGGAGGAAGGGGAGGGGGCGGGTCCTCATCTAGTCCGAAGGCATGGAGGGAGGGTGGATTGGAGCACAAGTTGTAACGGTGAGAGGAGCCGGAGGTCGAATCCCCAGAGGGGTTGCGAGAGAGATTTTTATGGACAGTAGAGCAGGGGGAATTCAGGATGGGCGCAGGGGCAGAAGCCACAGGGTAGATGACGGGGCTTAGATTAACAATATTAGAAGAAAATTTCGAATTACAATTTGTAGATGCAGAAATAGTTAACATACATTCATTTGTAAATTGAGTATGGAGGGGAGAAGAGGTACCCGAAAAACCCAAGTTTTCCCTGGAGCGTGCTCTGGTAATCGAGGCTTCCGTGGTCCAATTGTCCGACTCAGGGTGCACAGAAGATGGCCAGTCCAGACCCTTCCTCGAGATGCCTTGTAGCACGTTGAGTTCCTCCATCCCCAACTCTGTTTGAGTGCAGGCTGCTACAAAGCATTTCGAGGGACTCGACCTTGGCCCAATGACCAGGGGGCATGACTTGTAAAGGTGGCTAACCTAATGGCATCTCCGGCACCTGAAGGGAATGCCCTCATAATCCAGTTCCTGCCAACAGATAATATCGCCCATTTGAAAGAGATAGCTTTCCACCAAGACCTCTCTTGTGTCCAGGTGAACAAGTGTCTGAGCCATTGCCAAGACCCCTGAGTCCATATACAATCTATCATGATCAAGGTATGTGCCCAAGTCATCGCCAATCACCTGAAAAATATCCATAGACCAGAATTGCAGTGGGAGACCTGGCAACCAAACCCATATTGACCCTGCTCGTAGGCTTTCCTTCTCCGGGTCAAATAGGGGTGTCCAGCATTTGAGGAGGACCGGGGTCATCTCCAAATTCTAGTAGTGAGTCAGCACCTTGTTCACATCATCCATCTCTCAGAAGATTGAGGAAAACCAACCCTTGGACATTGCCAAAACCGTGGGAAGTTGTTCCAGTACATTCCCCCAGACTTCCATGGTCCATGTCTTCAGACGACCCGGCGTATAGTTTCTTCCTCAGACTCGGCCCACCAACACTGTGCTCTCTATCAACGTTGCTTTGCCCATGCTGATTCCTTCCCCGAAAACAAGCAGACGACCCCTTTCCCTTGTTTTGGAATGCTTGGACTACTTACCAGTCTTCGCCTTTGGGCCTAGGTCGGAGGGTTGCTGTCATTCAATCTCCACCACGCTGCCATCCAAGTCCAAGGCACAGGTCATGTCCCCCTCCACTTCCTTGTTCACTATTCCTTCAAAAAACCTCGAGGGCGGAGCGTTGCTTTCAGGAGCAAAATTTGTGAAAGCTTTCGAGTAGGGTTTGAGCCTGCTAGTAGGGATGTGCTATGTTGCCTGTGTATCTGCTAGGGCATTTGTGCCGAGACCTAGTCCTTCCAACCCTATAACAAGGAAACCCTCTCTGATTAGAAAACCATCTGCGTGCTGGTTTTGCCCACTCTAGGTTAATAGTTCTGAGGGTGACAGAATTGAGAGGAAAGGAGAGCCGGTGCCTTCAACGAGGTTTATAAACCCCTCTGTAACTGTTGCGGCCGGTTGAGAGAGGTGTAGTCCCTGCAGTGACACTTCCATATTGGCCATATCTCACCCACACTCGCTTACCTGATCTTCCGGTGGGATGGGATTAGCCGGTCTAAGACTAACTTCGGACAACGAGTGTGACTCTAGCCAGATGTCGAAGTGAGTAAGACTATCCAAAGAATAATCTACTATTTCTTCCTCGTATCCCTCCTCCATTCATGCAACAAAACCCCCTTAACCACAACTTGAAAGAAGTGAAAATGACGAACTATGTCTTGGGACAATGTGAGAATACTAGGTCAAACCCCGTGAAACTGTCTTGGAGATGCCTTGTAACCGCCGCGGGTAGCACTAGAAACCCCAGCCTTGGAACCACCACGGGTATCACGCAAAAAAGCCTATGCCCGCAAAGGGGTCGCGACAACAAGTTGCTAAGGTGACGGGAGAACGGTTCTATGACGGAAACCCTCTGATCGGTAGCAGAGTTGTGCCCACATGAAAAAAAATGCCTGACAACGCCTTAAAGGAAGCCTAACACCTGCTTATCTTCAAACAACGAAACCTATCATGAGCACTTTGCTAACCTGTTCCCATTTCCCATGGGAGACCGTTAACCAGAGCCCAGGCATGTTAAGGTTTCATGCAGGTTCAAGCTAAATTCGTGGTTGAAACCCTTCGCCTTCTTTTTTGGATAAAATTGCCTGAGCTCCATCTTCTCCAACCAATTTACGTATTTATTACAATATTTTGAATATTTATTACAATGTTTAAAACCTTTATAAAATAATTTGATAAGTAAAAATTATGATAATTTAATTCTATTCATAACACTTCAAAGTATTACAGACTAAAACCCATACTTTTTAGACTTTAAGTAAAAAAATATTCAAATTATTCAATTTCACCTCGCTCATTTTCATATATATAATAAAGTATAATTTTAATAACGTTACATACAACATTGCATTAGATTAAAATTTAAACATGGAATGGTTTTTAAATGTTAGATTAAAATACTTGTAATGTGATCTTAATTTGACTTGCATTGTTTTATAATGGGAAGATAATGATGTTGTTTCTTAAGTTTAATATTTATATTATTAAACTTTAAATAATAAATATTTTCAAGCGACCAAGAAGCCTCTCCTTTCCGGGAGAGGTATGACTTCACCAATCCCATAAAGTTCTCAAATAATAATATAATTAAATTAAATTCTCATTGTAGAATTTCGGAGGCAGAAAAAGAAAATTAGAAAATCCACAACTCACAGTCTTCTGGCTGCTGGAGCCTGGAAGGGAATCCCAAACTCTTCCATCAACACATTCAATGGAGGAATGTCCTCTACATCGAAAGATCCGCCATTCTGCATACTTTCAAGTGCTACTGAATCCCCAAATGTCGCACCCTGCTCCCAAATAATCTGAGGACGCCGCGCCGTTTTCAGAAAGAAGCCGGAATTCTTCTGCGGCGAACTTGGCCGCCGCGGTTTGAATTTGCTGCGGTGATAGAAACGAAGCGCAAGAAATTTTGGGCGGAGATTGGGGAAAATTGAGCTTGGCCTTGGATCCCATGAGGTAGTACACGGCAAAGTCATATGCACGGGCAGCTTTTTCCGGGGTGTCGTAGGAGCCCAACCAAATTCTGCCACTGGAATTGGGAATTCGAACTTCCGACACCCATTTCCCCCATTTTCTCTGTCGGATTCCCTTGAACTGCTGCGACTTCAGTGAGCAGCTGTTGGAACTGCGGCGGAAGTTCTGGTTTCGCGAGGGTTTAGTTATTGCAAGATTTTGCAGGGCAGTCGCACTGAAGACGGTCCGGTAAAGTTTTACGTCTCTCCAGGGAGGAAGTAGTGTGAAGGTGAGAGGATTTGAAGTCAAGAATTACAGAGACGATGGTAACTACTAGAGTTGTGCAAGTAAATGAATGTTTGGTGTAAGTGCCAACAAATATATAGAGACGGAAAACGTGTGGAGTGGTCTAAGAAGTTAATATACGCGCAGCAGATTTAGAATTATAAACATGGGAACCGGCTTGGTGTGAATGTGTCTTGGAGGAGCCTGAACTTTTATGCATGGGAACCAGCTTGGCGTGAATGTGTCTTGGACGAGTCTAAACAAGAAAGTTTAGAGTAGGCTAATGTGGAATATTCCCGAAATTCATTGGTTACTTTCGTCCATCGCACATTCCGACTGTAACTTAGTTGGCGTTCAAAGCCGTGCGTTTCATTGCAGCTGACTTTCCACAGGCGACCCCAACTCGGTTTTAATGCGCTCTCGACGTATTGTACTCCATCAAATGGTGCCAGCAGACGAAACACTTTAGGCCAGCACAGATTCACATGGACTATTTAACGCTGATCCTACTAATTATTATAAAACATCAAAACCATTAAAATCTAGGTTACAACTATCAAGCTTTAAGATTTTGGGTGCCCTAAAGGTTTTTGATGGTGCTAAATACAATTGCATCATAAGAAAACACGATTCAAGCAATCTTAATAATTTTTTTTTTTTTGAAAAAATGACCCAATTTTGGCATTTTTTTGTCTTCTGCGAAAAATTGATGCCTTGATAGACAATGCCAAAGTTAAGTTGTCCTGCACCATGTTGCATGTTATTTGCACGCACATTTTGGAATGCTCATGTACATGTACTTTTGTTTTTTTTCCTCAGAAAAAAGACGTACTTTTCATGAAGTAAATGAAAAAGTTACATTTTATATATGTTGTGATCAATGTTCAAGTATAGCTATCATATATAGACAAAAACTGCATGTCTAAATAGGGTCAAAATCATCAACTATATGTTCAAACTATCCGAAATAATAAGCTAGTAACTCACTATTCATACCTACTGATAAGCATCTAAGCTTCACTTTTTTTAAACATAAAAAAAAATTATCCATTGAAGGACCCAAGAGTTACCCATACAATTTTTTTTTATCATGATGCACCATATTCTTGTACCTGCATCAATTGATAAAAGAAACTAGGTTGGAAACTGGAAAAAATTTACATGTAGCTGAAAAGTTAACCCCCCTCCACGAAGGGACGATGTATATATTCTTGTGTGCTTCCATCTAGCATCTTTGTGATAATCCATGAACTAGGAGCTTGTCCCACAACCCATTTAGAGAGGGTATCTGCCACAAAGTTCCTCTCCCTGTAGATATGACGACAATCAATGAACTCAAAGTATGATTTTAAATGTAATACCTGTTCAAGTAGTGGACGAAGAGCATAAGAATGACATATTTGAACATCATTAAACAGTTAACCACTAATAATCCCTAAAATTATGAAGTCTACGACAACCCTTTTCAACTGCAAAGTAAAGTAATAATTTTAGTGGCAGTATTTAGGTAAAGTTATTGGTTCCTTGTTTTAGACCAATCTGTGTTTAAAGACAAGGTATTCTTGCATATAAAAGACTATTCCCCCTCCACAAGCATTGTTCCCATCGGACGCTCCATCAAAATATGCCCAAGGGAATGAGTGATCAATTTCCTCAGCTATAATAATACAAGGAACTAGTTCCTTCTCTAAATTGGAAATAGACAAGTAAATGGCATGGCCAATATGAATGAAACCACCATATTTGGTGAAGAAAATTTGTCCTAGAATGTTGCTTTTTTCCTCATGATCCATAATCCCCAACAAATCAAGGGGAGTAAATTCTGGAGAGTTTTTTCAGGGACATTATTACACCAAAATTTCCATGTTTGTTTAAATTCATCATTTATCCATTCAGGAAAACAATCCAAACCGCTCCTACACTCCATCCATACCACCTTTTGAAAGGGACAGTCCAACAAGTGGTGATCTACAATCTCTTCATTGTTTTTACATACTATGCACCAAATCAACCCTTCCTTTCTCCCTTTTTGGAGATTTTCTCATGTCAATATCCTATTCTCCAAAAGACACCATAAAAATAATTTTTCCTTAGCAGTACATTTAATCTCCAAAGATTTTCCCACCACCAAACTATATTCTCATTCCTAGAGGAAGACACTAGGTGCACATAACCTTCATTTGGAGTATAAACCCTCGAGGTTGAGTGTATCCAGAAAAGAGTTTCCTCTTAGTCATGAATCCTAATATGTGATCTATCCAATACTCTGATGAATTCTTGCCAAAGTGGTCTATGAGCCTCTGTTAATTGAAGCTGCTCAGCGCCATCCATCCTTGTTTTGATATGGTGGTATTGTTCAAATCAACAAACTAACTAAAAAAAACCATTCCATTCTCATTCAATGTCATGACAAGGTCTCTTGGAAACCTATTCTCCTCTACACATTTGATCCAAGGATTGATGCCTATCCTTAACTTCTCTCCATTCCCTACTTTCCATTTGAGCCTACTTCCAATCATTGGAAAAGAAGTAAGCATGCTTTCTAAACCACTAATCCATTTTATGTCTCTTATTACGCTTTTTGATCCATTCTTTAAGAGTTAAAGGAAAAATATATTTCTCGTATACCATTGTTTTCCAGAGGATGCTTGTATCCAAGAGTCTCTACCCAAATTTTGCTGCTAAATTTTTTGAGAAAAGTTGTAGATTCTTGATTCCCCATCCTCCCCATACTTTGAGAGTTGTGATTTAGTCTCACCAGACCCATGGGAAAACCAGATCCTCTTTGGTGCCAAACCATAAGAATCTATTGCATAGTTTCCTCATAACATCTAAAATACATTTGGGGATCAAAGTGAGTGACATCCAGAAATCTGAAATAGCTTCCAAAAGCTGATTTAATAAGGACTAGCCTCCCTTCTCTCGACAACCACCTGAAGCTCCACATGTTTAAGTATTTTTCCATTTTTTCTAATAGTCATGTCCAATCCTCTTTATTGTACATATTAGGCTTTAAATGGAAGCATAAGTATTTTAGCCCTTCAATTTTCTAATCTTGAGACTATGTAACCTCTCTTGAGCCACCCCAATGGCTTCACGAATTTGTCTCCCTTCCAAAAAAATAATTTTTTCCTTAGAGACCTTATTTGACAAGCTCGGTCCGATTCAGTTTTCTTTGATCTTATCAATGATCTTGTAAATACAATTACATAACTAAATAGGCCTGAAGTCCTCAAAGGATCTAGGATTATTGACTTTTGGAATGAGGGATATAAAGGTTGAATTAAAAGAGTCCAAAATTCTCCCATAAATCCTATTATCCTCAATGACCTTGAGAATATCAGCGCCCAAAATATTGTTTAGGATGAAAAAGAACTCCATTTTCCATTTGTTTGGGCTCAAACTCTTATCTTTCTACATTCCTTAGAGCACCACCTATAGTTCTTTGTCTATGACTAGCTTCATTAATCTCATGTTGTCCTCCTCCTCCGAGAAGCAAGGAAATGATTGTGCAACAAGGATCACCTCTGTAATGGATTCTTCTGAAGGGGCCTTAAATAGATTTTCAAGGTGATTTTTGGCTAGGGTGGCTAAATCATTAAATGGGCTAGCTTCCCCCCCCCCCCCCGCTGCCCACCCCCCCCCCCCCCCCCAGCGCCTCCCCTACTATTACATTCCTTCAAGTAGGTTCATACTTAACTAGATTCACATCAAGTAAGCCATTCTCCATTAGTAACCTTGCAAAAACACTGACATAGAATTAGGATGTACATGGGGACCCCAAACCTACACTGCCCCCAGGGAGAACTTTAAATTTCCTCCCACTATAAGATTATCTTGTTTCATGTAAGTTTTCTTTATCGAACTCTCCTAGAAAGTTCCACGTTCCACACACGTACCATATACATTGGTTAATATAATATTTAACCCCAAATCTGCATGGAAGGCTTCTGCTCCAAAAAAAATTATATCTCCCTAGTGATTAATCTATTTCACAATATTCAAATTAATCCCGACTCTTGTCCCCTCGATCTCCCTCTTGCTTCCAGCCCAGAAATGGACCAAACCAGAAAAAGGGAGTTCATAACTTGGGAAATTTTATCAGCATCCCCCAATGTTTCCTGTAGGAAGACTATGTCTAGCCTCTCCACCTAAATGAGTCTCCTGAAGGTTAGTTTTGGGGGTGAACTATCCAGCCCTCTATAGTTAAAGGAGAAAAGTCATGGTATAAGCTTATCAAGGGCTTGCGCTGCTCCAAGCATCCCTTCAATGGATAATTTCTTGCCATGAGAATGTCTATTTGAGCTCTCCATTTTTCTTTGGAAATATTGGTTTGACCTCTCGTTCCTTTCCCAGCCAAGAGTGAAGACATAGACCACAGATCCTCGAGTTTGTCCTTAGAGAAGACCTCATTGAAAAGCTAGGGGAAGAACATTGTATGAGGATTGTTTGGTAAGGGCACACCGCAAACATCATGGGAGGACAAGTATCAACACACAAACTCAAAGATACCTGGGTATTGAAACGCCCAGACCCCATCTCTAGTTTACTAATGGCATTAGTAATACAAGAGACAGGAGTAGGGAGTGTACCATTACCTGAAGGTGTCGCGTCCACTATTGTCGAAGCTTCCCTATCCTTTTTCTTCTTTAGTTCCTCTGCAACCTCCATACTCACTAATTCCCTGTCCATTTAAGCCCTGAACTTTGAGGGCTAAGACACATCATATTACACAATTGAAGAAGAAGGCTCCAACTGAGTATCCATATTTGTCTTAGGTGACCCTCACTCCTCCTCATCCCCCCTCACTTTTCTTCTTCTCTTACCATTATATGGGAGAGCAAAATCCCTTATAACATTCCCTTTTTTGTGGCATCTCCTATAGTGGAAGGTCAACCCTTCGTAATCCAAATCTTATTGATAAGAAAAACCTTGGTCTGTCTTCGAAAAGCCCCTCATTCATTCATTAATCAAAACATGGTAATATCCATGACTAAGATCTGTCATAAAAACATGCTTATTACCAACAGAGTAACCATAATATAACAACCATTAAAGTGTCATAATAACAAGTACATGTACACATAAATCACAAGAGGAAAATAACTCTTATTAACATATGGAAATCCAACCAAGTTAGGAACTTCCACGTACCATCCGACCATAGATTGGGATGAACCAAATATTTCTTTCAACCAATCACCCCCATGCCATATTGCAAGCATGAATGTGGGACTTACAAAAAACCAATAAGGGCTTCCTCATGATTTGCCGTATATCCCATTAAGGGATTCCTAGGTATGAAACCCTCATTAATACAACCAGGCTTTATTGCAATCCCCATTGGATCACTAGGCCCTAAACAAGCATGGATTCTTCTGGATCTCTCCACGTAAACCGTGAGGAATTTTTCCGTCTAAACCTCTCAGCTTTACCGAGTATCCCACCATTACCAGTAAAGGGATTCTCAGGCCTATGAGGTCACCACCCTCTTGGATTTACCATGTATCTCGCCATTACCAATCAAGGGTATTCACCTTTGAGCTTTACTGTGTATCCCGCCATTCAGCAGTTGAGGATTCCTAGGCTCAATCGAGGTGTTCACAACCAGGCTTTACCATGTATCCGATCCTGGGATTCCTAGGCCTTGTGAATAATCTTGAGACCACCTCACTCAGCTTTGAGTCCATTTGGTAGTCTAACTCAATCAAATACAAGATAACTCCATCAAACCATGGTTATCTAGAAATGATAAAGCAAAGTTGAAGAACATTGTCACACCTAGAAAAACCCATGCCAATGACAACAAGAGAACCAAAAATACACATGCATTTACCATGCATGCCAAATCTATAAAGGAAATCATACATGCAACTCGATACCTGCAAGTACATCCGTTGTAGGCACTTGATCTTTCTCTTCCTTGCTTGATATTTGCTTCCCTTTGCCTTCTCATCCAATCCAAGTGAATGCTAGAGTGCCTTCGCCTTTTCTTTTGTCACTTACTTTGCTTAGGCTAGGATGCCAGGTAATCTCTACGGAAATTTCCTTGCATCAATTCTATCAAAATAAAATCTCCTCTGTTTCTGTACAGGAAGGATGAAAATTACAAGCGCACAGTGATGGCGTGCTTTATACAGGCTGCATATCTGCTGGAATTGGACAGGCAAGAAAAGTGAGACGGAGATGCAACATTGGCACCCAAATGGCGGAAGCCGTTCAAATACAAGGTAGGGGAAGAATTGGTGGATGAGAGGGATGAATCCATCTTTGGAGCAAGGCTTGAATGGGACAGGTATGATGCATTCTCTGATCTTCTGGTAGTGAGACCTAGTAAGGCTCCCAAAGGTAATAATAGCTCTCAGAGGGACCTTACTGAGGGCTACTACAATAAAAAAGGACATACAAGATGATCTGAGAATTTTAACAATGGAGGACCTTAGTGGCTCTTGTAGGTTTCACAGGACAATAGTGAAGAAATATGGGAGCAGTGAAGTGTGCATGGCTGGGCATTCATTGGGGCCTGGCCTGGCTTTGCAGGTGGGGAAGGCCTTAACATTTGACGGAATATTTGTCGAATCTCATCTGTTCAATCCCCCTTCTATTTCATTGCCCATGGGTCTTAGAAGTATTGGTGACAAGTTTGGACTATTGTGGAGTGCAGTGAAGGGCGTGACGAGAGTTATTATTCCTTCTAAGAAAAAAGGGAATAAGGAATTAGAAGGCCTTGATAAACAATCAGAGGATGGGGCAGAGGCGGATTCAGTTAATATTTGTTAGCAAATCCGGAAATGGGTTCCCAATCTTTATGTAAACAATAGTGATTACATCTGTTGTTACTACTCTGATTCTTGTAAAAAATGCAAGAACTGTGATGGGGATGAAGAAAAATCAATGGAGGTCATGCCAGAGGTCTTTGGTATGGATCGTGTGCTGCCAAACTGTATGTGATTTCCAAGGGCCCCATGAAAATTTTGGAAGCTCATGGGATTCAACAATGGTGGTCTTATGAGTCAGAGCTCCAGATGGCATTCAATGGGAGTAAATTGATACAACAACAGGTTGGTTCCTTCATACAATGTTCTCATCTGAAGACTGCCCTGGGATCTTAGCCCCAGTCATGGGTTCAATTCTCAGGGCAGCACAATAGGCCCTACCTGAAAACCCCCAAATACATATTCTTTATTAATATTTGTTTGGCGTTTGTCCATCGCCGCTACCAGGCAGGGAAAATTAAAAAAATTTGAGAGATTCTCTATCTGGTTTTCGATTTTGGAGTGATGTTTTTCTTTCAATTCGGATTATGGCGTGAATTCTGGTGACCGTTGCTTTCGCACTCTCTGTTAATAAAATTATTCGATTGCTTTTGGTTATTGTGGTCAAGAATATAAGGGTTTTAGAAGTGGTATGAACTAAATTGAAAAAATTGTGGCAAGCAAAATCTCAGGTTAGGGCTAAAGGCAACTTTGTATTTATTCTCTTTTTTTACTTTGCCGCCATAATTTATGGTAGATTGTTGCTACAATTGCTATACTAGCATAGGATCTCGAATGCATTTGAAGGGTTTTGTAGATAAAGGCTATCATCTCTGTATTTTTCTTACTGTTGAAAGATGAATATTGCGTGGCAGGCACCTCTGGAGTTGCGGGAGCTACATGTTTATGCTCCTCTTTCAATGTTCCCAAAGTCCATTGGACGAATGAAGCACATTGAAAAGATTGTGGTGACTTGTATGTCAGATTTGATTCATCTCAAAACTTTACCAGAGGAATTCTGTCATTTGTCCTCACTGCAATACCTGCACCTAAGATGCCCAGATATGAAGTCTCTGCTTGATTCTTTTGGGTTCTTAACAAATCTCCAGCACCTCAATCTCTCTCGTTGCCGGAGTTTGCACGGGCTTCCAAATTCTTTCGGGAGTTTAATTCGACTTAAATATCTGAATTTGGATTATTGATCCGATTTGACCTTGTTGGAGGAAACATTTGCAAATATCAGGACACTTGAATATCTAAACCTTTCGGACTGCAAGAGCATGGAAGTGTTGCCTCGCCAAGTTGCACATCAACTGTCCCTGGAAATATTAATCCTGTCATAGACAAATTTAAAAGAATTGCCTGGGGATATTGGAAACCTAAGTAGTTTGGAAGAATTTTCTTTGGGAAATGCTTTGTTGGAAATGCTGCCCTGTTCTCTAGGTCACCTGAGCAGCTTGAAGAAGTTGTGGGTTTCTGATTGCCCATAATTGAAATCTTTGCCCCATTCATTAGGACTGTTGACTTAGCTGTCAACGTTGTGGGTTGGAGGCTGTGGAATACAGTTCTTACGATCAACAAATTCTGCCTCAGTTTTGATGGATCCGAGGCATCCGATCATGCAAAGCTGACCAATAGATGAGTTCCATTTTTCGTCAGCAGGTAATGTTAGACCATTAAGGCTTGATCGTTCTATAGCCACTGTCTCTGAGAAGGAGGAACAATTCGAAAACAACACTAACATTTGTAACACCTGATTTAGCAACACTAGAATCAGATGGATCTATACATCTTATATCCTGCACAATAAGCTTTGTATTATTAAAGCTGCCATCGGTGCGCTGAACTTTGTCATCCCTCATGAATGTACCCAACTTGCTACAAAAGTCATCTGTGCCATTACATTGCCAATTGGGAACCACGTCCAAAATCTAGCCAGATGTAAGTTGCAGTAGAGTTGAACATAATTGTTCCCCTCTATATATTTCAATACATTTTGACCAGAAATTGTCGGCATATGGGTAAGGATCACAAGCCTTTGCCACCAGGGACTCAACAATTCCAATTTAATAATCCTATCGGCCTCTCTTTGTACCTTTTGGGACAATTGCTAGTTTATTAGATGTGGAGAAGAATTGAAGAATTGAATTATTTAAGTGATAAATTATTTTCTAATTTTATTAATTTTAATATATATATATATATATAGATATTTGGTAAAATTATAATTAAGATAATTTTTTTATTTTTATTTTTTATTGGGCAATATTATATTGAGTGTAAAAGAAATTATATTATTTTTCAATTTCATATTAATCACCAGAGTAATTATGTCTTTGGTCAATTTCATTTTGAATATTCAAAAAATTACACATTTATATATATATATATATATATATATAAAGTTTATAAATTAAATATTTATGTGTATATTTGATTTATAATTCACATTGAATTATTTATTTATTTATTTATTTTTTTAAATATTTAAATGTCATTTAGAGAGTCTGTGTAAATATTAATAGTATTATACATCTCTCTTTTGAAGAAGTAAAATAAATTTGTAATTTTTTTTAACTTTCAATTATTTATATTTCTCTTTGTTTAATATATATATATATTAGATATTAAAATATTTTATTTCAAATTGATATTGAAATGCATTTGTAGTTATTAATATCATTTATAATATTATATATCAATTTATGTTAAACATAAATATAAACACATATCTCCTAAATATCTCCTTCACATTAGATTGTAAATACTATTTTTCAAGACAACATCTTTTATTTTTACGTTGATAATATTAATAAATTCCAAGTACTTATAAATAAATGATTGCAATTAAAAAAGTTATATAAATTACTAGTATAATTATTAAATTAAAATAAATTTGTTAAAGTGATATTTTTTATTAAATTAGTAAAATTGTTAGTATTAATTATTAATATTAATATTTTTTTTAAATACGCTATATTTTTATATTTAAAATTACAGTTTAAATAATGAAAAATTACTATTTAAGTTACGAAGAATTAAATTTCCTCATTAAATTAATTATACAAAATTTACTAAACAATCCAATGGTGCGATTTGCCTTGTTCCCTGAACACTCTACATAAAGCTTCGGATTGCCACTGTCCGTTTTGATAATTATTTGGTTGTGTATGACTCATGACTGATGTTTGAATATATATAGATGTGTGGGGTCGGCAAAATTTGTCATAATTACTGCTCTGAGAACACAGTTTTGTAATAAGAATAAGAGTTGTTTAACGATGCCAAGGCAGGGAATTGCCTGGCGATCAAAAGTGGTTGGAATCTGGGCAAACAAATTTCAAAAATCTTGTAGAGACAGTGTTTGAATTGTATTTTTGATGGTGGAAACGGATTCAGCACCATCAAAAACGTCAAAAACACATAAAATTTTGAAATTTTACAAATTTCAAGATCTAAAAATAACCGTCACTTTCGAGGGACCAGCAGCTAAGCTTCTCATTTCCAGAAGAGGTATGAAATCACCAATGCCATAAATTTCTCAAATAATAAAATAATTGAATTAAATTCTCATGGTAGAATTTCTGCAGCGGAAAAAGAAAATTAGAAAATCCCCAGCTCCCAGTCTTCTGGCAGCTGGAAGGGAATCCCAAAATTTTCCATTAACACATCCAACGGAGGAATATCCTCTAAGTTGAAAGATCCACCATTCTCCATACTTTCAAATGGTACTGAATCCCCAAATGTCGCACCCTGCTCCCAAGTAATCTGTTCGCTATTAATGTCATATTCCTTTTCCAAACCATATGATGAGGATTCCGCGCCATTCTCAGAACGAAGCCGGAATTCTTCTGCGGCGAACTTTGCCGCCGCAGTTTGAATTTGCTGCGGTGATAGAAATGAAGCGCAGGAAACTTTCGGCGGAGAGTGGGGAAAATTGAGCTTGGCCTTGGATCCTCTGAGGCAATACACGGCAAAGTCATATGCACGGGCAGCTTTTTCCGGGGTGTCGTAGGAGCCCAACCAAATTCTGCCACTGGAATTGGGAATTCGAACTTCCGACACCCATTTCCCCCATTTTCTCATCCGGATTCCCTTGAAGTGCCGCGACTTCAGTGAGCAGCGGTTGGCACTGCGGCGGCAGCTCTGGTTTCGCGAGGGTTTAGTCATTGCAAGATTTTGCAGGGGAGTCGCACTGAGGACGTGCTGGTAAAATTTGAAGTCTGTCAAGGGAGGAAGTAGTGAGAGGATTTGAAATCAGAATCACAGAGTGGTAGCTACTAGAGTTGTGGAAGTGAATGTCTGCGGGATGAGATTGTTTGGTGTAAGTGCCAACAGATATATAGAGACCGAAAACGTGTTGAGTGCATGGGATCTTTTGTGGCATGGTCTAAGAAGTTAATATACGCGCAGCCGATTTAGAATTAAAAACATGGGAACCGGCTTGGTGTGAATGTGTGTTGGACGAGTCTGAACTTTTATCCAGGGGAACCAGCTTGGTGTGAATGCGTTTGGACGAGTCTAAAGAAGAAAGTTTAGACTACGGTAATGTGGAATATTCCCGAAATTCATTGGTTACTTTCGTCCATCGCACATTCAAATTCCGGCTGACTTTCCACTTGTCTTGTTGTCCATCAAATAGTGCCAGCAGAGGAAACGCTTTAGGCCAGGACAGATTTTGTGCCGCTATGTTGTATTTAATGGTGATTTTTTTTTTTATCAAAAGGTGGAAAAACCTATCAAACTCAGTTTGTCAAACCAACAGTGAGGACAGCCATCTCTGGCTGCTATCCGCAAATGTCAGTTGACACATCACTGTTATCAAGGAAAACCACGCCACCTGAAATAACCCGCTGGTGGTCCGTAAGGGAGCAGGCTTTCACTCCTGCCAGATGCCTCTGGGGCTTGGGCCGTTAACCTGTTTCATCTGGGGCTTGGGCCGTTAACCTGTTTCCTTACGTCCGAGGAAGACGAGCTCTTAGCCAAGCGAAGCAGTTTTAGGGCATACTCGAGGCCCAATATTTAATGGTGATCTTACTAATATATAAAAAATAAAATAGTGAAATTTTGAAGTATTTAAAATTTAAGGATATTATATTATTTAGTTTGGCAATATCCATGTCGTTATATATTAATATAATCACATAAATGTGGTTGATACAGTGTGATAGCTATTATTTTTTATTAATTGTAATTGTGTTATTATTATCAAAGCCAACCTAACAATTTAAAATTTATTATTATTATAATTTTGAATTAATAAAACTTAAAGTGATAAAATTTGAAATAAACTAATCTAAAATTTAAAGGAATTGTTTTTAGTGCGATTTTTTGAACTTTTTGGTAATAGAATTCGGTCGAAAAAATTTGAGGTAAAATCTTGATTTGTGTTATTTAAACTAGTTTTTTGATTCTATATATAAATTCAGCACAATAAAAAACCTCTAAGATACTTCGATTGTGCAGGGCTTACACATCAAATTTGTGATTTCAATAAATTCCAGAGGGATTTTAGAGAAATTAGACCGGAGAAACATCCAAAAAATCACACTAAAAACAACTCAAAACTTAAATAATAAAACCTAAAACCTAATTCTAAAAGTAATAAACCTAAATAATAAACTAATATTTTTTTAAACTAAATTTATAAACCTATATTTTAACATATATCTTTTAAATCCAATATAATAAACTTAAAAAGTAAAACATAAACTAGAATATATAGCTTAACATAAAATCATTTCACTTGAACATAAGTGTATGTCTAACGAGGTGGAGGAATTGCCCGGATGGTTAAAAGTGGTCGGAATCCGGGCAAAAAAATTTCAAAAAATCTTGTAGAGGCAGTGTTCGAATAGTGTTTTTGATGGTAGAAATGGATTTAGGACCATCAAAAACGTCTAAAACACCTAAAATTTTGAAGTTTAACAACTATAACTTGAATTTACAAAAATCTTTGCCAGATTTTCTCTAAATATAACCGGAATTTCAATAACTTTCCACACAACTCCTCCCCCTCATTAGATTACGCGTAAGTGAAATGAGTTTTCTTTTTCGAAAAAAACCAAAAAAACAAATATAAATCGACGATAATCTAGCCAAGCAACTAAAGTTGAAAATAACATGAAGAACATTGTGGAAGGTTGGGCTAAAAAACCGAACAATTTTTTGAATATAATATTTTTTCACATTTCTCACTGAAATACAATCCGAACAAGACATCTAATCAATCACTCATAACATTAACATTTTAATTATCAAATTCTTCTTTTATTTTTGTGTAATAATATTTTTGAGGAAACAACCAACTGCCTCATGCCCCTGGGCGATGCCTGGTGTAACTGCCGTCTAATTAGGCCGATCAGCCTTCCTTTGATTGAGCTTTTCGTCTACACTTTGTTTCTCTGCTTGACAGTTGGGTGCACTTTCGATTGACAGTTGGCATGCACCTTCAACTGCCCTATGGTTGACATTTGTCGTGCAACTCCATTCCTGTTTCTCCTCTTTAGCTCTCTGCTCTTCCTGTTTTCTTCCACGACCATTTCTATTCCTCCTGTTTCCGCTTTCTGCTCTTTCTGTTCTCTCCACGCTCTGCTGCAATAATGTTTTCATGCTCTCCACTAACTGCTGCAATGATGTGTCCCATTTCTGCTATGCAATCTGTTGTGCACGACCTAGCCATCGGTTATTTCAGTATACCCTGTTTACAGCCTCGTTTTACTGTTTAGAAATTGTTCACTCAAGCCTCATTTTACTGTTTAGAAATTGTTCGCTCAAGTGCTCATAGTGGAAAGATGTCTGGGAAGGATCAAGGATGCCCTTACAGAAGCCATGACTCTATTCGCTGCAGCCAAGAAACAGCAAGAGTGAGGGTGTGGCCTCCTTTTTTGCAATTCTGACCTCCCCGCGAAAATTAGAATTTGGAAAGTAAGATACGATTCCCTATCGCAAGAGCTTGAAATGGTTTTTTTCGATGTCCTCCCATGCAGAGCAGATTGTGTCCTTAGCCGCTCCTCGAGCACAACACCTTCTTCAACCTGTGCCCGACTCCGGATTCGTAGGGGCGGGCATTAAATCTGCCCGGGAGAAGCTGCAGGGTTGGTTGGAGGGAGCTTATTGCGAAGCTCGTGTAAGCGGTGTATATGGTAAAGGGGGTGTGGGTAAGACATCCTTCCTCAAAATCATCTACAATACCTACAAGAAAGAGGTCAGTCATTTCTTTGATCTCGTCATTTGGTTTACAGTTTGTGGGAACTTTGAAATTGAACAGTTCTACAATACCTACAAGAAAGAGGTCAGTCGTTTCTTTGATCTCGTCATTTGGTTTACAATTTGTGGGAACTTTGAAATTGAATAGTTGCAGGCTTCCATTGCGGAGGCTCTAAATATAAGTATGGAGGAAAATGATAATCCTGAGACGAAAAAGATGAAATTGAGTGCATCTCTAGACAAAAAGAAATTGCTTCTTATATTGGACAACATTGGGAAGGAAATAGATCTTAGTGAAGTGGGCGTCAGAATTGGGGATAATACTGGTAGCAAACTCTTAGTCTCCAGCCGCAGCACACAAGTGATTGAAAAGATGGGAGCAAAGGATTACTCCCTGGAGATAGAACCCTTGTCCTCAGATGAAGGCTGGGACTTATTTAGAAAAGGAGCTTTTGAAAATGGACCTGAGAATGATATTGTAGAGGCTAGAGCGAGAGAAATTGCCTCGGATTGCAGAGGCTTGCCATTGGCCATAAATGCAGTTGCTGGAGCGATGAGGTTTAAAAAGACTGAGAATGAGTGGAGCCATGCTTTAAATTTGATGAGAAAGAGAGATGCTTCCGTCCCAACAAATCTCAGGGCCATTGACGCAGAGCTTTATCAGGTGTTAAGATGGACTTACAATGAATTGTCAGAATTCCATCTAAAGATTTTTTTTCTAAATTGTGCAGCATTTTTGGAAGATAAAGAAATTGCCGTGGAGACGCTGGTGCAGATGTGGGACGCGGAAGGCTTCCTCAACAAGCCAGGGACACCTTATTTTATGGATGCTGGGCGGCAATGCATTGATGAACTAGTAAGAAGGTGCCTGGTGGAGCATGTGGAGTATATTGTTGATGATGACTATCACAGTGTCGAGTATTTAAAGATTCATGAAGCTTTTCATGACATGGCAATTGACATAGGCCAAAAGGAGGGAACATGCTTATTTGCAGCAGGTCAACAGTTGCAGAGCTTTCCGACTGACAAAGTTTCCAGGGATTGCAGACGAATATCAGTGAGGTATAATGCTATTCGTGATGTGCCAAATGATTTGAGATGTTTAGAACTGAGGAGTTTGGTTTTAGCCTCCAATATTCGTTTGGAAAAGATTCCAGAAGAATTGTTCAACAATACCCCGTCTCTTCAGGTTTTGGATTTGTCATCCTCTCCAATAAAAGGATTACCAACCTTGAAGCAACTTCAACAGCTTCAGTTTCTCAACTTGTCTAACTGCTCCAAGCTTGCTGATTTTCCTGACAGCCTCTGTAGTATCCTGTCACATAAAGGTTTGGATTTGTCATAAACTCCAATAAAATCATTCCCTGAGAACTTTTGTAATCTATCTAGTCTTCATGTTTTGACTCTTAATTCTTGTATAGAATTGGATGCACTGCCGAATAAAATAGGAGGTCTTCAGAATCTAAAGCATCTCAAGCTGGATGCATGCTTTAGTCTCAAGAAGATTCCAGAAAATCTTTCTCAGCTCACTTCATTGAACACTCTCATTTTTCCATTAATGGAGTCTACTTGTGCAATGGGTGTGGAAGATCTCTCAAAGCTCTCCAGTCTCATGGAGCTGACAACGGTGGTTAAATAAGAAACTGGAGACTGACAATGGTGGTGAAAACAGAAACTGCAATGGGTATAATGGATGAGATGAGAAGCTTAACATTAGAATGTGACAATGATGCTGTTGCAGGTGCAGATAGAGATGGTGTAGCCCCTGAGTGTGGTATTCTCCAAAACATAGGGAATATGAAGAAATTACAGGATTTTCATCTCATTAATTATCAGCAGGCAACTCTACCCAACAGTATTTGTAAGTTACAAAATATCAGAGTGTTACCTTTTGCGCTCATGTTACCAATTGGAGGATCTTCCTACCTTGGAGGAGACCAAATGTGAAATTGCAGGTGAGTCTGCCTTGGAGGAGACCAAAAGCAAAACTGCGGGTAAGTCTTTTCCCATGTTAGAAAAATTAGTTTTAAGAAACTTGCTCAAGGTAAGATCCCTAGTTGCAGGGTCATCTGGTGAGTGGAATGAAGGAACAATGTCCCGACTTCAATTATTGGTAATTATCAATTGTCCATCATTGCAAAGGTTTCCAAAGGGAATGAAGCTGCCTAAATTAAAAGAACTACAAATTACTATGTGCAATCAGTTGATGGAGCTGGACATTGGCAGTGGCAGTTATCCAATGTTAGAGTCTTTAACATTGGATGAACTAAACAAGTTAGAGAATATAGCTGGATCTGATGGGTGGAATGAAAGTACATTATCTAAACTCCAAATCATGGAATTCATCGATTGCCCTTTGTTGTTGTTATTAAAGAGTCAGAATGCCCTGAATGCAGAAGGTTGTTTTGTGCTCAATGTGGTGTGCCATGGCATGTGGGTTTGGATTGCTCTGACCTGGAGAAATTGTCTATTCCTGAGAGGGACAAAGATGATTTGTTGCTCTTAAAGCTCGCCAAAAAAAAAGATTGGCGACTGTGTGGAAAATGTGGACAAATTGTTGAAAAAACATCTGGATGCTGTCACATGATTTGCAGGTCAGTAAACTGGTAAAATGCATTTTGTTGAATATTTTTTTTTGATAATACCCTATTCATCTTTGATAAAGATAATTGGTTCCAATCTGAAAATTAGATTTTCTAATGATAGTTGTAGGTTATGATATCTTTACTGTGTGCATATGGATGCCTAAGTATTTTCAGTTGAAAAGCAAAGCTACATACTAATTGTCCATGGCTTAACAAAGATGTTTCTTCAAATGTATCTAGCTTAGGGCCATGAACTCCAGTGCAAAAATGAGAACTACAAACGTAGCAGCAAGGCAACCTCACATGGAAGAGAACTTGAGAAGGTATTTTGCCAATAATGTGTCAGGGTGTTAGAGCGAGACAGATCAAAATTAAAGAAAATTTCCTTTGATTTGCATGATCTCATGTATAAGTAACAAAACAAACTAAGTTTTTTTTATCATAACTTATAAGGGTGTCTAACCAGCTTCATAGCAGGTTAAACAGTAAACAGCTTACTTAGTTACCTGATATAACCAAACAACATTTGCAGCTATCAAATAAAACCTAGTATATCATAAGCAAATCATCTGAATACAATCATACCTGCTTGATCTCGGGTGGGGCAGGAAGTTCAGGAGCTAAATCTTCTCTCTCAGCAGGATCATATCCAACTGCTTCATCATCATCTGTAAATACTTCTTCGTGCTCCCAATCATCTCCTGCAAGTTAATTGACCATTCTCAGAGAAAAGCAAGCACTATTTAGTATTGAGTAGTTAGGTATAGTCTATAGTTGGGCCCCAAAATTTTTTAGGAGATGGAAATGCATCACAATGTGATGTTGAATTCTTGTCTGTGAAAAGAATATGTATACATAGTTTTTAGAATAAACTTACTCGAGAACTATACCCTACTTTTATGTTGAACCATTTTAGTTTATATTTGTATTAATCATAATACCTCTGGCGTAGCTTGTGTCAAACCGTTATACTTGTTTCCAATGATCCATAACAAATTACAAATTACAGATCCTAAACAAAGATATTCAATTGGTACAAATGATGTGCAGGCATTGCAAAGTTCCATCTTCCAAATGGCTGTTTGATTATTTTTCCAAACAAAAGTATCTTATGCACTGCAGTGTCCACCTTCATAAGAGCAGATAAATAATTCCAATTTGCAATCACAAAGGATGATCCAGTTTTATGTTGCCTTCCCATGTCATGACTGGCTGCTTCATCATCCCCAAGAATTTTTAGCAGATGGCAATGCATCTCAATGTGCTATGGAAATCTTGTTTGTGGAACGAATATGCATACATAATTTTTAGACTAGATCAAGAACCTACTACAGAACAATACCCTACTTTTACGTTGAATCATTTTAGTTTACACACGCATTAATAATAATAACTATGGTGTAGCTTGTGTCAAACTCTTATACTTGTTTCCATCTTCCAAATGGCTATTTGATTATTTAATTCCAAACAAAAGTATCTTATGAACTGCAATGTTCATCTTCACAAAAGCACATACAACAAATCATCGCTGTAGGTTATGATATCTTTACTTTGTGCATATGGATGCCTAAGTATTTTCTGTTGAAAAGAAAAGCTACATACTAAAACTCCATGGCTTAACAAAGATGTTTCTTCAAATGTATCTAGCTTAGGGAAATACTATTTCAGTTGAAAAGCAAAGCTACATACTAATTCTCCATGGCTTAACAAAGATGTTTCTTCAAATGTATCTAGCTTAGGGAAACCTAGTATTTGAAAACTACTTAACTAAAACCTTTCCCTCGCCTCTGGTGAAACTGTCATTGAAATTTGTTGTTCAATAGTGGAAAACTAAGAGGCATTGCTTGGTTATTTAAACCACAAGGAGAACTGACACATATGGTGGAAATGCAAATCAAAGTGGAAGAATGATACACTGCCTTGCAAATGCTTTCAGCATTAACTACTTGTGTGCTGATTAATTCTTTAAAGTTTCTTCAGTTTTTCAGCTCAGAGTTCATGTTTGCTCTGTTTTACCAATTTTTTTAGCTTTGGGCTTTTGAAAAGTTGCACCTCGGGATCTATATTTGCTCATTACCAATCCATTAGCTTTGTTACTGATTTCTGTAAGGAGATGCTAACTTTTGTCACCTGTTACAACCGAGATCTACCTCTAAGCCACAGGCCAAAGTGGCCCATCATTTTCTTTTCTATGTTAATATAAGCTGGGGTTTTGATGATTGTAATAACTTTTGTTTCTCTTCTGTGGGAAATTTTGTGCAGGAGTTCAAACGGTGTATATAAATAGAAAGATGCAGAAAGTGACAGTCACGGGATATGTGAAGCCGAACAAGGTACTGAAGAAAGTGAAACGCACTGGGAAGCATGCAGAACTGTGGCCATACGTGCCATACAGCTCGGTTACCCAGCCTTTCTCTACTCAGAATTATGACAAGAAAGCCCTTGCTGGGTTTTTGAGGAAAGAGAGCTTCAACACCAGTTCTGTCTCCAACCACCAAGATGATCAGTACACTACTAACATGTTTAATGGAGAATTTATGCTATTCTCTTGTAATCTATAGGCCCCCAAAGCTCCTCATAGATGAGAATATTTGCAGGATGTTAATTTTGTTGTAAGTTTGTAGTAGATGGGGAATGACTAACTTTTATGCTGCTTCTCATCTTCAACAACAAGAGTTTCTGCGGTGAATGAAGGGCTTACATCCTGTATGTAGAATCCATGTCCTGCCTTGTGAAGCAGCTCTCCACTATGATAGCGATCTTTGTAATGTCTTTGGTAAATCCTTTAGAATGCTATTTCATTCTGTAATATGATGGGATTCACTCTACAAGATTAGGGGATTCACTCTACAGAGTCCATGTCATGCCTTGCGAATCAGCTCTCCACTTATGTTTATTTTCTCTGTAATGACCCTAGTAAATCCTATAGAATGAGATTTCATTTTGTAATATGATGGGATTTCACTCTACAAGATTGGTTTCAGTTTTACTTGTACTGTGGTATATGAAATTCCTTAGTTTTACTTGTAATAGGATGGGATTTCATTCTGTAATACGATGGGATTTCCCTCTACAGTATTAGCTACTAAATTTTACTTGTATGGAAAGATTACTACTTTCTTTGTTCAATATTTTATTTTAATTTTATTCATTTCAGTCTATTATATTATATTTTATTATAATTTTGTTCATTTTAGTCTATGATATTTTATTCAATTCTATCACATTGTTTTTCGAAATTATAAAAGTAAAGGCAGCTTCCTGTTTTTTGAAGTTAGAAATTATAAAAGCAAGGCAGCTTCCCTTTTCTGTCATTAAAGGTATCTTTTGATGCAGAATAAATATACCATTTTTAAATATTTAAAATTCAAAAATATTATTTAAATGCTCGATTATCACCAAGCTTCTTGACTTTAAACTTTTATATGGCCACAAGTGTCATCCAGCTCATGGATCCACATTAATAAAGTGGATATAGTTAAGACAGGTATATGGTATATGATTTCATATTGATAAAGTATTTCCAGTTAATAGAGGAGTATAATTTGAATTTAAAGTGGGTGTTTTTCCATTTTCAAATAGGTATGTAGATACAGAACAATATGCACGGAGATACAACATTCTTTTATAATAAAGTAAATTTAATTGGAACAACTTTTACTTTGGGATTTTATATTTTTTAATCCTTTATCACATAATATCATAATTATAATTATGAAAAATTAATTCAATTTCAACCTTTACTTTCTCACCCACCACATACTTCCAAAATGATTATATATTTTCAATCTCAACCTCTCCTCAACAACTTTTTGCATATGTCCAAAACTGTTTCTCACCCACCACATACGTCCAAAATGATTATATATTTTCAATCTCAACCTCTCCTCAGCAACTTTTTGCATATGTCCAAAACTGTTCATCAACTTTTTGCATAGGTCAAAAAAGGTTTGACATGATCAAATCAATTTCAACTTTCTTTCAAAGTTATGCTTATTTTTAAAATGCCTTTACTATTAAGATGTCCAATTGTCAATTTGCAGATTGGGTTGTTTTGGTCATTCCTATGAATCTTTATATTTTATCATTTCAATTATATTATTATTTTAATTATATTATTATTATTATTATTAATTTTTAAATAAAAATAGTTAAAAAATTAATTATACATCACAAATTTAATTGTATTTTATTAAACATCACATATGAATACAATAAGTATTGGTTTAAGAATATTATATTTTGACTTTCTAATCGCACTATACAATTATGGCTTTCAATGTAGTATCATTCTATATATGTATATTATTCTTTATAAAATATAATAATAATATCATGGTTTCTAATGGAATTAACTTTTTAATAGCAATATATCAACATGCTTTCTAATATTATGTTTTGACTTTCTAAATGCAATATACAATTATGGTTTTCAATGAAATATATTGGTACAGGATAGTCATGGTGGTTATTGCCTTGGTCACTAGCAAGCTTTGTATATGCTTGGCCATCTATAGAGGTTTCTTGATTTTGGGTAATTAATTTAACCTCTTGATTTTGGGTAATTAACTTACTCTAAAATGAAATAAGACATTCAATGTGTTCTTTGTAATATAGATATAAACAAAACATATAAAGAAAAGTAATTGCATAATGATCCAGTCTAAGAAAACAAGGTTTTCGACAAACCAATTAACTCTTCTATAAAAATTCAACAATTCCAATTTAATAATCCTATCGGCCTCTCTTTGTACCTTTTGGGACAATTGCTAGTTATGATGCAAATAATACTTAAACAAAAAACGCGTGGAACCGGACTGAAAAGGAGGTCTCTGGAAACGACGCCATTGATTACCATACAAACCGTACTGTGAAATGGTATTGCCACGTGGCAATTAAGTTAGTTATGTGGTGTGAATGTTGGACAAGTCCACCGAAGCGGAGAAAATTGACATGTTAGTTATGTGGTGTTAGGTTTGGACAAGTCTATTGAGGTGCAAGTATTGACTTAATTGTTAAAAGTTAAGTGGTTTGGCAAAAAAAATTTAACAAATTTCAGTGTTTCAATTGTGTTAAGTAAATAATTTATTATAACCATTTCTATGCAAGGTAGTCGTAATTGACTAATTTCTCATGATTTTTGAATAGTCCACTTAGCACTCATTGCATCGAGTGATGCTTAGAGGGGTAATTTATGTTATGCCATTTATTTCCCTAGTTTCAATTCCACTTCTTCACCCCTGTGAGCATCCCCAGTGCAATGAGTGCTAAGTGGACTATTCAAAAATCATGAGAAATTAGTCAATTATGACTACCTCTCATGGAAATGGTCATAGATGAATGACTTACTTAAAGCAGTTGAATCCCAAAAAATGATATCTAATATAATGCACTGCGAAAACCCCCAATAATTAAATCTTACTGTCTAAATCATGTTTTTGATTATGGAAATGGATTCAGTACCATCAAAAACTTTTATTTACAAAAATCTTTACCAAAATTTATCAAAATATTACAAAAATTTCCATAATTTTACGGGAAAAAAACAATCTGGTTAGACCACGGTGGTAGTTTTAACTAAGGTTCACCTGAAACCAAATTTGACATATTTTGTACAAATTCTAAATGGCTTTATTTATTTATTTTTTTCTCGAGGAAAAAGCGTAATTTTCATTAAAAATTAAGAAAATTACATGTTGTATGCCAGCATATGAGAAATGCTTTCACTACTATCTAGAAAGATTTCAGTCCAAAAGTCATGAGCACTAAAATAATATTTACATATCATCCTTCATTAAACATGAAGGGTCAATGGCAAACTAGGGCCATAATGGTTAAAGAGCTGCAATATAAACAAAAAGAAATTAGGATGATCTCATAGATCATTCCTGAAGGTATCTTGCCCCTTCAATGAAGGGTCTCTGGTAAATCTGGAAAAAAACCTCATCCCTGTACTCCTAAATCAACCAGTGTCCTCTGATCAGCTGTGCGACCTCTTTGGAAAGAAGATCAACGACTTCATTCCTTTCCCTGTAGATATGAGAGCAGACAACAAACTCAAACTGAGATTTTAAGTATATAGCATCCTCTACCAAATCTCTTAGTGTGTGCAAGTGACAGTTATAGGTCCCATTGATCCAGTTTATGATGCGCTGAAAGTCCCCAAAAATATGGATTCTGTGGCATTGTTGTTCTCTGGCAAAAAGGAGTAGATGTCTAAGGTTGTTTAGTTCGGCATAGTTATTTGTGCCCCTCCGTAGCCCCACTTTAATTTTGAAAAAGACCGAATCATTTAAATGTAGAACAACCCTCAGGCTGAGTCGAGCCGTCAAAATAGGCCCACGACTGGCTTCTGTCTACGATTTCGGGATTGATAATTCTAATGGGACGCTGAATCGGATCCTCTGGGATCGTGCTAAAAATGGCCAATGTATCATTGCATGTGGCTTCCCCCAAGATGTTTTTATCTTGAAAAATCCTTTGGTTCCAAATAAGCCATATACCCCAACATACAATGAGAGGCATGTTTTTTTTATTTTCTGTGTGGCAACACTCGACCACCAAGCGTGCTAAGCCTCATTTACATTCTGACCTGCCCAGCGGGTTTGAATTGAGAGTGCTGAAGTTATGAAGTTCCAAATTTTGACCGAAATCAGGTATTGAAGGAAGAGGTGATCTGTATCTTCCGAATCCGCTTTGCACAAGCAGCAATGAGAAGGGCCATGGAAGTTGTGTTTTTTTAAATTTTGCTCAATGGGGATTTTTTTTTAAGAGTATGCCCCACATGAAGAGTCGAGATTTGTGGGGGGCTTTCAGTTTCCAGATATGCTGCCACCACCAGCAAGTTTCCCCCATTGCCCAAGTCTCCATAATCGCAACAAAACCCGCCTTTAGGGAATATTTGATAGTGGGATCCTTTGCCCATATAAGTTCATCCTCCCTATCAGTGATCCAAACATTAGCTTCCTCCAATGCCCCCACAAACTTGTTTCATTTATTCCCACGTTCTCAAAGGCCAGCCACTGCAAATTTGGCCAAGCCGGGCGACCCACTATCATGATATGGGCAAGCTGTGATATCCCTACCACCATTAGGTCCTGTCGCATATCTCTTGGTAGTATGTGTGCATTCGCACTTCTAGCCCAGGCATCAGAGCCAATTTTGATATGAGTACCATCCCCCACTTTTCAGGCTAATCATTTCTTTATGATGTCAAAGGAGTGGGTAATGGCTTTCCAGATGCTCAAAGCCCCCATGATGTTGTGGTTGGTGCTACGAATCCAGTCTGATATTGATATGGGGTGGATGTACTTGTTGTATACAACTTCCTTCCACATGTTGTTTGTGGTTATGATTTTCCATACCATTTTTGCTTCGAGGGCTTTTGCGAAGTCCAGTGGTTCCTTTAGCCCCCATCCACCCCATTTTTTGGGCTTTGCAATCCTTTCCCATTTAACCCATGCAAACGTTTTGCCAGAATTTTGACCTCGCCAGAGGAATCTGCAGCATATCTGTTGGATTCTACTAAGGATGCCTTTAGGTATCAAAGCCAGTGACATCCAGTAGACTGGTATTGCCTCAAGAACTGATTTTATTAGGGTGATCCTACCAGCACGGGAGAGCTATTTCTGTTGCCATATATTTATTTGTGTTTCGATTTTTGCTAGTAGCCACGACCAGTCTGCAATACGGTACCCGTTTGGCTTTAGTCTAAATCCCAAATATTTCAGACTTGAATCTAGATCTTGTGTGACAAAACTGAAGTGTTGGGAGGCAAATCTTTGTTCATTTTGGGGACAGGAGCTAAAGATGATAATTTATTTTTCATAATTCAGCTCCATACCTGTCGCTTTACAAAGAGAGATAGAATTGACTTGAAACAAGAGGTATCACGATAAGAGCCATTTAGGAAAATAAGAACATCATCTACAAATACAAGATGAGAGATAGCAATCCTGTCATTGATTTCCGCCCCTCCCAGGGTTCCATTTGATCTTTGCTAATTTCAAGAGTCTATTGAGACCTTCCATAATCAGAAGGAATAACATCGGGAAGAGTGGGCAACCCTGTCTGAGGCCTCTCTCAGCATGGAAAAAGTCTGACGCCGTCCCATTAATTGGGACATTGAAAGAAATAGAGGTGAAATAACAACCTATCCAATTGATGAATTGATGAGGAAAACCGATATGGGCGAGCATGAGTTGTAGATAGGTCCAGTTCACTCGATCAAATGCCTTGGATAGATCTATTTTAAGGATGGCAACTTTCTTGGAGAGAGTTTTAATCAAGTGAATCATTTCTTGAGCGATGCTTATGGCTTCATGAATTTGACAGTGACTGAGGAAAGACAATTGTTCTTTTGAGATAATCTTGGAGAGGATTGGATTAATATGAAGGGTGATGATCTTGGAGGTGATCTTATAGACACAATTGCAGAGGGAGATGGGTCTAAAGTCATCAAAAGATTGGGGCTTGTCCACCTTGGGGATGAGGGCAATGAAGGTAGAATTGAAAGCCTATCACATCCTTCCAATTGTTCTACAGTCTTCAATTGCCAACAGTAGGTCTTGCCCAATGAGATCAAAGAATGTGGTGTAAAATTCAATGGGCCAACCATCCAGCCCCGGGATTTTGTCTTTGCTGAAATTTTTTAAGGCTGCTTCCATTTTCCCCAAAGAGATTGGTAGATTTAGTGCCTCTCTTTCCTCTTCCTCAACAAACTGAGGCACAACTTCCATAACACGAAGGATCTTAGCTATATTTGTTTCCCTTGGGCTTTTATAGATGGATGAGAAATGCCTAACTCCCATATCTGCAAGCTGGGCAAAAGTGCTGGCATCTCTTCCATTTTGGTCTTTCAGTTCCCAGATTGTATTACTCGCTTTCTTGCCCCTGGAAAACCGTTGGAAAAACTTTGTGTTTTCATCTCCCGACTTTAACCATAAATCTCTACTCTTTAAGCGCCAGGTGTCCTCAGTTTTTCTCAACAGCCTGATCATTCATTTTTCCAAATTTATAAGATGATCCATTGATTGTATGGAGGCATAGTTGTTCAGGCCCAATGATTCAAGATGTTTTAGCTTTGTTTCAATCCTGATTAGTTCCTCCTCATCCCTTTTTAGTTTGGCCTTAATCCAGCTAATAGTTTTTTCTTTTAGATGGGTTAGGTTGTGAGATATGACTGTCACTAGGGGTGGACCAGGTTCCCGACTACAGTGAGTCCAGCAATCCTTGACCAAAACATGAAAATCCTCCTCGTTGAGCCATGCTGCATTGAATTTGAATGGGGAACCCAGTTTGAGATTTGCATCCTCGATTTCCAGGAAAATTGGGGAATGGTCTGAGCATCCCTCCAAACCAACCCATTGACGAATATGTGCTAGTTGATTTGTTAAGGGATATTTGATTAAAAATCAGTCTAGTCATCGTGCCAATGCATCCTCCCCCGTTCTGCGATTCCTCTAGGTTGGTATGATGCGAACTGAATCAATGCTTATAAGATCATGGTCATCCAACAGATTTAAAAAAAAACCTGTTAATGCATCTGATTGGACCCTATGTGTCACGCCCCTACACTTGTAGTAGTCTTCCAACTGCTTATAGCGAGGTGCGGCACCACCGAACACTTTCTTTTCACCAATACTTATTTTCGTGGACTACGCCTAACATTCCACTTACTCCTACTTAATTCGTGTTTCGCAACCAAGTATTATTAATGTGTTCCTTTATGCCAATGAATACCCATACACATTCATTATCAACAACATTATACAAGAGAAATGCACAACAGTATAAAGGGAGGGGCAACTCCCTGCAATATGAGTCTGTCTGAATCAATATATTATATAATCTTCACTTTTACAATGTACAAGTTAAATCTTGGGAAACCCCAAATTTACACTTAGTCAATTTTCACACCTTCGGCAAACTCGGTTGCCCAGCTCGTCGGCACCTCCGCATGGTCGCCGCATGACTCACCAACCCTTCGTTCACCTTGTCGCATGGTCGTGTTGTTTGCCCAACTTGGGCGCGCCTCTAATTCACCACACACGGGCACCTCTACCCGAGACACACTTCCGTTCACAACCCAACACACCAACAAGTCTTCGTGCACACTTGCATGATGGGCGGTTGCTCACCCGAGTCGCCAAGACACTCACGCCAAGCCTTCGCACAAATCGGCTGCCACACGTTCACCGGTTACGCGTTACCCAACCACCGAGTGCACCTTCGCCTGCACCTTCTCCCAACACCAAGTGCGACTTTCTTCACCGTGCGCTCACCCAAGAACGGCGCATGAGATGTGCGCCTTCACTTCTTGTACTGCGCACTTCTCTTCCTTGTGCGAAGATGACAAGTGATGATCGAATGTTTCCAAGTGCTCCAACGCACTACAATATATACTCATCGTAAGTGGGGGTGGTGGCTCGCCCAACCGACCACCCAACGCTATGTGCACACCCTCCAAACGCCCAAAACACCGTCAGCTTCTCTTCCCATCGTAGGTCAGCCGCACGCACATGTTCAACGCTCCAAGGTGCATATAACTCCATCGCATTTCCATTATTTCGCACATGTTATCGTTGCAAGTTCATCGCAAGTCTGCCACATGCCCGTCGCATAACCGCAGCTCGCCCTCAACTGCACGCGCGCCCAACTCGCCCGTCGCCCAAACACGTCGCACGCCCGGGTGGAACCTCAGGACGTTACATCCTCCTCCACCTGAAATCGTTGTCGTCCTCAACAACATATCATCCTGGTAGCCATCCACCAAGATCATCAATATCCATGATATCAACTCCTCCACATACTGCAACCATCATTGCAATATATGTAGAACCACCATCTCCACCATGTCTCGCCTCGGCAACCATCTGTCACCAAGATCACCATACCAAGGTATACACCTCATCGGTATGTTATCCATTGGAAATAATCTCAATCTATGACCATCGATCACCCTGTCACAATCTCCACATGCTGCTCTGCGCCATGGAAGGCTGGTCCTTCCATCTCAAGTTACATGCCCACTGCAACATCTCGTGTCGACCACATCATGTGTCATCATGTGAACTGCTGCCATGATACTCCAACATAATGCTAACACATCTCTGTACATGTTGGCCCCCATGTCTGAACTAGTTGGGTAGCTAATCCAACTGTCACGCTCAAACCATGAGAATGCACATCCTCATGCCACCATCAGTTGTTTCTCAAAACATCTTGTCACATCCTCAACTCGATCAAGAATCCATCTCCATACAAGTGTAAGTCATGCTCAGGTCCATGAAGTAGCCCTCATCTCATCTGAAACATGCTGTCCATGATGTTTGGTGCCAATGTGCTGCATGAAATCAGCCGCATCTATCCCAACATCATCATCCATATGTGTATCTCCTCAAGGTGAAGAGATCATCTCATCAAACCCGCTCTCAATGTGCCACATCCAGGTCCATGAAGCAACCTCCATGATATCTGTAATGTGCCATCCCTCAAGCCTGCCATAGAAACAAGTATACACCTGTCTCATCTATCCATGTGCTGCCCATGATCATAGATCAATCAGCTCCCATGTGCCAAAGGTAGTTGAGTCTTGGCTCAACCCATGCCCAAGTGTTACCACCAAGGCATCATCATCGTTGTAACTCCATCACTCCAAAGTGTCTCATATCGATCCTCCACATCAAGTCACTCTTTCAAGCCATCCCCATACATGTACTTGAAAGTATGCACCCCATCCTGTATCAAAGTCTCTGACCTCAGCTCCTCAATGTATTAGATCCTCCAAGTCCACCATATATGAAGTCCTTAAAAGTCACAACATCCTCATGTCATCATGAGCTCCATAAGCCATCCCCAACCAACATCTCAGCAAGCATACAAGTCTCGGCCCAAGGGTCTCTGCAAGATGCCTCAGCTCTCCATGTAGTAGAAATGCTCCATAGTCTGCTCACGACTCCATCCAAGTCCATGGCCTTGTTGTACATAAGTGCACAACCTCTCCATCAGCTCATAAATAATAAGTCTCCATGTCACATCAGCAAATCCACTTGCACAACATCCCTGCCTTGGCACTCCTCATTGGATGCCCATAAGTGACACCTCTACAAGTGCTCTCGCATAATGTCCCTGCATAAGACTTCCATGCTCCATGTCTCCAACCTGATGTCCATGACTATGTTGCCCATGTAGTCCAACCAAGTAGACCCATCACAACAATCGGTCATCCTCATCCAAGTCTGCAATCTTCGGTCTAGTGAACTCGGTCACCCAACCATATCATCATCACATCACGAGTCCCTTCCATCATAGCTCCCCCACTAAAGGTTCCACCAAGAGTTGCTATCGGTTTTGGCCATGAGAAGTCCACCCAAGTAACATCGTACCTCAAGTGTGTGCCCTCTAATCTATCCATGAGTCATGCCGGGCACTTAGCCAATTCTCCATATGGCTAAAGCATGACCCAATCCTCCACAACGATCATCATGTTCCTCCCTTGTCACGGGCCTTTGTACCTTCTACCATAAGGTCACAAACAACCCCAACAAGTCCTGCAACAATCAACAATCTTTGCTCTTTATCATCATCATGAGGTTCCTCCAAATGAGTATCCTCATTCATCCATGTCTGCAAACCGCACGATCCTGGTCCAACTTGATTAATCTCAAGTTCATCCTCCATTGTTGTCACATCTGCAACATCCTCGGTCATCACGACTTCCTCTTCCTTGATAGCACAATCTGCTACTTCACCTTGCTCCATTGTCCAACCAAGTTGAAGAAATTCGTCTTCAACATTCTTTTCCAAGACCTCAAGTTTCTCTCGAATCCAGGGATTCTCTTCTTTCAATCGCTTCAACCTGTATAAGGTAAGCAAGAGCTTCCCTTCGCATTCTTCCAAACCTGCCATGCCTTGTCGTTTAGCTTGGTCCAAGCATGATGCTTCACCTCTGCTAAACTTGTTTCACCATTCACCAGCTTCACCAAGTTCACTGCAACCATGAACCGGCCCTTGTTCCACTTGTATGTGAAACTAGCTTCCTTCACCTGCAAGTACCTGCTTCCACTGTCACTTCGTCATGAGCAACCTTGCTCTAACACCAGCTCCAACTGAGCTCTGATACTAACTGTCATGCCCCTACACCTGTGGTAGTCTTCCAACCGCTTATAGCGAGGTGCGGCACCACCGAACACTTTCTTTTCACCAATACTTATGTTCGTGGACTATGCCTAACATTCCACTTATCCTACTTAGTTTGTGTTTCGCAACCAAGTATTATTAATGTGTTCCTTTATACCAATGAATACCCATACACATTCATTATCAACAGCATTATACAAGAGAAATGCACAACAGTATAAAGGGAGGGGCAACTCCCTGCAATATGAGTCTGCCCGAATCAATATATTATACAATCTTCACTTTTACAATGTACAAGTTAAATCTTGGGAAACCCCAAATTTACACTTAGTCAATTTTCACAACTTCGGCAAACTTGGTTGCCCAGCTCGTCGGCACCTCCGCACGGTCGCCGCACGACTCACCAACCCTTCGTTCACCTTGTCGCATGATCATGTTGTTTGCCCAACTTGGGCGCGCCTCCAAGTTGCCACACACGGGCGCCTCTACCCGAGACACACTTTCGTTCACAACCCAACACACCAACAAGTCTTTGTGCACACTTGCACAATGGGTGGGCGCTCACCCGAGTCGCCAAGACACCCACGCCAAGCCTTCGCACAAATCGGGCGCCACACGTTCACCGTGCACGCCTTACCCAACCACCGGGCGCACCTTCGCCCAACACCAAGTGTGACTTTCTTCACCGTGCGCTCACCCAAGAACGACGCATGAGATGTGCGCCTTCACTTCTTGTACTGCGCACTAGAATTTGCGCACTTCCTTCCTTGTGCGAAGATGTCAAGTGATGATCGAATGTTTCCAAGTGCTCCAACGCACTACAATATATACTCATCATAAGTGGGGGTGGTGGCTCACCCAGCCGACCACCCAACGCTATGTGCACACCCTCCAAATGCCCAGAACACCGTCGGCTTCTCTTCCCATCGTAGGTCGGCCGCACGCACATGTTCAACGCTCCAAGGTGCATATAACTCCATCACATTTCCATTATTTCGCACATGTTATCATCGCAAGTTCATCGCAAGTCTGCCGCATGCCCGTCGCATAACCGCAGCTCGCCCTCAACCGCACGCGCGCCCGGCTCGCCCGTCGCCCAAACGCGTCGCACGCCCGGGTGGAACCTCAGGACGTTACACTATGACCCCATAACTCGGCCAACCCAAGTCAGAAATTAAAGTCTCGCCCAATGATCAGGTTCTTGGCTTACATAAAGTCTGCCTGAAACAGTGTCTCCCATAAAACTTCTCGATTCTGACATGGTCCATAAATATTAATAATCCTCAGGAGGATGTTGAGCGTGGTGGAAATGAAGTCAGCTCCCAGAAAACCTTTTCCACCCTAGGCATTTGAGATCTTGATTGAATTTTTGTTGAAACCTAGTGCACAACCCCCTGAACACCCTCTCACATCCAAGAAGAAGAGCTCCCAATCTAGCAGGAAGTGTTTTAGTGTTTTATGTACAGAGGGACCGTCACCTAGGGTTTCTTGCAATAGAAGGAAATCCAACTTTTTTGATAAGCACAATGTTTTCAACGCCAATTTTTTATCTGGGCTGGCCAAACCCCTGCAGTTGAAAGAGAGGCCTTTCACGGGTTAACCTTTGCAGGGTTCCCCTTTTCTCTAAGGACCTAGTCTATGGGAGTTTGGATTCCTGAGGCCACCTCAAGGTTGGCCCTTATGATCGTTTTTGAGAGACAAAAATTTCTGCCCTGGGGGATCTTGGGAGGAAGGGGAGGGGGCGGGTCGTCATCTAGTGCCAAGGCATGGAGGGAGGGTGGATTGGAGCAGAAGTTGTAACGGTGAGAGGAGCTGGAGGTCGAATCCCCAGAGGGGTTGCGAAAGAGATTTTTATGGACAGTAGAGCAGGGGGAATTCAAGATGGGCGCAGGGGCAGAAGCCACAGGGAAGATGACGGGGCTCAGATTAACATTATTAGAAGAAAATTTTGACTTACAATTTGTAAATGCAGAAATAGTTAACATACATTCATTTTTAAATTGAGTATGGAGGCGAGAAGAGGTACCCGAAAAACCCAAGTTTTCCCTGGCACGTGCTCTAGTAATCGAGGCTTCCGTGATCCAATTGTCTGACTCAGGGTGCACAGAAGATGGCCCGTCCAGACCCTTCCTCGAGATGCCTTGTAGCACGTTGAGTTCCTCCATCCCCAACTCTGTTTGAGTGCAAGCTGCTACAAAGAATTTCGGGGGACTCGACCTTCGCCCAATGACCAGGGGGCATGACTTGTAAAGGTGGCTAACCTCATGGCATCTCCGGCACCTGAAGGGAATGCCCTCATAATCCAGTTCCTACCAACAGATAATATCGCCCATCTGAAAGAGATAGCTTTCCACCAGGACCTCTCTTGTGTCTAGGTGAACAAGTGTCTGAGCCATTGCCAAGACCCCTGAGTCCATATACAATCTGTCATGATCAAGGTATGTGCCCAAGTCACCACCAATCACCTAAAAATTGAACTTGGCCTTGGATCCCCTGAGGCAGTGCATGGCAAAGTCATATGCATGGGTAGCTTTTTCTAGGGTGTCGTAGGAGCCCAACCAAATTCTACCACTGGAATTGGGAATTCGAACTTCTGACACCCATTTCCCCCATTTTCTCTACCGGATTCCCTTGAACTGCCGTGACTTCAGTGAGCAGCTGTTGGAACTGCGGCGGAAGTTCTGGTTTCGCGTGGGTTTAGTCATTGCAAGATTTTGGAGGGCAGTCGCACGGAAGACGGTCCGGTAAAGTTTTACGTCTCTCTAGGGAGGAAGTAGTGTGAAGGTGAGAGGATTTGCAAGAATTACATAGACGATGGTAACTACTAGAGTTGTGCAAGTAAATGAATGTTTGGTGTATGTGCCAACAAATATATAGAGACGGAAAACGTGTTGAGTGCATGGGATGTTTTGTGGAGGGGTCTAAGAAGTTAATATATGCGCAGCCGATTTAGAATTATAAACATGGGAACCGGCTTGGTGCGAATGTGTCTTGGAGGAGCTTGAACTTTTATGCATGGGAACCAGCTTGGCGTGAATGTGCCTTGGACGAGTGTAAGCAAGAAAGTTTAGAGTAGGCTAATGTGGAATATTCCCGAAATTCATTGGTTACTTTCGTCCATCGCACATTTCGACTGTAACTTAGTTGGCGTTCAAAGCTGTGTGTTTCATTGCAGCTGACTTTCCATAGGCGACCGCAACTCGGTTTTAATGCGCTCTCGACGTATTATACTCCATCAAATGGTGCCAGTAGACGAAACACTTTAGGACAACACAGATTCTGTGCCACTATGGACTATTTAATGCTGATCCTACTAATCATTATAAAACATCAAAACCGTTAAAAAACATGTAATAATCCTAAAACATAAAAATAATTATTATAAACATCAAAACTGTTAAAACCTATAATATAAAAATAATTAATATAAACATTAAAATCAGATATAAATATTTATATCTATTAAAAACATACCATCTTACAACAAATTTTATAGATAAACTTTGGTTATATATATTCTTATTTTATTAAAAAAATAAAAAACAAAAAAATCACTTAATATTGATAAGTTAATAAGCCCCACTCAATGAGCAAACTGTACCAGCACATTGCCATCGAATTTTGGGTCTGTACCCCATTTTCTATTGCATAACCCTAAAAATGAGCATAAGTAAAAACCAAATTAGTTTTATAAAACATTTACAGACTACAAAATTGTAAGGAATTTCAATGCTAAATAATCGAAATCAATTTACCTTGAAATTCAAAACAGGTTTTACCCCAGCTTCAATTCCTATAACATAATATAATCATAGAAGATCCAACACTTGAATCAATGCCTCATTTATTAGAAACATGTATCGAATGTCTTTTTGAATGGAAATGGTATGCGCAGAGAGTTAGAACATAGATTTCTGCATATGATTCTTCAATAATGTAGAACAGGTTTGAAATGAACTCTAAATATTATTTAAACCACTGTTTGAACATAAGCAAAATGAGTTTTCTTTTCATGGCAGAACCAACAAAAACATATTTGCATTTGTAAATCGAAGATAATCCACACAAGCAATTAAAGTCGAAGATAACATTAAAAAGACAAAATTGAAGAACATTATGGAAAGTTGGACTCAAAAACTCGAAAAAGTAACCCAATTTTGAAAGATGAGATTGGAATTAAAATGAAAGCCTTTAAACTATTCGAATATAAGGATGAAAGAAGAGAGTTGGATCAAACCCAGGTATCGTGGTAATCGAAAGGCAAGTAAGTGGCACACTCAATAGCCATGCCAAATGAAGGGGAGCTACACCACATGAATTGTGAATGTCCTTTTTCGTAAATAATCTTTGAATAAATTATAAGGCCAACCAAGTTTTATAAATTATTTTTTAATAAATTAAAGATAAAAACAAATTAAATAAATTAAAAAATAATTCATCAATTTTTTATTATATCTGTTGGATTATGTATAACACAAAAAATATTTACAGATTATTAAATTTTGGTCATTCATAATTTAAAATTTTAAAATTTCATAAACCCAATTTCAATATAGACTACACCTATGAACATAAATATTTAAAATTGTGGTCAGTTATATATAAATTATTAAATTTTGTTATACCATATTTAATATTGCAACACAGATATCGAAACAACACTTTACTGTATCTATAAGTAAAATTTGATGACTTATATATCACTAGGATTGTTATGCAATATTTAACATTGCAAAACTAATATTAAATACCAACAATTTACTGTATCTGTCACCTAACCACTTCCAAAACAACTATGAACTTGTAGCCATCTGATTCGCATGGGTGATTAAATTTAAGAGCGTAGTTGTAGTCTAAGGAGGCGTAGATTTTGCTTGGAAAATAATTGAAATTCCAAAATGATTTTGGCTGAATTTTTTGGAAATCTAGGTTACAACTATCAAGCTTTAAGATTTTGGGTGCCCTAAGGGTTTTGGAGATTTTCTCATGTCAATATCCTATTCTCCAAAAGACACCATAAAAATAATTTTTCCTTAGCAGTACATTTAATCTCCAAATATTTTCCCACCACCAAACTATATTCTCGTTCCTAGAGGAAGACACTAGGTGCACATAACCTTCATTTGGAGTATAAACCCTCGAGGTTGAGTGTATCCATAAAAGAGTTTCCTCTTAGTCATGAATCCTAATATGCGATCTATCCAACACTCTGATGAATTCTTGCCAAAGTGTCTATGAGCCTCTGTTAATTGAAGCTGCTCAGCGCCATCCATCCTCGTTTTGATATGGTGGTATTGTTCAAATCAACAAACTAACTAAAAAAACCCTTCCATTCTCATTCAAAGTCGTGACAAGGTCTCTTGGAAACCTATACTCCTCTGCACATTTGATCCAAGGATCGATGCCTATCCTTAACTTCTCTCCATTCCCTACTTTCCATTTGGGCCTGCTTCCAATCATTGGAAAAGAAGTAAGCATGCTTTCTAAACCACTAATCCATTTTTTCTCTCTTATTACGCTTTCTGATCCATTCTTTAAGAGTAAAAGGAAAAATATATTTCTCGTATACCATTGTTGTCCAAAGGATGCTTGTATCCAAGAGTATTTATCCAAATTTTGTTGCTAAAGTTTTTGAGAAAAGTTGTAGATTCTTGATTCCCCATCCTCCCCATACTTTGAGAGTTGTGATTTAGTCTCACCAGACCCATGGGAAAACCAGATCCTCTTTGGTGCCAAACCATAAGAATCTATTGCATAGTTTCCTCATAACATCTAAAATATGTTTGGGAATCAAAGTTAGTGACATCCAGAAATCCGAAATAGCTTCCAAAAACTGATTTAATAAGGACTAGCCTCCCTTCTCTCGACAACCACCTGAAGCTCCACATGTTTAAGTGTTTTTCCATTTTTTCTAATAGTCATGTCCAATCCTCGTTATTGTACATATTAGGCTTTAAATGGAAGCATAAGTATTTTAGCCCTTCAATTTCCTGATCTTGAGACTATGTAACCTCTCTTGAGCCATCCCAATGGCTTCACGAATTTTTCTCCCTTCCAAAAAAATAATTTTTTCCTTAGAGACCTTATTTGACAAGATAGGTCCGATTCAGTTTTCTTTGATCTTATCAATAATCTTGTAAATACAATTACATAATGAAATAGGCCTGAAGTCCTCAAAGGATCTAGGATTATTGACTTTTGGAATGAGGGATATAAAGGTTGAATTAAAAGAGTCCAAAATTCTCCCATAAATCCTAGCATCCTCATAGTATCCTCAATGACCTTGAGAATATCAGCTCCCAAAATATCGTTTAGGATGAAAAAGAACTCCATTTTCCACTCGTTTGGGCTCAAAATCTTATCTTTCTACATTCCTTAGAGCACCACCTATAGTTCTTTGTATATGACTAGCTTCATTAATCTCATGTTGTCCTCCTCCTCTGAGAAGCAAGGAAACGATTGTGCAACAAGGATCACCTCCGTAATGGATTCTTCTGAAGGGGCCTTAAATAGATTTTCAAGGTGATTTTTGGCTAGGGTGGCTAAATCATTAAATGGGCTAGCTTCCCCCCCCTCTAGCTTATCCAATTCCCAAATTGTGTTACTTCTCTTCCTCCCCTTAACATAATTCTGAAAAAAAAAATAGTGTTTTTGTTACCACTCTACAACCAGATAGCTCTACTCTCTCTAGCTTTCCTCCATGTCTTTTAATATTTTCTTTTTTGTGGCCTCCAACCAAATAATAATTTTCTTCTCTTCCTTTGTAACAAAACCTCCCCCACCCTCTCCTTCCTTCCTAGCTAATTCATCCTCCACTATTTTTATTTCCTCTCTATCCTTTATTTCTTCTAATATGACCATTGCTTGACTACCTTATTCATTATTTTTGTATTCTCAACAAAATTATGAGTAATAGGCCTATACTCCTCTTGGTTATGACTTCTCCAAGTCTCCACCATAAGCTCATGCAAGTCCTCCTCCTGCAACCATGCTCTATTAAATTTGAAGGGGCTAGAAGGCTTCTGAGCCCCATCTTTTAGCTCAAGCAAAACATGATGGCGATTATATGCTCCTCCAGACCCGACACATTGCCTAAAAAAAGGGGTTTTTTTATATACCTTCTGACATAAGGAAGCGGTACAGGCATTTGGCCACTAGTGCCTCCCCTACTATTACATTCCTTCAAGTAGGTTCATACTTAACTAGATTCACATCAAGTAAGCCATTCTCCATTAGTAACCTTGCAAAAAAACTGACATAGAATCATGATGTACATGGGGACCCCAAACCTCCACTGCCCCCAGGGAGAACTTTAAGTTTCCTCCCACTATAAGATTATATTGTTTCATGTAAGTTTTCTTTATCGAACTCTCCCAGAAAGTTCCACGTTCCACACACATACCATATACATTCGTTATTATCATATTTAACCCCAAATTTGCATGGAAGGCTTCTGCTCCAAAAAAAATTATATCTCCCTAGTGATTAATCTATTTCACAATATTCAAATTAATCCCTACTCTTGTCCCCTCAATCTCCCTCTTGCATCCAACCCAGAAATGGACCAAACTAGAAAAAGGGAGTTCATAACTTGGGAAATTTTATCAGCATCCCCCAATGTTTCCTGTAGGAAGACTATGTCTAGCCTCTCCACCTAAATGAGTCTCCTGAACGTTAGTTTTGGGGGTGAACTATCCAACCCTCTATAGCTAAAAGAGAAAAGTCATGGTATAACCTTATCAAGGGCTTGCGTTGCTCCAAGCATCCCTTCAATGGATAATTTTCTACCATGAGAATGTCTATTTGAGCTCTCCATTTTTCTTTGGAAATATGGGTTTGACCTCTCGTTCCTTTCCCAGCCAAGAGTGAAGACATAGACCACAGACCCTCGAGTTTGTCCTTAGAGAAGACCTCATTGACAAGCTAGGGGAAGAACATTGTATGAGGATTGTTGGGTAAGGGCACACCGCAAACATCATGGGAGGACAAGTATCAACACACAGACTTGAAGATACCTGGGTACTGAAACGCCCAGACCCCATCTCTAGTTTACTAATGGCATTAGTAATACAAGAGACAGGAGTAGGGAGTGTACCATTACCCGAAGGTGTCGCGTCCACCATTGTCGAAGCTTCCCTATCCTTTTTCTTCTTTAGTTCCTATGCAACCTCCATACTCACTAGTTCCCTGTCCATTTAAGCCCTGACCTCTGAGGGCTAAGTCCACATCATATTACACAATTGGAGAAGAAGGCTCCAACCGAGTATCCATATTTGTCTCAGGTGACCCTCACTCCTCCTCATCCCCTCTCACTTTTCTTCTTCTCTTACCATTATATGGGAGAGCGAAATCCCTCATAACGTTCCCTTTTTTGTGGCATCTCCTATAGTGGAAGGTCAACCCTTCATAATCCAAATCTTACTGATAAGAAAAACCTTGGTATGTCTTTGAAAATCCCCTCATTCATTCATTAATCAAAACATGGTAAGATCCATGACTAAGATCTGTCATAAAAACATGCTTATTACCAACAGAGTAACCATAATATAACAACCATTAAAGGCTCATAATAACAAGTACATGTACACATAAATTACAAGAGGAAAATAACTCTTATTAACATATGGAAATACAACCAAGTTAGGAACTTCCACGTACCATCCGACCATAGATTGGGATGAACCAAATATTTCTTTCAACCAATCACCCCCATGCCATATTGCAAGCATGAATGTGGGACTTACAAAAAACCAATCAGGGCTTTCTCATGATTTTTCGTATATCCCATTAAGGGATTCCTAGGTATGAAACCCTCATTAATACAACCAGGATTTATTGCAATCCCCATTAGATCACTAGGCCCTAAACAAGCATGGATTCTTCTGGATCTCTCCACCTAAACCGTGAGGAATTTTTCTGTCTAAACCTCTCAGCTTTACCGAGTATCCCACCATTACCGGTAAAGGGATTCTCAGGCCTACGAGGTCACCACCCTCTTGGATTTACCATGTATCTCACCATTACCAATCAAGGGTATTCACCTTTGAGCTTTACTGTGTATCCTGCCATTCACCGGTTGAGGATTCCTAGGCTCAATTGTGGTGTTCACAACCAGGCTTTACCATGTATCCCATCTTGGGATTCCTGGGCCTTGTGAATAATCCTGAGACCACCTCACTCAGCTTTGAGTCCATTCGGTAGTCTAACTCAATCAAATACAAGATAACTCCATCAAACCATGGTTATCTGGAAATGATAAAGAAAAGTTGAAGAACATTGTCACACCTAGAAAAACCCATGCCAATGACAACAAGAGAAATAAAAATACACATGCATTTACCATGCATGCCAAATATAAAGGAAATGATACATGAAACTCGATACATGCAAGTACATCCGTTGTAGGCACTTGATCTTTCTCTTCCTTGCTTGATCTTGGCTTCCCTTTGCCTTCTCATCCAATCCAAGTGAATGCTAGAGTGCTCCAAGCATGCTCCAAGAATACTCTAAGTGTGCGAGAGAGAGAATGGAGAGAGAAATCCTCCCAAAAAATGTCAAAAGGATACCAACTGACCCTAAGAAGCCTTTTTATTAACGAGGCCTCTAATTTCTTCAATTTTCCATTATTTTCCTTCAATTTCCTCCTCACATGCAACTTGTAACCTTTCACCTTCCTTTTCTCCCAATTTCCTTTATTTTCATAAATAAAATTCCAATTAATCTCTCTTACCTTTTCAAACTTTTCAATTTCCTTTGCCAATTTCCTCTTAGCCATAACAAACCAACTAAACACCCACTAAGATGTTTTTCCCAACATTCAGCTTGGAATACGTGTCCCATGAAAATGGTCTCATTTTACCTTTATTAACTTTATTACATGGATTTTTAACCGAAACTGATATAACTGAGTCACTCTTGCAGAATGATTAAGAAAACTCCAATAGTCCCTTCTTATCCAACAACTTTGGCCCAACAACAATTCATAATTTCCACCCCCAACTAATCTAGAATTTCGGTCCTTCCAACAACCCAACAACTTCGCACGTGTGACAAAAGAAGAGAGAAAATTTGAGTTCTTATGCTTGACAAATGCTTCCTTCACCTTCACTAGGGTTTCCTTCCTCTTCCTTGAATTTCACACCCTTTTTCTGTCTCCAACTACTGCGTATCAAACTTGTTATGAATGTGCTCCAAATGAGGCAAGTTGTTGTCCTTTTATAATGGTTTCTTCCTCTCCAATTAGGCTGACTTGTCCAGGTGGAGGGTGACTTGGTGGAGAAAACCTAAATGACCTATTTTACATAAAAATAAAATTATTTCTTGATTAAAAATGCCCAGGAAGGGTCTATTACATTATGACATGGACAAGGACACTTGACATAAACCCCATAAGCCTATAATAGAGGATTTGACCTAAGAACCATTGACCCAAGCATGAAACCCATGCTTTAATAAGTCAATTTATTTTATAATATTTTTTCTTTCTTTCTTTTGACAAATACATTACATCATGACTCAAATACAATTATGAAGCCTAACACTAGTTATATTTTCAACACTCCCTCTTGACTATGGAGGTATTCATTAGTACATATATACATAGGTACATGGAAGATCTCAAAGTGATATACTCTATGAAGAGTCATAGCATGTGCAATGCTACAAATTAGATATCTGACCAGGGTACTCTAATTGGGTGGGACTACGTTGTACTCAAGATTTAGCCACTTAAGGTACCATCAGGATTTTGAGCTCTAACACCAACCTAGGGATCTAGGTGTGTATCCAAGGTCATAGCTCCATGAACAACGCCACCCTCCCTACTTCGGGATCTAGACATCAACGCATAGGCTAGGGTTTTATAGTGAACCTTAAGGGTTATGGTTTCACATGAATGAGAAAATTACAAGAGATAGTAGAACGAGGGTAGATTCAATCTAATGATTAATCACACTAACAAGAACCTTTATGATTCAAAACTCTGGACATAAAGATGTTAGTCATTTAAAAAAAAAATTCAAAAGAAGAATGATAATTCCTTTTTGCAAAAAAACTTATAGTTTAAGACATACCTTGAGTTTTTCTTTAACAAACTTTGTAGGACGTCAATTCTTTAAGGGCTTGTTTTGCAACATAACTTCTTCCATGCTTCAAGTCTATCCTTTGAAGTTGTCTCCATTACTTGTGTGTATTCTGCAGGCTTTCCTATTGAGGAAAATATAATGAAAGGGTTATTAGTGTAGCTCAAAGAGGAAAATTAATATAGCAAAGATTAGAACGAATTCTCACGAGCTCCATAGTGAAACAGGTCGTTGGGAAGTTCCTAAAACACCATGGATGGAAAGGATCTACCATCTATGTGAGAATGGGAACATCGAGGATGAAAACCACTTCCTCTTAGAGTGTCCTGCATACAACCACATTAGATCTTAGTTTCACAATCTTTGTTACAATACTGACCTTCCTAGCCTTTTACAATGTCAAAATTATAGTGAGCTCGGGAGGCTTCTCTCCAAGCTTTTTGAGCATAGGAACAAAATCTTAAATCAAAATAAATAATTTGTTTCTTTAGGTCCGATAGACCAATGTTTGGTCTCAGCGGACGTTAACCATCATCATCATCATCATCACAATACAAGCAAGTATCCATATGAGGAGGGAACCAATCATGAAAGATAATCCAAAGAACAGTATACTTAAATTTTGGAAAAATGGTGAAGGCGCCCTCTTAATCTAATCTTTCTTAGGGATACCTACAACTTATCAAAATAATTAAAAAATGCTCTAACAAGATATTTTGAATCTATCAACTATGGAAATCAAAACATATTACAAAACTTGAAATTGTAGACTAAGAAGGATATGTAAGAGGAGACTTAATACTTAAGTCCTTGACTTCATATTCTTCAGTATTTTTCTTCTTAGGTGGGGTTTCATCAGCAACATTTGCATGTTCTCTTTCTCTCTTCTTATTCCTTGGATTCTTAGGACATTGACTTTTGTAATGTACCATTTTGTGGAAATTGTAGCACCCAATCTTTAATAGATCAACCTTCTTCTTTGGTCCTTTGAACTTCTTGAATCTTCCCTTCTTTTTGTGATGTGCAGAGTAGGAATTAGAAGTGTTTTCTTCTTCATCTTCCTTCTTTTTATTTACTAATGGGATTTGAGATTCTTCTTGACTGCATGCATTCCACATTTGTTCAAAGGTAACTGCTAATTCTTGATGCAAAAGAGCTCCAAGATTTTGGTAGACCTATTAGTGCAACAATCATGAGTTCCTTTTCAGGTACAAATTCATCAATCACTTGGATTTCATCTCTTATTCTACAGATCCTTACAAATTATGATGACATAATATCATCTTTTGTCATTTTTATTGTTCTTGTTTCATTCTTGAGACTAGCTATTTAACCAATGTTCTTGATGGTGAACAACTTGGAGAGGGTTTCATACATTTCTTGAGCGGAATCCATATTGGATATGTATGGGATTAAATTTTCCTTTACTCCATTTACTATCAGATTCATGGCCAAGATGTTGATTTCCCTGAACTTCTCCTTTTCTGCATCATCTGTAGGTTTCTTAACTTTTCCTTGAACAAGATCTAAAACTTTATGCTTAGTGAGAATACAATATATCCTCTTCTTCCATGCCCTGTAATTGGAGGCTCCTTCTAGCTTATTTTTTGTCTTCATTGCGGTTGACATCGTCTCTATAGATAGTAGGCTTCTCTTCTTATATGATCATTTTCCTCATGACCTTATTTTGTTCCTTCCACCTTAACTCTTCTTTCAATTGACCTTCGGGCTTCCTTTTCCTTCCTTCTTCACCTTAGCTCTGATACCATGTTAGAAAATCGGAAAGGCAGAAATATTTTCTTATGTTGATAATTACTTGTGATATTCTTGTAGTTTTATTATCTTCTATTCATGTTATTCTTTTATCTTAGTTTCATCAAGAAATCATCAAATTAAAACATGAAGATCAACAACAACATATGTAGGCACTCATCCATGGCTAAAACCCCTCTATAGGGGAAAACCCAGTGAAACTCTTCCACTAGTGAACCAAATTGAGATAGACCAAGACCTTAGACCTGAAACGCCTTCCTCCAACACCAAATTAGTCTTCCAAGATTATTTGGTAAACTCTGGTAGTCTCTTCTTATCCAACAAATTCAGCCCAACAACAATTCAGAATTTCAACCCCTAGCTACTCCAGAATTTTGGCCCAGCTATAATACTACAATTTCGACCCATCCAACAACCCAACAACTTTGCACGTGTGAGACGAGGAGAGATAAAATTTGACTTCTTATGTTTGAAAAAGACTTTCTTCTCCTTCTCTAGGGTTTCCTTCCTCTTCCTTCAATTTCATACCCTTTTTCTGTCTCCAACTATTGCAAATTGAACTTGTTGTGAATGTGCTCCAAATGAGTCGAGTTGTTGTCCTTTTATAGTGGTTTCTGCCTCTCTAATTATGCTGACTTGTCCAGGTGGAGGCCGACTTGGTTGAGGAGGCCTAAATGACATATTTTACATAAAAATAAATTTCTTTCTTGATTGACAAAACCCAAGAAGAATATCTTACATTATGACATGGACAAGGACACTTGAAATAAATCCCAGAAGCCTACAATGGAGGCTTTAACCTAAGAACCATTGACCCAAGCATGAAACCCATGCTTTAATAAGTTAATTTCATTTATGATAAAATTTCTTTTTATTTATTTTGACAAGTACATGACTTCATGACTCAAATACAATTATGAAGATTGACACTAGCTACATTTTTCAAAACTTCTAAGAATGTCTTTTGTTATTTTCATCCTGGATGGATTCATGAAAATTCATGCCTCTTCATATATGTGTTCACTTTCATAACATCATTGGTGTGATAAGCCTATTGGTCCAACTGTAACCTTTCCCAAACACTCGACATGTGAATACATGAATAAATATAATGCACACAAACTCTCAAAATAAAGCACCCTTCACCTATGTAAAACATAAATTGGGAAATCTTGAAAACAAGGATGAGAGATGCTTTGCAAAATTAACTAACTGCAAATGCCATAAATCATAATAAATTTGTGCAATATGAGGATGAAGATGAAGGACAAAAAGCCAACATAGATAATGTGCTTTGTGAAAATATAAGCAACCATAGCCTTCGACGATAGCTAGGTTATTTAAATATTTTGACCAAATCAATCAAGGAAAATTTTATGGAAACTTATTTGTTTAGAAAGCTTGACGAATGTTACTAGTCATTGTGTAAACATTATAAAATATTTAGTGATATATTTGTAAAAATATTTGTTTTTAATTATTTCTAATTGAGCTCCATGGGTTTCCTCAATTGGTCCAGACTTAAAGCACCTTTCCTATTGAGAAATCATGGGTTCAAATTTAGGTGTAGGGGAAGATTTTGGGAGCTATTGTAGCAGCTACAAAAACACTCTTAACCCCTCCCATGAAATTTGAACAATAACCTAATAAAAACTAAACCCCACACAAACTAACTATTCTAACTCTCATAAATAACTCAAAAAGATACTTATTTCTACAAATAGTTTCCAATAACAATATATGTGTGAATATAGTTTTTTCACATTTTCCTTTGTTGTAGTGTCTCTGAGAAGATGAACAAACTCACATTCCACTTGTTATCTTCAATAATTTTTATTTTCTTAACTTAAATAGATCTTAATTAAAATTAAAATTAATTACGTCGTAAGGCATTCCCCTCTTAAATGAACTCCCCTCCCTACCATTGTGTCTCGACGTGGCTCGTTAGATGATTAAATAATCATCGACCATCATCCGTCAAGAACGTTCTAAGAAATTGGGAATATTGCGCTTGGAAGGTACGACGCGATCATCAGTGAAGAACGTTCTAGGCAGTTGAGAATATTGCACTTGGAAGGATCCCAGCGAGTGTGTTCATGACGTTTTCCAGCCTTAAGATGGTTGTGCCTCCCTGAATTTGAGATGGTTGTGCCATTAATCCCTTATTTTGAGCACACGATAAGCCCGTGCAGGATGGTGAATTGTTAGCTTATGTCTGCATCATTCAATGTGTTATGAGTAGCTCAGTCTGTGAGTAGCACCATCTTTATCACCATCATTTAGTCTGTTATGAGTAGCACCATCTGTCTCACCTCATTCGAACTTGCGCTTTCCCAAGAAACACTCTGCAACAGAGTCGCTTGCCATGAGGTTTGAGGCGACACAGGTAAATTTTATGGGTATATCGAAGTGGGTGGCGGTATTCAAACTATTTTTGGTTTGGATTCTCAGATTTTTGGAGCTCAATTCCCTTTTCTCATTTGAGTTCACAAATTTTTGTATCTTCTTCTCGTTTTCTTATTTGGGTTCGCAAATTTTTGTATCTCTGTCTTCTTGTTTGATTTGGGTCGGCGGGTTTTGGTATCTCTATCTTCTTTTCAGATTTGGGTCCTCATTTTTTTTCCCTTGCAGATTTGGTTTTGGGTGTTTTTCAAGAAATGAAACCCAAAAATCTCGAGGAAGGGGATGATCTCATGTCAATGGAATCCAGGAAGCAAGCTCAAGCAACAATATCAGTCAAAACAGGTCAAAAACTCCTAGATTTTCTCCAATATGTGAAACTGAAGTATGTGAAATTGGGCTATCACTATGTGATTAGCCATGTAATGTATCTATTTTTATCTCCCATTATAGTCATTGTCGCAGCAGAACTGGGCACCCTTGAGCCTCAAGATCTGTTTGATTTATGGCACCATCTTCGTTATAATCTAGTGACTGTAATTGTATGTTCCACATTGTTGGTCTTTGTGATAACATTGTACTTTATGACTAGGCCAAGGCTAGTTTACCTTGTATATTTTGCATGCTATAAGCCGGATGATGAGAGAAAATGCACTAGAGAAGTTTTTATGCGTTGCTTCAGTTTGATTAGTATGTTCTCTGAATCAAGCCTGGATTTTCAGAGGAAAATCCTTGAGCGTTCAAGGTTGGGAGAGGAGACATACTTACCTGAGGCAGTGCTAAGAGTGCCCCCAAATCCATGCATGGCAGAGGCTAGAAAAGAGGCAGAGATTGTCATGTTTGGAGCCCTTGATGAAATGCGAGACAGAGATGCAACATTGGCACCCAAATGCTGGAAGCCCTTCAAATACAAGGTAGTGGAAGAATTGGTGGATGAGAGGGATGAATCCATGTTTGGAGCTAGGCTTGAATGGGACAGGTATGATGCATTCTCTGATCTTCTGGTAGTGAGACCTAGTAAGGCTCTGCAACCAAATAGCTCTACTGTCTCTAGCTTTCCTCCATGTCTTTTAATATTTTCTTTTTGTGGCCTCCAACCAAATAATAATTTTCTTCTCTTCCTTTGTAACAAAACCTCCCCCACCCTCTCCTTCCTTCCCAGCTAATTCATCCTCCACTATTTTTATTTCTTCTCTATACTTTATTTCTTCTAATATAACCATTGCTTGACTACCTTATTCATTATTTTTGTATTCTCAACAAAATTAGGAGTAATAGGCCTATACTCATCTTGGTTATGACTTCTCCAAGTCTCCACCATAAGCTCATGCAAGTCCTCCTCCTGCAACCATGCTCTATTAAATTTGAAGGGGCTACAAGGCTTCTGAGCCCCACCTTTCAGCTCAAGCAAAACATGATGGTGATTAGATGCTCCTCCAGACTCGACACATTGCCTAAAAAAAGGGGTTTTTTTATATACCTTCTGACATAAGGAAGCGGTACAGGCGTTTGGCCACTAGCGCCTCCCCTACTATTACATTCCTTCAAGTAGGTTCATACTTAACTAGACTCACATCAAGTAAGCCATTCTCCATTAGTAACCTTGCAAAAAAACTGACATAGAATCAGGATGTACATGGGGACCCCAAACCTCCACTGCCCCCAGGGAGAAATTTAAATTTCCTCCCACTATAAGATTATCTTGTTTCATGTAAGTTTTCTTTATCGAACTCTCCCAGAAAGTTCCACGTTCCACACACATACCATATACATTCGTTATTATCATATTTAACCCCAAATCTACATGGAAGGCTTCTGCTCCAAAAAAAATTGTATCTCCCTAGTGATTAATCTATTTCACAATATTCAAATTAATCCCTACTCTTGTCCCCTCGATCTCCCTCTTGCATCCAGCCTAGAAATGGACCAAACTAGAAAAAGGGAGTTCATAACTTGGGAAATTTTATCAGCATCCCCCAATGTTTCTTGTAGGAAGACTATGTCTAGCCTCTCCGCCTAAATGAGTCTCCTGAAGGTTAGTTTTGGGGGTGAACTATCCAACCCTCTATAGTTAAAAAAGAAAATTCATGGTATAACCTTATCAAGGGCTTGCACTGCTCCAAGCATCCCTTCAATGGATAATTTCCTACCATGAGAATGTCTATTTGAGCTCTCCATTTTTCTTTGGAAATGTGGGTTTGACCTCTCGTTCCTTTCCTAGCTAAGAGTGAAGACATAGACCACAAACCCCCGAGTTTTTCCTTAGAGAAGACCTCATTGACAAGTTAGGGGAATAACATTGTATGAGGATTGTTGGGTAAGGGCACACCGCAAACATCATGGGAGGACAAGTATCAACACACAGACTCGAAGATACCTAGGTACTGAAACGCCCAGACCCCATCTCTAGTTTACTAATTGCATTAGTAATACAAGAGACAAGAGTAGGGAGTGTACCATTACCCAAAGGTGTCGCGTCCACCATTGTCGAAGCTTCCCTATCCTTTTTCTTCTTTAGTTCCTCTCCAACCTCCATACTCACTAGTTCCCTGTCCATTTAAGCCCTGGCCTTTGAGGGCTAAGCCACATCATATTACACAATTGGAGAAGAAGGCTGTAACTGAGTATCCATATTTGTCTCAGGTGACCCTCACTCCTCCTCATCCCATCTCACTTTTCTTCTTCTCTTACCATTATATGGGAGAGCGAAATCCCTCATAACGTTCCCTTTTTTGTGGCATCTCCTATAGTGGAAGGTCAACCCTTCATAATCCAAATCTTACTGATAAGAAAAACCTTGGTATGTCTTCGAAAATCCCCTCATTCATTCATTAATCAAAACATGGAAAGATCCATGACTAAGATCTGTCATAAAAACATGCTTATTACCAACAGAGTAACCATAATATAACAACCATTAAAGTCTTATAATAACAAGTACATGTACACATAAAACACAAGAGGAAAATAACTCTTATTAACATATGGAAATCCAACCAAGTTAGGAACTTCCACGTACCATCCGACCATAGATTGGGATGAACCAAATATTTCTTTCAACCAATCACCCCCATGCTATATTGCAAGCATGACTGTGGGACTTACAAAAAACCAATTAGGGCTTCCTCATGATTTTCCATATATCCCATTAAGGGATTCCTAGGTATGAAACCCTCATTAATACAACCAGGCTTGATTGCAATCCCCATTGGATCACTAGGCCCTAAACAAGCATGAATTCTTCTGGATCTCTCCACCTAAACCGTGAGGAATTTTTCCGTCTAAACCTCTCAGCTTTACCGAGTATCCCACCATTACTGGTAAAGGGATTCTCAGGCCTACGAGGTCACCACCGTCTTGGATTTACCATGTATCTTGCCATTACCAATCAAGAGTATTCACCTTTGAGCTTTACTGTGTATCCCGCCATTCACTAGTTGAGGATTCCTAGGCCTTGTGAATAATCCTGAGACCACCTCACTTAGCTTTGAGTCCATTCGGTAGTCTAACTCAATCAAATACAAGATAACTCCATCAAACCATGGTTATCTGGAAATGATAAAGCAAAGTTGAAGAACATTGTCACACCTGGAAAAACCCATGCCAATGACAACAAGAGAACCAAAAATACAATGCATTTACCATGCATGCCAAATCTATAAAGGAAATCATACATGCAACTCGATACTTGCAAGTATGTTCGTTGTAGGCACTTGATCTTTGCTTCCCTTTTCCTTCTCATCCAATCCAAGTGAATGCTAGAGTGCTCCAAGCATGCTCCAAGAATACTCTAAGTGTGCGAGAGAGAGAATGGAGAGAGAAATCCTCCCAAAAAATGTCAAAAGGATACCAACTGATCCTAAGAAGCCTTTTTATTAATGAGGCCTCTAATTTCTTCAATTTTTCACTATTTTCCTTCAATTTCCTCCTCACATGCAACTTGTGACCTTTCACCTTCCTTTTCTCCTCATTTCCTTTATTTTCATAAATAAAATGCCAATTAATCTCTCTTACCTTTTCAAACTTTTCAATTTCCTTTGCCAATTTCCTCTTAGCCATAACTAATCAACTGAACACCCACTAAGATGTTTTTCCCAACATTCAGCTTGGAATATGTGTCCCATGAAAATGGTCTCATTTTACCTTTATTAACTTTATTACATTGATTTTTAACCGAAACTAATATAACCGAGTCACTCTTGGAAAATGATTAAGAAAACTCCAATAGTCCCTTCTTATCTAACAACTTTAGCCCAACAACAATTCATAATTTCAGCCCCCAACTAATCTAGAATTTCGGCCCTTCCAACAACCCAACAACTTCGCAAGTGTGAGAAAAGAAGAGAGAAAATTTGACTTCTTATGCTTGACACATGCTTCCTTCACCTTCGCTAGGGTTTCCTTCCTCTTCCTTGAATTTCACACCCTTTTTCTGTCTCCAACTACTGCATATCAAACTTGTTGTGAATGTGCTCCAAATGAGTCAAGTTGTTGTCCTTTTATAATGGTTTCTTCCTCTCCAATTAGGCTGACTTGTCCAGGTGGAGGGTGACTTGGTGGAGAAAACCTGAATGACCTATTTTACATAAAAATAAAATTCTTTCTTGATTAAAAATGCCCAAGAAGGGTCTATTACATCATGACATGGACAAGGACACTTGACATAAACCCCATAAGCCTATAATAGAAGATTTGACCTAAGAACCATTGACCCAAGCATGAAACCTGTGCTTTAATAAGTCAATTTATTTTATAATATTTTTTCTTTCTTTCTTTTGACAAATACATTACATCATGACTCAAATACAATTATGAATCCTAACACTAGTTACATTTTCAACACTCCCTCTTGACTACGGAGGTATTCATTAGTACATATATACATAGGTACATGGAGGATCTCAAAGTGATATACTCTATGAAGAGTCATAGCATGTGCAAAGCTACAAATTAGATATCTGACCATGGTAGTCTAATTGGGTGGGACTACGATGTACTCAAGATTGAGCCACTTAAGGTACCATCAGGATTTTGAGCTCTAACACCAACCTAGGGATCTAGGTGTGTATCCAAGGTCATAGCTCCATGACCAATGCCGCCCTCCCTACTTTGGGATCTAGACATCAACACATAGGTTGATCAAATGTCCTCCCAAGCATCTTGTTGCCACAAGATGCTTCATCTCTCCTTATCAACTAAATCAAATATATATATATATATATATATATATATATATATATATATATATATATATATCTATCCACCACTCCAAGCATGTTTCAAACATTCAACCTTTTTATGGAGAGATGCTGCACAATCACAACCCCAATTAGAAATAAACTTTCAATTACATATATACAAGTAAACAAAAACCTTCGGGGTCCTCAATCATTCTAATGCTACTTATATAATCATCAAGTTATCCATGTACAACTTATCAGAATCTTTCTTCTTCTTTCATTAGTTGCACCAAATACAACCTTAGTATTTCTCAAGTATTTTGTTTGCAACCCCATCAATATTCATTTATTGGTTTCATTCTTTCTTCAAGGTGTTTTCTATTATTATCATAACATTCCCTCCCTCTCAACTGGGGAGATGTACCTTTTCTTCTATCCAAGCTCCCTCTCAACTTAGGGAGAACAACATCATCATATATACTTCATTCTTTCTTATGTGATCAAGTCCATCTTGATCATCATCATTCTTATACCTTCCTTCAACATGCTCATCATTATTATCATCATCAATTATGAACATCTTCAACATCCTGAAGATTATGTACCTGCGAAACTTTAATATCAAGAACAACCAAATGTAAATATATAGAAGCATGAAATTAACTAAATCATGTCATTACTATGGAAGCATCAAAACATTCATCAAATACCTAAATCTAGTTAGGCTCATCATTAACAAGGGTCACATATTTTATATACTAGATTTCAACAACTTGCTAAGGTTTTGTCACAAACCCTAGACTCCATCATTAAGACTTAAAGCAACTCAATCAAGATATTAATCCAATCGTAATACTATACGTCTAGGGATTCAACAAGATGCTTTAATAATTTGCATGTTATACTCAACTAGGATTTGTTGAAAACCCTAGATTTTATCATCAAATCTAAATCATATCAATAATCGAAAACAATATCATCATACCCTAGAATATCAATCTTTACTAGGGTTTTGTTATATACCCTAGATTTCATCAACTATTAAGATAACATACTTGCATATACATATCTAGGGTTGCATTATCATGCCCTAACATCTCATATCAATATCCATACCTACTGGTAAACTCGAGATACAAACATCAATATATCGTAGTTATAAAAAATTTTGACCAGACTAGGATTTCCATCATGTAGAAGAATATACACCTAGGATTTCTTTCCTAGGATCTTACTATAACTATTGCAAGGATGTTGTTCATAAACCATAATTCACCAAACCCTAAAAATATGGGGTTTCATTATATAACCTAGACATTAAAAACAAACCCTAAATAACTATGGTTTTACTACGACATTATCAAAACCCTAAAATTTAAAAGAATAGGATTTTATCATATGTTCTAGACTTTATCAACAAACCCTAGAAAGGATAGGGTTTAATAATCAACATTGACATACCCTTAGCATTAAGATGCTAGGGTTTTATAGTGAACCTTAAGGGTTATGGTTTCACGTGAATGAGAAAATTATAAGAGATAGTATAATGAGGGTAGATTCAATCTAATGATTAATCACCCTAACAAGAACCTTTATGATTCAAAACTCTAGACATAAAGATGTCAGTAATTTAAAACAAATTTCAAAAGAAGAATGATAATTCCTTTTTGCAACAAAACTTTAGTTTAAGACATACCTCGAGTTTTTCTTTAACAAAATTTGTAGGACATCAATTCTTTAAGGGCTTCTTTTGCAACATAACTTCTTCCATGCTTCAAGTCTATCCTTTGAAGTTTTCTCCATTACTTGTGTGTATTGTGCAGGCTTTCCTATTGAGGAAAATATAAAGAAAAGGTTATAAGTGTACAATACAAGCAAATATCCATATGAGGAAGAACCAATCATGAAAGACAAGCCAAAGAACAATATACTTAAATTTTGGAAAAATGGTGAAGGCTCCCTCTTAATCTAATATTTCTGAGGGATACCTACAACTTATCAAAATAATTCAAAATTGCTCTAACAAGATATTTTGAATCTATCAACTATGAAAATCAAAACATATTACAAAACTTGAAACAGTAGACTAAGAAGGATATGTAAGAGGAGACTTAATACTATAAGTCCTTGACTTCATATTATTCAGTATTTTTCTTCTTAGGAGGGGTTTCATCAACAACATTTGCATGTTCTCTTTCTCTCTTCTTATTCCTTGTATTCTCAGGACATTTACTTTTGTAGTGTACCATTTTGTGGAAATTGTAGCACCCAATATTTAATAGATCAACCTTCTTCTTTGGTCCTTTGAACTTCTTGAATCTTCCCTTCTTTTTGTGATGTGTAGAGTAGGCATTAGAAGTGTTTTTTTCTTCATCTTCCTTCTTGTTATTTACTAGTGGGATTTGGGATTCTTCTTGACTGCATGCATTCCACATTTGTTCGAAGGTAACTGCTAATTCCTATTGCAAAAGAACTCCAAGATTTTGGTAAACATATTAGTGCAACAATCATGAGTTCCTTTTCAGGTACAAATTCATCAATCGCTTGGATTTTGTCTCTTATTCTAGATATCCTTACAAATTAAGATGACACAATATCATCTTTTGTCATTTTTGTTGTTCTTATTTCATTCTTGAGACTAGCTATTTAACCAATATTCTTGATGGTGAACAACTTGGAGAGGGTTTCATACATTTCTTGAGCAGAATCTATATTGGATATGTGTGGGATTAGATTTTTTTTTACTCCATTTACTATCAGATTCATGGCCAAGATGTTGATTTCCCTGAACTTCTCCTTTTCTGCATCATCTGTAGGTTTCTTAACTTTTCCTTGAATAAGATCTAAAACTTTATGCTTAGTGAGAATAAGGTATATCCTCTTCTTCCATGCCCTGTAATTGGAGGATCCTTCTAGCTTATTTTTTTGTCTTCATTGCGGTTGACATCGTCTCTATAGATAGTAGGACTCTTCTTATATTATCATTTTCCTAATGATTTTTTTTTGTTCCTTCCACCTTAACTCTTCTTTCAATTAACCTTCAGGCTTCCTTTTCCTTCCTTCTTCACCTTAGCTCTGATACCATGTTAGAAAATCAGAAAGCCAGAAAAATTTTCTTATGTTGATAATTACTTGTGATATTCTTGTAGTTTTATTATCTTATCTTCATGTTCTTCTTTTATCTTAGTTTAATCAAGAAATCATCAAATCAAAACATGAAGATCAACAACATCATATGTAGGCACTCATCCATGGCTAAAACCCCTCTATAGGGGAAAACCCAGTGAAACTCTTCCACTAGTAAATCAAATTGAGATAGACCAAGACCTTAAACCCGAAACACCTTCCTCCAACACCAAATTAGTCTTCCAAGATTATTTGGCAACTTCAGCCCAACAACAATTCAGAATGTCAACCCCTAGCTACTCCAAAATTTTGGCCCAGCTATAGTACTACAATTTCGATCCTTCCAACAACCCAACAACTTTGCATGTGTGAGACAAGGAGAGAGAAAATTTAACTTATGTTTGAAAAATACTTCCTTCTCCTTCGCTAGGGTTTCCCTCCTCTTCCTTGAATTTCATACCCTTTTTCTGTCTCCAACTATTGTAGATCGAACTTGTTGTGAATGTGCTCCAAATGAGTCGAGTTGTTGTCCTTTTATAGTGGTTTCTGCCTCTCTAATTATGCCGACTTGTCCAGGTGGAGGCCGACTTGGTTGAGGAGGCCTAAATGACATATTTTACATAAAAATAAATTTCTTTCTTGATTGATAAAACCCAAGAAGAATATTTTACATTATGACATGGACAAGGACACTTGAAATAAATCCCAGAAGCCTACAATGGAGGCTTTGACCTAAGAACCATTGACCCAAGCATGAAACCCATGCTTTAATAAGTCAATTTCATTTACGATAAAATTTCTTTTTATTTATTTTGACAAGTACATGACTTCATGACTCAAATACAGTTATGAAGACTGACACTGGCTACATTTTTCAAAACTTGTAAGAATGTCTTTTGTTATTTTCATCCTTGATGGATTCATGAAAATTCATGCCTCTTCATATATGTGTTCACTTTCTTAACATCATTGGTGTGACAAGCCTATTGGTCCAACTGTAACCTTTCCCAAACCCTCAACATGTGAAGACATGAATAAATATAATGCACACAACTTCTCAAAATAAAGCACCCTTCACCTATGGAAACATAAATTGGGAAATCTTGAAAACAAGGATGAGAGATGCTTTGCAAAATTAACTAACTGCAAATGCCATAAATCATAATGAATTGTGCAATATGAGAACGAAGATGAAGGACATAAAGCCAACATAGATAATGTGCTTTGTGAAAATATAAGCAACCATAGCCTTCGACGATAGCTAAGTGATTTAAATATTTTGACCAAGTCAATCAAGGAAATTTTTATGGAAACTTGTTTTTTAAGAAAGCTTGGTGAATGTTACTAGTCATTGTATAAACATTATAAAATATTTAGTGATATATTTGTAATTTTTTTTTTTTTTTAAATTATTTCTAATTGAGCTCCATGGGTTTCCTCAATTGGTCTAGACTTAAAGCACCTTTTCTATTGAGAAATCATGGGTTCAAATTTAGGTGTAGGGGAAGATTTTGGGAGCTGTTGTATCAGCTACAACAACACTCTTAACCCCTCCCATGAAATTTGAACCAATAACCTAATAAAAAATAAACCCCACACAAACTAACTAATCTAACTTTCATAAATAACTCAAAAAGATACTTATTTATACAAATAGTTTCCAATAACAATATATGCGCGAATATAGTTTTTTCACATTTTTCTTTGTTATAGTGTATCCAAGAAGACGAACAAACTCACATTCCACTTTTTATCATCAATAATTTTTATTTTCTTAACCTAAATAAATCTTAATTAAAATTAAAATTAATTACATCGTAAGGCGTTCCCCTCTGAAATGAACTCCCCTCCCTTTCATTATGTATCGACGTGGTCTGTTAGATGGATTGTTAAAAGATGAAATATTCTTCAGCCATTATCCGTCAAGAACGTTCTAAGCAATTGAGAATATTGTGCTTGGAAGGTACAACGCGATCATCCGTGAAGAACGTTCTAAGCAGGTGAGAATATTGCACTTGAAAGGATCCCAGTGAGTGTGTTCATGACGTCTTCCAAACTTAAGATGGTTGTGCCTCCTTGAATTTGAGACGGTTGTGCCATTAATCCCTTATTTTGAGCACACAATAAGCCCCTGCAGGATGGTGAATGGTTAGCTTATGTCTGCATCATTCAGTATGTTATGAGTAGCTAAGTCTGTTATGAGTAGCACCATCTGTCTCACCATCATTCTGTTTGTTATGAGTAGCACCATCTGTCTCACCTCATTCGAACTTGCGCTTTCCCAAGAAACACTTTGCAACAGAGTTGCTCGCCATGAGGTCTGAGGCGACACATGCAAATTTTATGGGTATATCGAAGTGGGTGGCGGTATTCAAACCATTTTTGGTTTGGATTCTCAGATTTTTGGAGCTCAATCCCCTTTTCTCATTCGAGTTTGCAAATTTTTATCTGCTTCCTGGATTCTTATCCGGGTTCGCAAATTTTTGTATCTTTGTCTTCTTGTCTAATTTGGGTCGGCAATTTTTGGTATCTCTATCTTCTTTTCAGATTTGGGTCCTCCTTTTTTTTCCCTTGCAGATTTGGTTTTGGGTGTTTTTAAAGACATGAGACCCAAAAAGCTCGAGGAAGGGGGTGATCTCGCGTCAATGGAATCCAGGAAGCAAGCTCAAGTAGCAATATCAGTCAAAACAGGTCAAAAACTCCTAGATTTTCTCCAATCTGTGAAACTGAAGTATGTGAAAATGCGCTATCACTATGTGATTAGATATGCAATGTATCTGTTTTTATCTCCCATTATAGTCATTGTTGTAGCAGAACTAGGCATCCTTGATCCTCAAGATTTGTTTGATTTATGGCACCATCTTCATTATAATCTAGTGACTCTAATTGTATGTTCCACATTGTTGGTCTTTGTGATAACATTGTACTTTATGACTAGGCTGAGGCCCGCTTACCTTGTAGATTTTGCATGCTATAAGCTGGATGATGAGAGAAAATGCAGTAGAGAAGTTTTTATGCATTGCATAAGTTTGATTGGTGCGTTCTTTGAATCAAGCTTGGATTTTCAGAGGAAAATCCTTGAGCATTCAGGGTTGGGAGAGGAGACATACTTACCTGAGGCAGTGCTGAGAGTGCCCCCAAATCCATGCATGGAAGAGGCTAGAAAAGAGGCAGAGATTGTCATGTTTGGAGCCCTTGGTGAGCTTTTTGAGTAGACCGGTGTTAAGCCTAAGGATATTGGCATAATTGTTGTGAATTGTAGGCTTTTCAACCCCACACCTTCATTGTCTGCGATGATTGTAAATCATTACAAATTAAGGGGGGATATAGTCAGTTTCAATCTAGGTGGAATGGGTTGTAGTGTAGGGATGATATCTATTGATCTAGCCAAGGATTTGCTCCAAGTTCATAGAAATTCCTATGGAATTGTTGTTAGCATGGAGAACATAACCTTGAATTGGTATTTTGGTAACAACAGATCCAAGCTGGTATCAAATTGTATTTTTAGGATGGGAGGTGCTACAATATTGTTATCTAACAAGAGATTAGATAAGAGGAGGGAAAAATATAAGCTCGTGACATCGCGAGGACTCACAAGGGAGAAAATGACAAGTGTTTCCAGTGTGTTTTTCAAGAGGAGGATGAAGCGGGGAAGATGGGAGTTTCCCTTTCTAAATACCTTTAATGTTGGAGTTTCATAATTTTGTTTAAAATCTCTATATTGTCACACTGGATCACTTTTCAATATGCTTGGAATGCATTTTTTTCCCTTGTGGATTTGGTTTTGGGTGTTTTTTAAGACATGGAAACCAAAAAGCTGGAGGATGGGGGTGATCTTGCGTCAATGGAATCTAGGAAGTAGGCTGAAGCAACAATATCAGTCAAAACAAGTCAAAAAATCAGGTTTTCTCCGATATGTGAAACTGAAGTATGTGAAATTGGGCTATCACTATGTGATTTGCCATGCAATGTATCTGTTTTTATCTCCCATTATAGTCATTGTCACAGTAGAACTGGGCACCCTTGAGGCTCAAGATCTGTTTGATTTATGGCACCATCTTCGTTATAATCTAGTGATTGTAATTGTATTTTCGACATTGTTGGTCTTTGTGATAACATTGTACTTTATGACTAGGCTTAGGCCAGTTTACCTTGTAGATTTTGCATGCTATAAGCTGGATGATGAGAGAAAATGCACTAGAGAATTTTTTATGAGTTGCTTAAGTTTGGCTGGTACGTTCTCTGAATCAAGCTTGGATTTTCAGAGGAAAATCCTTGAGCGTTCACGGTTGGGAGAGGAGACATACTTACCTGAGGCAGTGCTGAGAGTGCCCCCAAATCCATGCATGGTAGAGGCTCGAAAAGAGGCAGAGATTGTCATGTTTGGAGCCCTTGATGAGCTTTTTTAAAAGACCGGTGTTAAGTCTAAGGATATTGGCATACTTGTTGTGAATTGTAGCCTTTTCAACCCAGCACCTTCATTGTCTGTGATGATTGTAAATCATTACAAATTAAGGGGGCATATAGTCAGTTTCAATCTAGGTGGAATGGGTTGTAGTGCAGGATGATATCTATTGATCCAGGCAAGGATTTGCTCCAAGTTCATAGAAATTCCTATGGAATTGTTGTTAGCATGGAGAACATAACATTGAATTGGAATGTTGGTAACAACAGATCCAAGTTTGTATCAAATTGTATTTTTAGGATGGGAGGTGTTGCAATATTGTTATCAGAGTTGTCTTTAGTGCGACTTTTTGGAGATTCCGGTGACAGAATCCGGCGGAAAAATTTGAGTTTAAATCTTGATTTGTATTATTTAAAATGTTTTTTTAACTGCATATTTGGATTTAGCACCTTGAAAAACCCCTAGGATGCTTTGATTGTGCAGAAATTAGCTATCAAACTTGCGATTTCAATAAATTGCTGCCAGATTTTGACCGGAAAAACCCACCGGAAAAGCTTCCAAAAAGTCTCTTTAAAGACAACTCCATTGTTATCTAACAAGAGATCAGAGAAGAGGAGGGAAAAATATGAGCTCGTGCACACCATGAGGACTCACAAGGGAGTAGATGACAAGTGTTTCCAGTGTGTTTTTCAAGAAGAGGATGAAGTGGGGAAGATGGCAGTTTCCCTTTCTAAATACCTTTAATGTTGGAGTTTCATAATCTTGTTTAGCATCTCTATATTGTCACACTGGATCACTTTTCAATATGATTGGAATGCATATAATAATTCTCTCATGTTTTCACCAGTAAAATGAACAAGTAGGTATATAAATTTTAGTGTAATTATTTTAAAACCAAGGTGAGGTATGGTCTTTGAATCTAAAAAAACATAATTTTCATTGTGCTGTGTATGGATCACACTTGCTTGATTTTCAAGATAAAATGTTTTAAATGTTTTTGAATGACCTCTACATTATTTTCAACTGCATGGCATGGGTTATATTTTCTTGAGCATAATCTTTTGGATTAAAACAAGAACATGGTAGACACAAAGGAGATTAGTGGTAAAAGGGTAATGTCATCTTTTGAATAGTTTCAACATTTAAAAAAAATAATACAGAGGTGAGTCAACAGTCAAAAGAAAAATACATGCAATTTTCTCAATAACATGTGTAGCTGATGTTGTGTAGTTGATGTTATTCTTACGTTCAGTTTTCAAATTGGAGATATGTGTATTTTTATTCAAGGGTAGACCTTAATTCACATAGAAATTCAAAATTTATTTACAAAATTGTTATAGTCCTTTGTAGACACATATTTCAAACTATAAAACTATTACTTTGTACTGATTAAGCTTGTCTACAGCAAGAGAAAGTGATCAAGAAGAAATATGGAGAAATTTTACCAACGCAACCTTGGATTTCAAAGGTAGCAAATCACAATCTATTTTATTATTTATGAGGCATTCAAGTTGGCATAATCAAATAAGGTATGTAACTTGAACATAGGCCTCGTGATTTACAAGGCTCAAGGAAACAATATTGCATTAACATTTCATTGTAGCGTAGTCCTTTCCCTTTGTTGATATTTTTTATCTTTCAACAATTATCAAAAAAACATTAATTAATGCTATATGCTATTGGCAGCGTTTCATTTGCAACATCTAATACAATTGTTAGTATTAAAAAAATAAATTAACATAACATACAAATTAAATGAACATAAATTTAATATTATAAATGCAAAAAATAATTAGAATTCAATAGGTGTTGCGATTTCTATAAACACTGAAGTAGGTAATAATTTCGAAGTGACACACATCAATGCCTAGAAAGTACTGAACATAGACATCTATTGCCAGCGTGGACAGACTCGACATGCAAAAGTGACGATCCATTAATCAATATTGACTGGAAAATATTTGTGGCTTCGTGAAACACGTACCTCCACACCTCCTTAGTTAACCTTACGAACAGGTTTTTCCCACCTTGGAAGAAAAAATTGTGAGCATTACAAATACTGTTGAAATAGTGATGTTTTAACTTATTTTATTAGATGTCGAGAAGAATTGAATTATTTGAGTGATAAATTATTTTCCAATTTTATTAATATATATATATTAATTATAGATATTTGGTAATTATAATTAAGATAAGTTATATTGGTTTATTTTATGTATGTATATGTTACTGGGTAATATTATATTGAGTCTAAAAAGAAATTATATTATTTTCCAATTCCATATTATTCACCAAAGTAATTATGGCTGTGGTCAATTTTATTTTGAATATTCAAAAAATTACACATCTTTTTATATTGACGTGACAATTAAATGTAAACATTTTTTTTATATATAAAGTATATAAATTAAATATTTATTTGTATATTTGATTTATAATTTATATTAAAATATGTTTTTATAAGTAATATAGTTAAATGTGATTTAGAGAGCTATTAAAAGTATTATACATTTTTTGTTGGAAGAAGTAAAATAAACTTGTATTTTTTTTAACTTTCAATTATTTATATATATTTTTTGTTTAAAATATTAATATAATTTTTTCATATAAAATAGATATTAAAATATTTTATTTCAAATTGATATTGAAATGTATTTCTAGTTATTAATATCATTTATAATATTATATATCAATTTATGTTAAACATAAATATAAACACATATCTCCTTCCTATTAGATTGAAAGCACTAATTTTCAAGACAAACATCCTTTATTTTTACATTGATAATATTAATATGATAATAATTAAAAAAATTAAAAATAAATTCCAACTACTTATAAATAAACCATTGCAATTAAATAAATTATATAAATTATTATTATTAAATTAAAATAAATTTGTTAAAGTGATATTTTTTATTAAATTAATAAAATTGTTAATATTAATTATTAATATTAATATTTTTTAATTTTTTCTAAATGATCCATATTTTTATATTTAAAATTACAATTTAATGAAAAATTATCATTTAAGTTATCGAATAATTAAATTTCCTAATTAAAATAATTGTACAAAATCTACGACAGAATCCAATGGTGCGATTTGTCTTGTTCCCTGAACACCCTTTAAATAAACCTTCGGATTGTCACTGTCCTTATGTTTCACCTTTGTTTTGATAATTATTTGGTTGTGTATGACTGATGTTTGAATATATATATATATACATGTATATGGGGTCGGCAAAATTTGTCATGATTACCACTCTGAGAACACAGTTTTGCAACAAGAATATGTTATCCGGACGTCACTGTTAGCAAGGTGTCAGCAAGAGGGTGGGCTCCACTCCTGCCACGCTCAGAGGAATATGCAATAACGCATACACAATCAGAATACAAAAAGGCAGATACTTGAATGGATATGTAAGTATATTTATGAATCATTCTTTTGATTATGTGGTAACGGAATCCCGTAGAAAAATTGAGGTTAAATTTTTATTTGTATTATTTAAAATGGTTTTTTAATTGTATATTTGGATTCAGCACCTTGAAAAACTCTGAAAAACCCTTGGGACACTCTGATTGTGCAGAAATTAGCTATCAAACTTTCGATTTCAATAAATTGCTGCTGGATTTTGACCAGAAAAATCTCAAACTTTTGATTTCAATAAATTGCTGCCGGATTTTGACCGAAAAAACCCACCAAAAAAGCTTCCAAAAAGTATCTTTAAAGACAACTCCATAAATATGTGGCCATCCTATAAATATATATGCGTCAAAATCTACTAGTAACCGTCACTTTCGAGGGACCAGCAGCTAAGCTTCTCATTTACAAAAATGAATTCACCAATCCCATAAATTTCTCAAATAATAATATAATTTTATTAAATTCTCAGGGTAGAATTTCAGCACCAGAATAAGAAAATTAGAAAATTCCCAGCTCCCAGTCTTCTGGCAGCTGGAAGGGAATCCCAAAATCTTCCATCAACCCCTCCAACGGAGGAATATCCTCTACGTTGAAAGATCCACCATTCTCCATGCTTTCAAATGCTACTGAATCCCGAAATGTTGCACCCTCCTCCCAAATAATCTGTTCAGTGTCAATATCACATTCCTCTTCCGAACCGTATGATGAGGATGCCTCGCCATTTTCAGAAAGAAGCCGGCATTCTTCTGCAGCGAACTTGGCCGCCGCCGTTTGAATTTGCTGCGGTGATAGAAACGAAGCGCAGGAAATTTTCGGCGGGGAGTGGGGAAAATTGAGCTTGGCCTTGGATCCTCTGAGGCAGTACACAGCGAAGTCGTATGCGCGGGCAGCCTTTTCCGGAGTGTCATAGGAGCCCAGCCAAATTCTACCACTGGAATTGGGCATTCGAACTTCCGACACCCATTTCCCCCATTTTCTCATTCGGATTCCCTTGAAGTGCCGCGACTTCAGTGAGCAGCTTTTGGGACTGCTGCGGCAGCTCTGGTTTCGCGAGGGTTTAGTCATTGCAAGATTTTGCAGGGGAGTCGCACTGAGGACGTGCCGGTAAAGTTTGAAGTCTTTCGAGGGAGGAGGTAGTGAGGGGATTTGAAGTCAGGAATCACAGAAATGGTGGTAGCTCCTAGAGTTGTGCGAGTGAATGTCTCCGGCATGAGATTGTTTGGAGTAACTGCCAACGGATATATAGAGACCGAAAACGTGTTGAGTGCATGGGATATTTTGTGGAGCAGTCTAAGAAGTTAATATACGCGCAGCCGATTTAGAATTATAAACATGGGAACCGGCTTGGTGTGAACGTGTCTAGCACGAGTCTGAACTTTTGGAACCAGCTTTGTGTGAATGCGTCTTGGACGAGTAAGTTTAGACTATGGTAATGTGGAATATTCCCGAAATTCACTGGTTACTTTAGTCCATCGCACATTCCAACCGTAACATAGTTGGCGTTCAAAGCCGTGCGTTTCATTGCGGCTGACTTTATACATACGAACACAATTCGGCTTTTAGGAGGGCGAGCGCTATTTCCACTTCCATAGAAACATAAATGCTACGTCCTTACAACCTTCCTTACGTCATCGCATGTTCTTTGGCTGTCAATCCGTGTGCATCATTTCTCCGGCTAACAGATTCCGATTCCGTGCGTGCATGGTAACATACATGCCCATACATCATGATTTATTTTCCGGCCGTTTCCATAGCTCTGACTGCGGCAGGCTCCACCACCGCTCCTGCTCTGACAGGCTCCTCCGCTCCGACTTAGGCTCCACCACCGCTCCCGCTCTGACAGGCTCCTCCGCTCCGACTTAATCACTTGGATGTACTTAATGCAAGTGGATGTAGTTAATGAAAATGCACTGTCCACCTACACACATTCAACTAAACCTCCGCGCGCAAGATTTCAAACTCGCAGTCCCACTCAAAATTTCAAACTCACAGTCCCGCTTGAAATGAAATGTGAGAGGGTGGGCTGTGCCACGTAAATTTTTTAAATTGAAATGAGCATTGATTCTTTTCAGCTTCTTGGCATGGGACAATCAGGCATGCTTCCTGCTCTATTTGCTGTCAGATCAAGATATGGAACTCCTCTTCTGGCCATTATGTTTTCTGCTTCTGGAATTTCATTGAGTTTTCAAGAAATTGTAGCAGCTGAGAATTATCTCTATTGCTTTGGTATGTTTGCAGAGTTTGCTGCCTTTATATGTTTAAGAATCAAGAAGCCAGGACTTGCTCGGCCCTATAAAGTTCCTCTTGGGACTGTTGGAGTTATTCTCCTCTATCTAATACCTTCGTTGTTACTGGTTCTGGTGGTAGCAGTTGCTTCTTTTAAAGTCATGGCTACCAGCATCAACGCTGTTTTAATTGGGTTTGTATTGTGGCCTTGTCTTGAATTTGTGAAGAGTAAGAAATGGTTGAACTTTGTGATAGGGTCAGAGCTTTCAGGTGATCTTCATGATATATTAGTGTCTGATGCAGTCGCGCTTCCTGTCATTTGAATTTTAAATTTGTTGTCCCGCCCTGTTTTGAAATCAATTGTCCCGCCTTTTTATCATATAATTGTTTTGATGCATGCTCTTTCATCTGGAGTTTCTTTTATCTAAACATCCCCTGATACCGCTTAACAATATCATGGGCAGCTGCAACTTTGGATGCAGGTTCGAATCAATGCTCGTTGTGCCTGCCTGGTGCCATGTGTGAGATCTTTCATTAGCAATATCATCGAAGAGCACCGTCATGTAGAGCAGCGTAGGGAAACCGCTGATCAATCTGATTTTGTTGATGTTCTACCATATATTGGTGGGCGAGCAAAGCTTGAGAAGGTAAGCAAGCACTTGAGAAGTTACATGCGAAGGAATTGGTTTTTGCGATAATTGTTGTTGCGAACATGTCGAGCGACTGCGCAAATTGTGACTGCGCTGACAAGAGCCACTGCATGTATGTTGTCTACTCCTCTCTTTACAGTTTTCTTTTAATCTCGATTTCTATCAATCTCTCTTCCTTTCCCTTTTCAACTTTCGTGTCGTTTGTCACGAGTTCGAATCTAGCTACGTCTGAGCTCGTTCGATTTTGGGTTGTTTTGTTTCACAGTAAAAAGGGCTTCCAGATGGACCGTATTGTGGAGACCACTTATGAAATGGGGTATTGTGTTATATGTAGTTGTTATAAGTTTCATTTCTATGGTTTCAGAATGACATGATATTTGAATTTATTTGGGTTTGGTGTAAACAGGCATGCTGCAGATGTATCTCTAGAGAACGACTGCAAGTGCCGCCCAAACTGCCAGTGCGGCACGAGCAGCTGCCACACCTGAATCAATAGAATCTCTTATATAGTGGTCGTCTCTCCAATTGGTGTGTAATAAGTCCAGTATGTTCCACCAGACATGATGGATAGTTGTGCAGTGTCATAGATGTCACTGTACCATGAATTTTAAATAAAGACTCAGTTTACATATATTTGGGATTTTCGGTGCGACTTGTATTGTTCATGAAATGCTAATTATTATGCCGCTCAGCGTAAGCTATCTCCGATTTTTTTTTCCAAAAATGTTTTATAGGAATATGTATATGGGCTTCTGAAATGACATTTATAAATGTGTTAATTTTTGAATTGACATTCATAAATTGGTGACTTTGTTTTTAAATTAAAGTAGATATACATGAAATTGCATTATTAATGTTAAGAGATAATTTAGTATCAGTGTAAATTAACCTGGGATTTTCAACTATTTTTAGTCTCTTTTAAAAAATGTTTAAGGTAGGTTTGTATTAGAAGTGTTTTAAATAAATTTGCATATGTTATATGGCCATTTTCTATATTTATAGATCTCTTTAATTTTTTTTTTCTTCTCCAATTAAATAGAGTTGTATTGTTGTTTATGTAAAAGTAATAAATTAAATTGAAAAACAATTCACATTTGTAAAACATAATATTTTTAACCAGTTAAAATTTTAATTTTAGGATTTTAGGAATAGAGCGATCTAATTATCAATGAAATTATAATATTCATTATTTTGAAATACAAATTCTTAATCCATCAAAATATTGCAATCTTATATTTATAATTTTAAATTGTTTTTAAAATTTTAAATAAAATTAATAATAATTAGAAAATGTTAAAAAATAATGGCATAATAAAATAAATTAGTGTGAATTTCATATTAATAAATTGAATTTAAAATAATTAAAATTCATAAAATATATAATTAAACCATAATAAGTTAAATTATATGAATTAATTTTTGTTATATAAGTAAATTTCAAAATCATACATATTTATTTTTTAAAAATATTTAACTAATTAATATAATTCAAGTACTAAAATCTACAAAAGAATACATTCTATCTAAAATATACTAAATTTTTAGTTTCATTTATTATTGTAGTTAAAGTCTTAAAACCTAAATTAATTTCAAAATTGAAATCATACATTTTTTGTTTTATTTTTAATTTTTAAAAAATATTTAACTAATTAAAATAATTCAAGTACTAAAATCTAAATGAGAATACATTCTATCTCAAATATATTGAATTTTTAGATTCATTTATTATTATAGTTAAAGCCTTAAAACATTATGATGTTTTATGTTCATTTATATATGTTGTTGACATATAATAGAAGTTAACATATTGGATATAAGGTTGAGACAAGTAGAGTTAAGAAATGACATATATGTAGTGCTTCAAATTTAATGTGCAAAACATAGTTTTGTATTAAGAAGTAGTCGTTTTACATCTCATAAAGATCATATTTGTAATGTTTATTTCTAGAAATTAATTGTTAATTTACAAATTTAATCATGAATAGATAAATTGTTAGTGGAATTTAATTTCCAGTTTTAGTTTTAGTTTTCATATACAATTTATAGATTTTAAACATGAAATTTAGCATTACAGGTAGAAGGGACATCCATGGCATTAAAGGTAGTCGTTCTTCAATGTCTATTGTCAAGATACTTATCTTTTGGACATCCATGGCATTAAAGGTAGTCATTCTTGAATGTCTATTGTCAAGATACTTATCTTTTGATTTGAGACAATATATAAAAAGCATCACTAATAGTGAAAGGCAATCTCATGTATATGGTCAAGATAACCATCTTAATTCTAGAAAATATAACCTTGTTTTGAGCGAAGATCATATATGTTTCCATTAGGGAAGTATATTATGTTATTATATTTCACTTCAATGGAATCCTCATTCCCTAATAGAGTTCCTTTCTAGTGGATCTTACTCAGGAAAGTGTACTTCAACTTGTTCTAAATAAAATTGCAATACCAATAGGCATAATGATGATTCCAAAATAAATTTCAAATGATCTCTAGTTGGCGACAAGAAGGACATGCTTCTTTTGTGAAACTTCTACATAGTAAATGCTAATCTAATAAAAAACATTCATATTAAATTAGTGTTTGTAATATCATACAAAGAAAAAATTATTTTCCATTTTGTTATAGGGTCAATAAGGCCTTGTTGCTTCTCCTGAAATGAGAAAGGGAGTCGGGACTATAGGCAATTGATATAAGCATTTCGACCTTTAAATCTAAACAAGTTTAGCATATTTCCATAACTTATCTCTCAAGCATTAGAGAAATTTTGAGGTTTAAAATGGGCCTATTAAACAATATTAATATAATAATAGTGGAAATAATAAAATAAGATTATATTACATCATCAAATTTTAGAGGGGAAAAAAACTACTTTTTCAACTCGTATTTTCAACTTATCTCCATACAGTTTTACTAAAATTTCCAGCGGAAGCACTCATTAGATGTGGAATTTAATTCTTCATCCAAAGAATGCCCATGTTGCATACTTTTGATGGACCCTGCTATATGAAAAATGAGAAATACATGAAAAAGTGGGTACTCCTTAGAAGAGGAATTAAATTCCACATCCAATGAGTGATCTGGCTCTAAATTTGAGTAAAATCATAGGGAGATAAGTTGAAAATATGAATTGAAAAAGTTTTTTTTTTTTTTTTTTACTCCAAAAATGGTGAACCATCCCCCATGATTGACATCATCATCATCATCTTGAATCATATTAGTTCTTATAAATTTGATTTTGGTTGTACATTTTTGTTTTGAGGCTCATTTTAAAACTAAAAAATTCTCTAATGGCTCCACTTGGACTTTGTGCATTAAACTTGAACCACTCCTCTTCTAGAATTAACTTTTGAACTCATATTTGTATTACATTGTTTATGCTATGATCTCTTATGTCATTTTATGTATTTGGTTGGCATGATGCAAGTTAATGCTTCCCCATCATGACAGTTTAGTTGTAATAGAAATCTAGAAAAAAACAATCTATTGACTAGGATTTATTATATGTACTTGCACAACTTATTAGGATATGATATGAAAAGTAGTTTGGTTTTTGGAATATATATCACTTTCATTTATGGAAATTTGATAAATTAAAAAAATTGCATTCTTCTATTTGTGGTATGTTACTTTTTATTTTGTATGCTCATGTATTTTGTATTGAAATGAGCAAATATCGTGTATCTTCATACAAATATTTAATGAGTGCACAATTTCATCATTGATGAACATGTAGATTATATCTAAAATATATGGTTGAAATTAGCGATAAGAATAGGGTGTTAAAAAATGGATTTGTTTTTTATTATGCAGATTGAACAACAAGGTTTGTTAATTTGAAGCTAAAAACAAAGTAGCTGACTCATCTAACATATATAGGAAAAGAGGCAAGCCCGCCATTTTTGGAATATACAAGAATGCACATGCATTAATAGTAATACTCATGTGTTTTATTACATAAATTCATAACTATGTGAGTCTTCCTTTCCTTTATTATTAGGACTTATGTTTCAAATGCAAAACATTAGCATTAGGACCTACTTTTCTCTCCTAGGCATAGTCAAGAGCTTAGGCCCATCCCTTCTATGCCTAATGACAAAAGGAATACTACATGGGTGTTAGAGACTCTATAGAGAGGACATGTGTCATGGTTGAATACCATGTTAATAATACTTGCAACCTAGAAGGTTTATTTTCCCACATAAGGACCTTGTATTCCTTTTTGACCATGGTCTAGGCTTTTAGATCCAACATTGATTCCCAAAACCAAATAATGACAACCATATCTCACTTAGAGAGAAAGCATCCCATAGAAAGGTCCTATGTGGTGTGTCAATGCATATTTCACCATGCTCAAGCCCAATAGCCTTTGTTAAATGCCAAAGGCCCTTATTATACTTTATTAACCATTATCAAGATGGAAAGACCCATTAATATCATTGAAAACACATAGTGTCCCTTGGTAAATAACTCATATTGAAAATGTGCACATGGTATGCAATATTTGGTCGATTTTAGGTTTTTTTTGTAGCAATGGAGATAAGAATCATTTAGAGCATAAGGTTGTTCTTGTTTCTCACAATCTTGGTTATATATCTAGATGCATTCTTGGTGACCAACTTATTAATGGTGCCCACATCACCCTTGGAAGCAAATGATAACCAGCAAAGATCTAATCTGCATGTTTGAGGATTTCCATGGCACTTCACTGTGAACTTAGGAATATCAATCCCACTTTTTGGCAAGCCATGCACATGAAAATGGCTTATGTGGACCCTCAATCAAGATTTTATCTTAATCAAGTTTTTAACCCTTGAACAAGTTTTGAAACCTTAATTGAGGGCTTAAAACATCAATCAAGACTTTTAAACTAAAAACAATTATATATTTGAAAATAACCTTGATTAAGGGTTTTAAAATACCACAGTTGAGAGCTTTTAAGGAATTTTAAAAAATGTGATTGAGACTTAGACATCGATAAAGGGCTTCAAAATTAATAATCCTTCGCCATTTTTGTGAGTTTTCATGGAACTTCATCTTTTTCAATGGGTGAAATTCTTTCATCTCTTCTATGGAAAGTGGTGGACTTGATGCATATATATTCATCATTGAATTCTCTATCCAATGACAAAACTTTCTCATTTTCTCATTTTTATCATTCTAAAACTTATACATATAATTTTATCGAATAGTCAAGCCCCCCAAAGACAAAAAGATATCTCTAAAACTACACAACTAAAACATTTAAAAATATGTGTGTGCACTCTATAGATGTTTTCTTATTCAAAAGAGGAGTGTTATCGGTTTTACATTTTAGGTAAAAGGTGAAATGCAATTTTGGGAACAAAAATCTGTCTTTAATTTGTTCACTTCAAAAAAATAATAAAAAATATGTTTTCAATTGTTTTTATTTAAATATCAAGGATTACTTATTCATTCAAATATATGAGTTTGAAGGTTTCAATTTAAAAAAAAAATGTGAAACATCAATTTTTCATTCCCACATTTCACTAAAAAGTTGTTCATATATTTATGGATTCACCCTTTAGCATGAGAAGAAAATTTAGGGCTAGAGTCTCTTCTTTCCCTCCCTCAACTATGGCATGAACCTAAGATTCATCTATGATACCTAAGACAAAATAATTCCACCAATATTCAACTTACATGTGCAAAACCCCTTAGAGAGGGCATTTGTCATTGCTTATTGGTGTCGTTCATGGTGCTTATGTTTGAGAAGGTTCAATTAGGGATTCATTTCATTGTTTACCCCTTCACCATGTTTATTCCTTGACCCACATTTCAGATGCCCAAACAAACCCATGGTACATGTATCCTACTAAGAGGCCAAAGAAATCTTACAAAGTTCATGTTTGTTCATTTGAGTATTTGTTCAAGGCTCTTGATCATGACAAGCTTCAATAACATTTGAAGATAATTATTTTCAATGTTTGATGATGATAAGGACCCACAAACCATCTAGGCCCTCATGTAGTGGTTATTTATGGAATGAGGTTGTTATTTCCCTCCCTTGACTAATATCAAGGTTGTGAGTTTTTTTTCTATACCAAATATATGTTCAAAGCATCAATACCGAACCATAATCCATGAAACATCTTAGTGCCACCCATATCCAACTCTTAGGGCGAAGACCCCTTAGTGACATCTTGTGTCATTATGTGTAGGGTATATTCATAATACTAGAGCTTCACATGGTTCAATTATGGGTCAAGACCCTTTTTTACCCACTTAATCATGTTTAGGCATCCAAACCCATTTCCATTGCATAAAACCTATTCATGGCACCCATATTCCGCTCAAAGGCCTACCAAAAACCCATATCAAAGATTGATGTGTTGGTTCTATGAATCATCTAAGGCTCTTGATCCCAAGAAGATTCAATAATATCTTATGGAAGTTTTTCCTTTACCATGTTCATAGTCTTGCAACAAATCCTCGATGCACAAAAACTCCTATTGGCATCTATATCCAACATTGATCCCAAAACTTCCCTAGATATTATTGGTGTTCTAGTTTACAAGTGTTTTTCATTATAATTGAGATGAAGAAGTGGTTTTTATAGCCTAAGGAAGAAATTTTTTCCTCTCCTAACCATAGAACTTAAGCTCTAGAAGGCTCATTTATGGCTTAATTCCCTTGTTTTCCACTAACCATATTTAGATCTTGCGACATATTTATAGTAAATAAAAGCTACCTAAGGTAGCCATGTCCTACTTAGATGTTAAAGAACCCCAAATATGGACCTAAGAATGGTTCATCGGGTGGGCTCAACACACATTCTCATTCAAGGCATGTTTTATGGTTCATGGCATCCATATCTCTCCAGTAACCCAAAGATGTCATACAAGGATCTCATGAGGTTGTTTAAGAACATGTTCATCATTATAGCCTTAGAAGCGCCATGGGTATTATGTTTTTTTCATGGTGTTTGAGATTGAAAAGAATCCCTTAAGGTATAAGGCCCATTATTCGTCTCGCGTGACCTTGTTTAGACATCTAAACATGTTCTTAGTGCATAAATAACCTAGTCATGGTACTCATAGCACCCATAGAGCACATTTATAACCAATAGATGTTAGATGTGGAGGTTTGAGGAATTATTCATGGCGCTTGAGCCTAAGAACCAAGGTATAGGGATAAATGATCTTATTTCCCTCCTCTAGATATGGTCACCAACTAGAGACCATCCATGATGTCCAAGACCTCATAGTGGTGCACATATTCAACTCAAATGGTAAGGACTCCCTATAGAGGGCTCAATTCATGGTTTCTAAGAGTTTTTCATGGTCTTAAGATTTAAAATGTTCAGTAAGGCATTAATAACCATTCACTATCCTGTGTGGTGCTCTAAAAACATGTTCATGGTTCTTGAGTTAAGGCCTTGCAAACCATAGTTCTCTTATGTGGTGGTATGAGAATGTGTTCATGGTGCTTGAGTGAGAGAAGTTATGCATATGGATTAATGTTTCTTTTTTACTCCCCAACTAATGTAAATGTTACTTATTTTGTTATGTAAAAGGATTGTTCATGATTCTCAGGTAAGAGAATGTTCAATTAGGGATAAAATCCCTTATTTACCCCCCTGACCATGTTTAGACATCCATACCTATTTTCAATTCACAAAACCAACTCATGGCCCTTGTATCCCACTCAAAGGCTTACAAAAAATGCCTAAAAATAATTCATATAGTGGTTCAAGGACTCATTCAAGGCTCTTGAGCTTGAGAAGATTCAATAATATCTTAAGGAACTTGTTTTCCTTCCTTAACCATGTTTAAGGCATTGTGACCCATCCTTAATGTGTAAAGGCTCCCAAAAGCATCTATATCCAACTTTGATGCTAAAAGGCCCTAAAAAGGGTGTGTGTCATGATTTGTAGTTGTTGATGATGATTGTGCTCGAGAATTAGAATTTAGGGGCTAAGGCCCAAGTGTTATCCTCTAGAAAGTTCATTTAATTCTTAAGCTCCTTATTTCTACCCCCCCCAACCAACCATGTTTAGAACTTGAAGCCCGTGCATATTCATGCCCCCTTCTTATTCCGTGTATGCATATACGGAAATTGTGCATATACGGAAGATATGTGCATATCTTCCGTATATGCACAATTTCCGTATATGCATACACGGAATAAGAAGGGGGCATGAATATGCACGAGCTTCAAGTTCCGTATATCCCTAACTTTCCTATATATGCATATCTTCTGTATATGCACATTGTTTATGTATCTGCATCGTATATGTGCAAATTCCATATACAGAAATTGCGCATATACGGAAATTGTGCATATACGGAATATATGCGCATATCTTCTGTATATGCACAATTTCCGTATATGCGCAATTTCTGTATATGGAATTTGCACATATACGATGCAAATACATAAACGACGTAGATATACGGAATATATGCACATATAGGAAAGTTATGGATATATGGAAGATATGCGCATATCTTCCGTATATGCACAATTTCCGTATATGCACAATTTCTGTATATGGAATTTGTACATATCTTCGTTCATGTATCTACATTTTATATGCGCAAATTCCATATACAAAAATTTCGCATTTATGGAAATTGTGCATATACAAAATATATGCGCATATACAAAAATTGTGCATATACGGAATATATGCACATATCTTCCGTATATCCTTAATTTTCCTATATGTGCATATCTTTTGTATATGTACGTCGTTTATGTATCTGCATCGTATATGCGCAAATTCTATATACAGAAATTGCACATATAAGGAAATTGTGCATATACGGAAGATATGCGCATATCTTCTGTATATCCCCAACTTTCTTATATATGCATATCTTTCGTATATGCATGTCGTTTATGTATCTTCATCATATATGCGCAAATTCCATATACAGGGATTGCTTATATAAGAAAATTGTGCATATATGGAAGATATGCGCATATCTTCCATATATGCACAATTTACGTATATAAGTAATCCCTGTATATGGAATTTGCGCATATACGATGAAGATACATGAACGAAGATATGTGCATATACGGAAATTATGCATATACGGAAGATATGCGCATATCTTCCGTATATCCTTAACTTTTTATATGTGCATATATTTCGTATATGCATGTCGTTTATGTATCTGCATCGTATATGCGCAAATTCCGTACGGAAATTGCGCATATACGGAAATTGTGCATATACGGAAGATATTACGATGCAGATACATAAATGACGTGCATATACAAAATATATGCACATATAAGAAAGTTAGGGATATACGGAAGATATGCGCATATCTTCCGTATATGCACAATTTCCGTATATGTGCATATCTTCTGTATATGCACAATTTCTGTATATGTGCAATTTCTGTATATGAAATTAGCGCATATACGATGCAGATACATAAACGATGTGCATATACAAAAGATACGCACATATAGGAAAGTTAAGGATATACGGAAGATATGTGCATATCTTCCGTATATACACAATTTCTGTATATGCGCATATCTTCCGTATATGCGCAATTTCTGTATATGGAATTTGCGCATATACGATGTAGATACATGAACAAAGATATGTACAAATTCCATATACAGAAATTACGCATATACGGAAGATATGCGCATATACGGAAATTGTGCATATACGGAAGATATGCGTATATCCCTAACTTTCCTATATATGCATATCTTCCATATATGCACCTCGTTTATGTATCTGCATCGTATATACGCAAATTCCATATATAGAAATTGCGCATATATGGAAATTGTGCATATATGGAAGATATGCGCATATCTTCCATATGTCCCTAACTTTCCTATATGTGCATATCTTCCGTATATGCACGTCGTTTATGTATTTGCATCGTATATGCGCAAATTCCATATACAGAAATTGCACATATACAGAAATTGTGCATATACGGAATATATTACGATGCAGATACATAAATGATGCATATACCAAATATATGCACATATAAGAAAGTTAGGGATATACGGAAGATATGCGCATATCTTCCATATATGCACAATTTCCGTATATGCGCATCTCTTCCGTATATGCACAATTTCCATATATGTGCAATTTCTGTATATGGAATTTGCGCATATACGATGCAGATACATAAACAACGTGCATATACAAAAGATATGCACATATAAGAAAGTTATGAATATACGGAAGATATGTGCATATCTTCCGTATATGCACAATTTCTGTATATGCGCATATCTTCCGTATATGCAGAATTTTTGTATATGGAATTTGCACATATACGATGTAAATACATGAACAAAGATATGTACAAATTCCATATACAGAAATTGCGCATATATGGAAGATATGCGCATATATAGAAATTGTGCATATACGGAAGATATGCGCATATCTTCCGTATATCCCTAACTTTCTTATATGTGCATATCTTCCATATATGTACGTCGTTTATGTATCTGCATCGTATATACACAAATTCTATATACAGAAATTGTGCATATATGGAAGATATGCGCATATCTTCCATGTCCCTAATTTTCCTATATGTGCATATCTTCGGTATATGCACGTCGTTTATGTATCTGCATCGTATATGTGCAAATTCCATATATAGAAATTGCGCATATACGGAAATTGTGCATATATGGAAGATATGCGGATATCTTCCATATATGCACAATTTTCGTATATGCGCAATTTCCGTATAGGAAAGTTAGGGACATACGGAAGATATGCACATATCTTCTGTATATGCACAATTTCCGTATATGCGCATATCTTCCGTATATGCGCATAGAAGATAAAGAAAGTTAGAGATATACGGAAGATATGCGCATATTTTCGGTATATGCATACATGGAAGATATGCACATATAAGAAATTTACGCATATACAGAAGATATGTGGATATCTTCCGTATATGCACAATTTCCGTATATGCGCATGCGCAACTTCCGTATATTCACATATTTTCCGTATATGCGTAAATTTTTTATATGTGCATATCTTCCATATATGCATATACGGAAGATATGTATATACGGAAGATATGCGCATATACGGTATATGCACAATTTCCGTATATGCGAATATCTTCCGTATATTCCTAACTTTATTATATGTGCATATTTTTCGTATAGGCACGTCGTTTATGTATATGCATCGTATATGCGCAAATTCAATATATGGAAATTGTGCATATATGGAAGATATGCGCATATTTTCCATATCTTCCATATATGCACAATTTCCGTATATGCGCAATTTCTGTATATGGAATTTGCGCATATACGATACAGATACATAAACGACGTGCATATACGGAAGATATGCACATATAATAAAGTTAGGGATATACGAAAGATATGCGCATATCTTCTGTATATGCACAATTTCTGTATATGCGCATATCTTCCGTATATGCACATATCTTCGTTCATGTATCTACATCGTATATGCGCAAATTCCATATACAAAAATTGATATGCGCAATTTCTGTATATGGAATTTGCGCATATACGATGTAGATACATGAACGAAGATATGTGCATATACGGAAGATATGCGCATATCTTCCGTATATCCCTAACTTTCCTATATGTGCATATTTTCCGTATATGCACGTCGTTTATGTATCTGCATCATATATGCGCAAATTCCATATACAGAAATTGCGCATATATAGAAATTGTGCATATACGGAAATTGTGCATATATGGAAGATATGCGCATATCTTTCGTATATCCCTAACTTTCTTATATGTGCATATCTTTCGTATATGCACGTCGTTTATGTATCTGCATCATATATGCGCAAATTCCATATACAGAAATTGTGCATATACAGAAATTGTGCATATACGGAAGATATGCGCATATATTCCATATATGCACAATTTCCATATATGCGCAATTCTGCAGATACATAAACGAAGATATGTGCATATACGGAAATTATGCGCATATACGGAAGATATGCACATATACGGAAATTGTGCATATACGGAAGATATGCGCATATTTTCCGTATATCCCTAACTTTCCTATATGTGCATATCTTCTGTATATGCACGTCGTTTATGTATCTGCATCGTATATGCGCAAATTCCATATACAGAAATTGTGCATATACCGTATATGCACAATTTCCGTATATGGAATTTGCGCATATACGATGCAGATACATAAACGACGTGCATATACTGAAGATATGTTTATGTATCTGCATCGTATATGTGCAAATTCCATATACAGAAATTGTGCATATACCGTATATGCACAATTTTCGTATATGGAATTTGTGCATATACGATGCAGATACATAAACGACGTGCATATACGGAAGATATGCACATATAAGAAAGTTAGGGATATACGGAAGATATTCGCGCATATCTTCTGTATATACATAACTTTCGTATATGCGCAAAGTCCATATACAGAAATTACGCATATACGCAATATATGCGCAACTTTCGTATATTGTATATGTGCATCTACCGTATATGCACAACTTCCGTATATTCGCATATCTTTCGTATATGCGTAACTTTCTTATATATGTTCAAATTTTCCGTAAATACGCATAAATTCTGTATATGTGTGCAACTTCCGTATATGCGTATATCTTTAGTATATGTGAAGCTTTTGTATATGTGATACATAAACCAATCTGTGGCTTACAATGCAAATACATAAACCAATAGATGTATCATCTACATGAAGAGAGCATATATATATATCTATATATATCTCCAATAATAGGTCCATGATAAGGAGATACTAGCAATCTAGGCCATTCAAAAAATAGATCCATGTTAAGAAGTATTCTTCATAGGTCCATGAAAATCATATGAAAATTAAGGCTTCTTGCTTAAAATTGTACATATCAGATTCGAAATGTAAGAAATTTCAAAAATGTGACACAGTTCAACCCCAGAAAACAACTCAAGCAATATCAAACTCATAGAAAACAACCTAAGTGATATCAAACTAAAAAAATTGTTAATGCTAGACACTCACCCATCTCCATGTTATTTACCACACAAATAATTTTTTTGTGATAAACATCATCCATATTCAAGGATCCAAGCACATATCAATCTTAACATATATTTATCTATCTTGATTCGTAATATCACTATCTTTCTCGATGCTTAACCTTCAATGAGTTCATGCTAAGACAGATGGGTATCAAAATCTTTGAAGGTGACATTCTCAATGTTTCTCTATCTTTATTCTTGACCTTGAATCATTTACATAGGCACAACTATCTTACATGTAACTATGCCTCTTCTTAATGAGGCCAAGCTAATTATATTACATGTAACTATGCTTCTTCTTATTTATTTATAAATGAACGATTTATAGCCCACTTGATACACCAACAGGGATATTTTATAGAATTTTATTTATGAACTATGTTTATGTACCTTGTACAACTACTTCTATAGTTGCAAGACATATAATATACCAATCAATGACCCACTATTCTATAATGTAAAGGCATATATTATGGAAACCAATGGCCCAATATTCTCTAATGTGACCTACACATAAATACTAGTTAGAAACACAATGGAAACAAGTAACACGGTTTGTAGAAATTCCTTATAGATTCAAACTGCTAATTGTAATTTACTAAAACAATAGACTTGAATCTACTCTACTCATCAGTGGAAACAATTAAATGATCACGAAATCACGAAGCATACAAGAGAAAGAATTCAATCAACGCATTACACAACTATTTCCTAGGGAAAGCCATAGCTAAAATCCCATGCTATTTGTATATTGCATTAGTAAAAAAATATGAGAAGATCACAATGCTTTTCTCAAGCTTGAGCAACCTCTGCACTATCTCTATCTGTCTCATATCTTTCTAGACAAGCCTAGGACAATACTTAACAAATTTTTTGCTTTCCCAAGTCCCTATTTCCTTGCGTTGTTTCCTTCAAAATTAGCCCCCTGTTAATTAGGGAAATTACTCAAAGGAATTGTGCAACCCATCATAGGCCTTCCTTTGACTACATGCACCACCTGCATAATTCAGATGATTATACAACTGATAATACATTGTCCTTGAACTCCAATATCAACTGGGTAACTATTATATCTAACATGCATGAGTTATTTATGAGTGAATCATCTATTAACTGGTTGATCAATGCAGACATCACCACACTTCTAGACCTCCCACTAATTCCTCCAACAGTTGGAACTATTTCAATTGACTTTAACTTAGTTAAACTAAATTAATTAATTACAACTCAAAATAAACTCAACCAAGGCTCCTATAATGCAGGAGACACTCCACATGACTCAAGTTAGACCCTCAACTCAAATCAACTTAGCCAACTAAGTCAAATTAACTTAGTTAACTTGCATAAGTTGTCTTGTGATGTGGAATTACAATTTTATTCTTAATTTAATTCAAGGACAAAATTAAATTAGGATTTTCTTGTTGCATCTTCAACACTCACTCTCAACAATAAAGGGGTTATCTTCTACTCCGATCTTGCCTCTATGAAACTTAAATTTGCATTTTTACAATGCCTTTGTAAAAATATTTGCATCTTGTTCCTCTGTGGGAATGTACTCCAACAACATGATTCTCCTTTGCACACAATCTCATAGATGGTGATATTGGATGTCGATATCCTTGGACTGATCATGAAAAAATGGATTCCCATAGAGTTTGATACAACTCTGATTGTCAAAGTAAATCACTATAGGATCCATCTACTCAACAAATAACCCAACAAGGATATTCCTCATCGAGATAGCCTCACAAGTTGCTTGACTAGCAATGATGTGCTATGCTTCTGCCGAACTGAGTGCAACTAATCTTTTCTTCCTGTTGTACCAACAAACTACCGTTGACATAATAGTGAAGGTTTCCCCTGATGTGTTCATCATGTCTGATGGACTCCCTCTCCAATCTACATCTGTGAAGCCTTGAAGCTTCACTCCCTTTGTCCGTCCGTATCAAAGACCAAACGGAGTGGTGCCTCTCAGGTATCTCAACACATGTTTATCTACCTTTCGATATATTTTGGTTGTCTTAACCATTGCTTGACTAAGTTGGTTAATTAAAAAACATATATATGGTCATTTGTTCACCAAATACATAAGTGAACCCACAAGATGTCTGTAAATAGTAGCCTCCACTACATCATCTGAAGTAGCATCTTCCTTCCTCCAATTTCTTTTTAGAGGAGTCTCCATGGGTTTTCTTCTCTCCATGTGGAACTTCTTCAGTATCTCATTGGCATACTTTTCCCGAGAGACAAGAATTTCCTCATCTCCTTTCCATACTTCCATACCAAGGAAATAATGCATGAGATCTAGGTCCTTCATCTCAAATTCTCTTACAAGATCCTCTTTGTAAGATTTTTCCGGCTTCTCATCACTTGTTAGAATTAAATCATCGACATATAATACTATAATCAACAATTTACCTTCAACCATAATATGTTAAAGGTTTTCATCTTCTTTACTTTTGGTGAAGCCCAACCTGGTGAAATAATTGTTGATCCTGGTGTACCAAGCACGAGGTGCTTGTTTCAATCCATACAACACTCACTTGAGTATGAACACATGTGACTTTTTGTTGGAGGTTTCAAATCCTTTGGCTGCCCAATGTACACCTCTTCCTCAATCACACCATTGATCAGGAATGTTGTCTTCACATCCATATGATGTATCTTCTATCCCATCTGCACTGAAAGTGCTAGAATATATCTAATTGAAGAGTACCTTACTATTGGAGAAAAGACATCCTCATAATCAATTCCCTCCACCTGAGAGAACCCTCTGGCCACAAATTTGGCCTTTTGTTTCTCCACACTCCCATCTACTGCTTGCTTTACCTTGTAAATCCATATGGAACTCACCGCTGACTTGTATGTTGGTCTTGGGACCACTTCCCGAACATTGTTTCTGATAATGGATTCATACTCCTCTACTGTGCCATCAACCCATATTGGCTTTTACATTTATTCCTCGAATGAGGATGGCTCAATCTCTATACTCTCGCTCATCATAGCCATGTAGCCAGTGTACTGGTCTGGTGACCTCCTCTGCCTGCGTTATGATGTGGGTGCTTCCACATTCTCTCTAGCATCATGCATTAATCTGTCAGCCTCTCTAGTGGGCTTCCTTCCATCTCTGAAAGTCTCTGCATGAGTGGGTTCTTCCACTCTCTGCTTCTCTACATGTGGTTATTCCACATCATCCTGAGGTTTTTCCTTTGGAGCTAAAAGCTCCTCATCTTAATTTAACTGAATCTCCCTCTTAATGGAACATCTCATGGCCTTCTCTTCATTGAACTTCACATCTCTACGAACCACTGTCATCCTGTGAGATGACAGGTACACCCGATAGTTGTGAGGTGTATCAGTGTACCCCACAAATATGCCCAACTCAACTGTTGGTTCTAGCTTTTTCCTTGCATCCTTGGTAACATGATAGTAAATTGATGAACCAAATATCCTAAAGTGTGCCACATCTGGTTTCTTACCTAAAAAATCTTCTTCTAGTGTACTCATCCGGAGAATCTGATGGGGACTTCTGTTCTGCAAATATACAATTGTGTTGCATGCTTCAACCCACAAGTGCAACAATAGGCCCCGATCATGTAACATTTCTCGTGCAGCTCCCACAATACTTTTGTTCTTCCTTTCAACCACCCCATTTTGTTGTGGGTTATGGGGTACTATTAACTCTCATCGAATGCCTTCTGATGAACAGAAGTTCTTGAATTCATTCGACACATATTCTCCACTGTTATTGCTTCTGAGAACCTTCACTTTCATTCCAATGACTTTCTCAATAAGTGCTTTAAATTCACAAAATTTAGAGAACATTTGATCTTTCTTCTTCATGAATAAAATCCAGCACTTACATGAGAAATCATCTACAAATATTACATAATACCTGTGATTGGTCATGGAGGCTGTGGATAATGGTCCACACACATCTGAGTGAACTCTTTCAAGGATCGCTTGCACTTGATTGTCCTTATCATGAAAGTTGGATTTGGTGTACTTTCCCAATGTACACCCTTTGCATGTATCTCGCTACTCTAGTGCACCCTTAGGAAGTCCTATAGAAATATGTTGCATGATCTTCAAAGCTCCATGGTGTAAATGGCCCAATCTTCTATGCCACAACTCACCGATGTCTTGGCTTTGAACCTTCTCTGTTTTTGTGCTCAAAGTAGCACAATATTATACAACCAATTTATATAGGTTCTTCACCTAAACCCTGATCCTCGTCACTTGCCCTGACGCTATGTGACGAATGAAACTCTTTCCTTTTCTAAATATCACATCGTAGCCACGTTCCTCCAACATATCAACTGAAACCAAATTATTCTTCAGACCCGAAACATACATGACATCTTTTAATGTTAGAGGAGAACTAGACTCCCTCTAAAACGTAACAGTACCAATGTCGATCGTGCTATAACTTCCATCATCTCCCATTTCAATGTGCATCTATAGGTCCTTCTCCTCCAAGTCACTAAAGAATTCTTTATTTATGGTCATATGGAATGAGGCTCCATTATCCAGATACCACACACTACCCATCACTGATGTCACCATGCAAGCAATGAGGGTGAAATCCAACTCGAATTGTGAAGAAAGAGATTCACTTGCCACTCCTCCTGAGGGATTCTTGCTGAACTTATTGTGTGAACACTTTGTGGCATAATGTACCAGCTCATGACAGTGAAAACATTTAATCTTTGAAAAGTCCTTCTTCTTTCTTCCCTGACTGGAATCTGATTTAGAATGGGATGACTTCCCTTTCCCTTTCTTTTCCTTTCCAGCTAAGGCACAATTCTACTCATCATCATGCTTGGATGAGGATCCATATATGGTGTTCCACTGAATCTCTTCTTACACCAAGTCAGACCACAAATGCTCGCACTCTGGTAGCTTCTCCCTCCCATTTACCGAATCCTAGTAGTTGTGTCAGCTCTTTCTGCCACATCATTTTGTTGAGGATTTTTAGCTACAAAAAATTGTCTTTTTATGCCATGTTGTTCACTGAAATCAAAGAATTCATCTGATATGTATTCTCCTCCTCTGTCAGATCTGAGACATTTTATTTTTAGATCTAATTTATTTTCAAATAATACCTTGAAGACTTTAAATTTATCAAATGATTCATCTTTCTGTTTCAATAAACCGATCCAACACATTCTAGAAAAGTCATCAATGAATAAGATATAGTATTATTCTCCATGAGGTGACTTTTTCCTTACTGGTCCACACAAATCAGTATGTATAAGTTCAAGAGGTTTACTTTCTTATACTTCTTTGGCATTGAATTGAACTCTGGTTTTCTTACCGAATTGACATGACTTACATATGGTACTTTCTGGTATGGTGATGTAGGGTAGATAATGAACAGCTTTGAGCCTGCCTGATTTGCTTATTTGAGAGAAGATTAGATGTCCCAACCTTTTGTTCCATAACCAGTTTTATTCTTCCTTGCCTAGGTAACATTGTTCTTGGCCACCTTTCAATATATACATATTGCTCGGGGTTCTTGTTCCTTTTATTATGGTCTTTCTTGTGTCAAGTTCACGAACCACACATTCTTGTGATTGGAATACTACCTCATTTCCTTGATCACGCATTTGGATAACACTCAACAAGTTATGCTTTAATCCATCAACATACATAACATTACCAGCTTTAACTTTTTCTTTTAGAAAAACAGAACCTTTACCCTTAATGACAGCAGGTGAGTCATTTCCAAAAGTGACATTATTTTCTTTCTCTAAAGCATTGTATGAAATAAGTTTATATTTATCACTTATCATGTGTTTTGAGCATCCACTATCAATGTAGCATTGGTTTTCTTCTCCATCTGCAAACGATGCTATGCCACAAATTTTAGACTATAACTCCTTCCTTTTCCATACCTTAGAATTTGTTGATATTTTCTCCTTTTGAGATGTTAGCTGTAATTTTCTCCCGCATTCAGATTCTTCATGTCCAAAGTTATTGCAAAATGAGCATTAAATTTAATCTATAAGAGGTGAGAATATATTATAAGTGTTCTTCTTGAATCCTGTCTCATTCCTTTGTTTTCTTTCTTCTCTAGTCATGATAGGTTTGTATGCAACACATTGAGTAGCCTTATCACCAAAATTATGACATGAGAAACATTGTCCATTAAAGAAGAAATTTATGTGATCATAGAATCTTCTAGTGTTTTTTACCTTTTGATTGGTGCTTTTGTTGTTTTCCATCCTTGGATTGGAGTGAACATGATTTACCTGTGGAATGCCTTTATTCTTTTGGTGAGTACTGAAGCTTTGCTCACTGATTTTTGTTGCATTACTGAAGCTTTGCTTACTGATTTTTGCTGCATTCCTGACGCTTTGCTGACTAGTTTTTGCTGCATTTAGTGGCTAAAGACTTTTATGTTTGAGATGTTTCTCTAGTGTATCCAAGACCTGTCTTCATAAGAGGAGAGCATTGTACCTTGATAATTTCGTCTAAAGTTTCAAATCCTTTAGCAAATCTAAGATTCAGAGTTTTTATTTTCTCAAGTTCCTTTCTTAGGCTTACTACTTCTCATTATGCTTTTCCTTTTCTATGAGTTGATGCTTCAAAGTATCCATGGCTACTTTTGTTTCTTCCAAGCAAATTTTGAGTTGAGTAATTTCTTCAAAGAAATATTTTTCCTCTAAAGCATCCAAAAATTTATCATCAGACTCATTAGTATTTTTCTCAAAATCCATGAGTAATTTAAGATCTTGATTAGATTCACCTTCTTCACTATTTGATAAGTCATCACTATCTTCATGAGTATAATAAATTCTTCTATTGTTAAACTATCTCCTATTACCTTTTGCAGTATCCTTCCCTTTGTCATGGTTGTCTTTATGAGGACATTTAGTAGCATAATGACCAAATCTACCACAAGCAAAACATTTGAAGGGAAGCTTACCTCTGAATCTTTCGGTGCCCAGTTGAAGTTTCTTTACAAAGTTCACCTCATATTCTTCTTATATGTATCAAGATTACTTGCATTCATCCTTTTCTTTTCCTTTTGTAGATGCTTTAAATGCACCTTCTTTGACTTCTGAGGCACCTTCTTTCCTCATTTCAAAAGTAGTCAGGATTCCATGAAGTTGAACAATAGTAAGAGTCTGTAGATCTTGTTTTTCTTCAATGGTGGAAAGTTTTGAGTCTAATTTAGGAGTTAGAGATCTTGAGATTTTCTCAACTAAAGTAGTTTCCTTTATATATTCACCCATATTTTTCATGCGATTTACAATCTCATCTATACATAGAAAGAAACTGGTAATATTTTCATCATTATGCATTCTGAGAGTTTCATATTGAATTCTGAGAGTTTGGAGTTTGGCACTTTTTACCTTGGTATCGACTTCATAGCTTTGAATGATTCTATCCCATATTTCTTTTGTTGTGTTTAGCTACATAACTTTGACAAATTCTGATTCTATCAGACTTCCCAATAATGCATTGACACCTTTGGCATTGGTTTCATACGTCTTATTTTTTGCTGCATCTATGGGAACTGTAGCTGGATATTGGTAACCTCCTTCCACAATTTCCCAAACATCTGCTCCAAGAGACTAAAGATAGGATCTGGTTCTTGTCTTCCAATATATAAAATTATTTCCATTGAAGAGTGGTGGTATGATAGATGTCGTTTCATCTTGATTTCTCATCTTGGGAGGTATTCCTTCAAGTGATCAAGCTTCTTTCTAAGAACCTGGCTCTGATACCAATTGTTGGGAAAAATACTGAGAGGGGAGTGAATCAGTATTTTTAAAAACTCACAATAATAATTTTCTTTTCTGAAATGTATACGTGACTTGAGTTAACCCAACTAGCGTATATACATGATTGTTGTAAAAGAAACTAGTGTATGCTCAGTAAACATGTAAAACAACTAATTCTTTATTTGTTAAACTTGAACCAGAATGTAAGTGATTTATCAGGCATTTGATAACCAGTAAATAGGTGCAGTAAGAACATAATAAAGTATCACACATAAGTAACACACATGAACACCAAGATTTAAGGTGGAAACCCAATGTGGGAGAAAACCACCACTGCTGTCGTCTCAGTCTTCAAAACTTATTAATATTAAAAACTTCTTACATTCTTGTATTGTTGCAGACTCATACCGGTATAGACACCCACCTACTAAAGGCTACAACCTTTACTCGTTCTCCAGCTCCTATTGGAAGGGAGCTCCAATCCCTTAATTTGATTGCTAGCTACTACTGGAAGGAAGCTTCGACTTCCTTGCTGAAGGCTCCAACCCTCAACAACATCCATGGACCACGTTTCATAATTTTTCCCACTAGATCCAATATCAACACTTATTCTCAATGATCATTGTAATGAGATCATCAATCTTGGACACAAAAAATCATCCAATCACTGAAACCGAATCAACTGACACTTAATCAAAACTCAACCAATGAACTGTAAGAGTTAGATCACTATAACCAATATACAGAACTGAATTCATAATACTGCATCAACACATAGAGTCAACTGCAACCCTGATCATTCAAATGTCGAAATGTATACACTACTTTGCTTAAGGAAACCCGCGTGCATACGCACTTTTCTGTAGAGAAACCCATGTACAGATCTTAATATACTGAAAATTTAAAACTTGTAATTCTGAATGAGACACAGAGTTGACCAGAGATATTCTAAAATATTATGTTAGCTTACATAACCCTATTACAATCAACAACATCAATAATCTTTTCAACCAATCAACATGTAAACAAAATCAACTTCATCATTCAATTAGTTCTACTTAAGACATTATCCCTCAACCCAGATCAACATGAGGACATCATTGACAGATAGTAGAGAAACAACAACATTGATAAGGTTAATCCGTCATTTATGAACATAAACCCCTTACTTTATATACACAGCTTTAAAGAAGTGAACCCACATGTATACACGCTTTTCTCAAGACCAACCAGAATATAGATCGACAAATTTTGACCTAAAATTGTGCAGCTCTTCAGAACTTCAGAAAGACCCAGATCTTAAAAAACATGCGTCAGTACTGAGATCTAGTCAATCCATGAGCAGATCATACAATGAAAAGTCATTTCAGGTCTCATAATCCTGATCCATTATTGTATTCATTGGTGCATAATTATTTCAGATCTATGTGACAATTATGGCCCTTACAATGCAAATATACTTCAGATTGAAGTATTCATCAACAATCCTTTCACTTGCACACTTAACACTTTGATCTTCACCTGTTTATATAGTTTATTCCTTATCCAATACAACGAGTCAAAACTACACTAATATCAGTGGTAATCTTTGACGGGATCAATATCCGTTTTCACGCTCATTACTATGGGCCAATACCATGGTAAAGACCCCCGGTATTTAGAATACCATGGTGCAAAAACCATATGCTACTTTTCTTCACTAAACTCACATGTATACGTAACTTGGACTTGACGATCCCACGTATAGATTTTCAAATATTCACCTGTATCAAACTTCTGATTCTGGCCTATAAACCTTTGACCCATCATTCTAGTATTATGTTCCATCATTCTTTCACCTCTGAACTAACCTGTGGATTCATTTCGTTACCATATACTTGTTCTGTTACAAGTGAGTTACCATCAAGGACAACACATGCATCATAATACCAAGAATAATGAATTGCATCATCCATCGCACTAAGGAGATGAGGAAACTTTCTTAACTATTTTAAATGTATTAAATCCATACTAGAAAAATCTTCCATGTTTCTTGAGAAATCTACATTTATTTATAACTATACTAATCCCATTTCATTATTATTTAATTTAATTTAATAAATTATTATTAAATGATATTAAATTAATTAATTAGCATATATTTATTAACTTTAATTCTAATGGATCCTTATGCCAGATTAAAGAGAATCATACCATACCTTAATGCCTTTCATCAATAATTAAAATATCAAGAAGACACAATATCATATAAAAAATCCTATCATACGTACTATTAGAGAGAGGAGGGCCTTCCCTAACCACTTGAATGGGTATGCTTCCTCTATAAGGGGTATGCTTTCTCTATAGTGTCAAATTATATATTAAAAAAATAGAAGTATACAAAATATAGAATGGATTATTTGTTCCATCCAAAATCCAATATGAAGGAGATGTTTAATGTCTTAAGATGAAGTTGATATGTAAGATTTTAAAAGGATACTAAAAAAAGATATTTAGTATTTTCCATAAATAAAATATTTCAATGTTCATCTATGTAAAATATTTCAATATCGATTTTAAGTGAAGTATTTCAAGATAGACTTTATATGTGTGAGTGCATGTCTAGAGAAAGAGAAAGACATAAAACATATGTGTAGTGTACTGCTAAATATAAAGTATATTGTGTGTATGAGAGAGGTGTATAATTCCTTTAATACTTAACATAAAACTGACATATAACATATTTATAAAACAAATATAATTTGTATACTAACTATAAATAAAATAATTTACAAAATATCATTTATTTTTAGAGCTATAATATATTAATTTCAAATAATAAAACATTTCTAAATGAAATAATCACATTCATTTAAAGAAGTATTCACTAAAAATATTATCATTAATATATTAAAAATAAGAATGAATCATATTACATGCTAATATAAAAAAATAACATAGAATAAATTACAAAATAAAAAATATTATTGTTAATATATTAAAAATAGGAATGAATCATATTATCTATTCATATGAAATAAATATAAAACAATAATATGGAATAAATTACACAATAAAAATACAAGCAACATAAAGTCAAAAGGTTAATAAAATGAGTATCATTTTGAAAAAAGTACTATATATATATATATATATATATTATTAAAATCCAATATAAATATATTAATAATAAGATATAAAATATATATATATATATATATATATATATATATATATATATAATTTTTCTATTTATTAAAGTGGGTATTAATTTTTTTACTAATTACATAGGAGCACAATTAATATAGATTTATACTATTATAATTTTGGTTGATAAATGTTGATAGATATTAATCTATAATAAATATCAAAACACTTATTCCATGACACATTTCACATTACTCAGATTAAAAAAAATCATAAAAATGAACTAAAGTATAACACTATTTTAAATCTATTATTATTATTATTATTATTATGATTTTGTGACTAGGTTGACCCTAGGATTGTGTTAGGCTTTGTCAACCCTCGACACTTAATTCTCCTAAGGAAGCTACCACATTCAACCTCTCTACGAAAAATCTATTATTATTATTATTATTATTAATTATGGAGATTCACCCTCATTTAGTTTTTCTTTGCTACGATACCATAAGGCCAATACCATGGCTTAACAGTACCACATGTCAAATATGACACATGTTGATATGACATTTTCTTTAATTAATTAATTTGAAATAAATTAATTAAAATGAAATAATTAACTTGGAGATAAATCTTAACATTTGATTTGTGAAAACTACTATGAATATTCTTATATTTTCCATAGAAATTAAATTTCTATCATTCACTTAATAATTATTGATAATTAAATTAAAATTTTATGAAACCTATTCTAATATAGACATGCCCATAATTTATTTAGACATGCCGTAATTTATTTAAATCTATTTTAAATTTAAAATAAATAAAAATCCATCAACATTAAATCTCTACTATTCACTTAATAATTAAATTAAAATTCTAAAAAACATATTTAAATCATTAAATCTCTACTATTCACTTAATAATTATTAATAATTAAATTAACATTTTAAATCAGCACAATTTATTTAAATCTCTTTTAAATTCAAAAAATTAAATATTTTGAAATACAAAACTTTCCTCTCAACTTTTCAACACAGCTATTTAAAAATATCAATGGATTTATGCCCATGGATTTTGTAACATCATTAGTCATAGAGGGACATATGTTATAATGATCAAAGCAAGATTCTATGCATATTATGGGTCATGAATTCAGTATTTGTGAAATGATTGAATCTAGGTTTCTTGTTGTATAACCAAGGTTAAAAAAATGCATCAGTAATTATTCAGACTGCATACAGATTGGCAAGATAAAATAACGCCAAATATATCAACTACCCGCAGATAAGCAAATTATATCAATAATAATTTTGAAGATGAAGCACCCGACTTTGTATGAAAAAAATAAAAAATTTGAAGGGTTGATGTTAATTAGCTTTGGTTTAGATGATTAGAAGAAAGGCCATTATCTTTTCCATCCAAGTACAGTTCTAACATTTGACATACTACTACAATTCTAGCATTTGACATACTGAATTCATATTGATTGTTTTTTATGATGACTTCAAATCTTATTATCTACCCTGACTTCAAATCTTATTATATACTGAAATCCAAAAACATCCTTAATCTTTTTATAAAATATAAAAACATTTTCCAGAGAAAAAACGTAAATGGTTGATAGTTGTTTTCCCCTCCAAAATAAGCAGAAACAAATGCCCAATTCATCAGAACTATATCTTGATGGCATTGTTCAAATCCTACAATTCTGCAAAAACAATCCATGTGTGCTATTTCAGACCTACTAAATATCATGAAATAAGCTTCTTTCAAATATATAGAGAGTCGATCTGGAAAGTACATGAATGATTCACTATCCTATTGGCCATGCATCTACTTCAAATATAAAACATATTGAAAGAAGTCCCTGCATTACAGGGTCTGCCCTTGTCCATCCTTCCACTGTATTTAAGCCCCCAAAGATTCCCAGGAGTTTGGAGGATTTTATCTTGACAAAAAATTCCATATGTTCTTTGGCTAAAATCAAAGTCCTCAAATGAGATATATCTATATTCCAATTCTTTGCCCTCTCTACAATGCGCAAGAATGTACAAAATCAAGGACTTTATCAGAAAAGTTGTGTATTTTCAGTTGACAGCAATCCAACTCCCGCATCAGACACTAATATATCATGAAGATCACCTGAAAGCTCTGACCCTGTCACAAAGTTCAACCATTTCTTACTCTTCACAAATTCAAGACAAGGCCACAATACAAACCCAATTAAAACAACGCTGATGCTGGCAGCCATGACTTTAAAAGAAGCAACTGCTACCACTAGAACCAGTAACAACGAAGGTATTAGACAGAGGAGAATAACTCCAACAGTCCCAAGAGGAACTTTATAGGGCCGAGAAAGTCCTGGCTTCTTGATTCTTAAACATATAAAGGCAGCAAACTCTGCAAACATACCAAAGCAATAGAGATAATTCTCAGCTGCTACAATTTCTTGAAAACTCAATGAAATTCCAGAAGCAGAAAACATAATGGCCAGAAGAGGAGTTCCATATCTTGATCTGACAGCAAATAGAGCAGGAAGCATGCCTGATTGTCCCATGCCAAGAAGCTGAAAAGAATCAATGCTCATTTCAATTTAAAAAATTTATGTGGCACAGCCCACCCTCTCACATTTCATTTCAAGCGGGACTGTGAGTTTGAAATTTTGAGTGGGACTGCGAGTTTGAAATCTTGCGCATGGAGGTTTAGTTGAATGTGTGTAGGTGGAAAATTCATTTTCATTAACTACATCCACTTGCATTAAGTACATCCAAGTGATTAAGTCAGAGCGGAGGAGCCTATCAGAGCGAGAGCGGTGGTGGAGCTTAAGTTGGAGAGGAGGAGCTTGTCAGAGCGGGAGCGGTGGTGGAGCCTGCCGCAGTCAGAGCTATGGAAATGGCCGGAAAACAAATCATGATGTATGGGCATGTATGTTACCATGCACGCACGAAATCAGAATCTGTTAGCCGGAGAAATGATGCACACGGGTTGACAGCCAAGGGAACATGCGATGATGTAAGGAGGGCTATAAGGACGTAGCATTTATGTTTCTATGGAGGTGGAAATAGCGCTCACCTTTAATGAGCTCTTGATGTATTGCACTCCATCAAATGGTGCCAGAAAAGGAAACACTTTTAGGCCAACACAGATTCTCTGCTGCTATGTAGTATTTAATGTTGATCTTACTAATATATAAATAAAATAGTGAAATTTTTAAAGTGATTTAATTTTAATGATTTTATATTATTTACTTTGGTAATATCTATGCTATTGAATATTAGTAAATGTGATTGATATATAAGTTATTATTTTTTACTTTTTATAAAATATATTTGTTAATGTGATTGTGTTAATATTACTTATATTTGCATAAAAAATGTGTAAAGGCGCGCGGATAAAAGTGTAGATGAATTTAGAGTGATGTAGAGGTAGCATTAGAGGAAACAAGGATGTGGATGTGGAAGGCATGAGGAATCACGAGGTGTGGGGTGGGGGGAATGGGAAGGAATTGGTAAAGTAGAGGGTTGTGTGTGAGACATGGTTGTGTTATCAAAATCTGGCAATCAAATTCCCTCATAGGAGCACCAAGGAGATAGAGATAGGCACAAACTAATAGGGAAGATAGTGAATTAAGCAGGTAAGTAAAGACTTATAAATTAAATTTGTTGAAATAGTGAGATAGAAGTTGAAGAAGACATATGGAAATGTTGAAATGCACCCTATCACATTGATTTTCTATGATTATGTCTTTGTTGAGGTTGGAGGGGGATGATTTTCGTTTTGGCTTCTTTATGTTAAAAAGATAGGATATATCAACACATGTGAAACACATTAAGAAACTAAAAAATGACATCGAAGATCAGTACACCATTGTTTACATGTCTAAAACATAATGCCTAGACAACTCTTTTCAAGCAATCTAGCCCTCCTAGGCTCTGATTATCCACTCAACACAGAAGTTGTATTAAATAGAACTTGTTGAGAACACCCATATCATCCTAAGCTCTTGAGGTACAACATAAATTCAAGTCGATTCTATGAAATCCTTTTGCAATTCAAAACCAACACAAAGAAATGGCCTCAAAGATCCCACCAACGTCTCATAGGCACCTCAAGATGGCACCAAATAAGAAGAATAATAAACATGATTGATCATTAAAGTTTTGGTACAAATATCAAATAATATTGATTTTAATCAACTTCTCAACTTTTTTTCTACTTTGTCAATCATCATAACCCATAAAACCCATAACTCCTTCGACAAATCCTAGACAACAAAGAGATGTCAAAAAAACTTTGAATAGTGTGTCAAGTGGAATCCATGTACATCCTTTGTTCAAGAATAATGTTAGCCTCTCTTTACACTTTAAAATGAATTCTTGAAAGTAATATCAAGCAAATGCACTTTATTCTCTATGAATTTTTTATCATCAAGATAGAGGGTAACAAGTCGTCTATGAAATCACCTAGTAAGAGTTATCCTTGCTTTGGCTTGAGAAGAGGAAATCATTAAATGATACTTGCATCAATTCTTTGCACAAATTGATATTCTAGTGCTTTGAGCAACAACTAAGTGCATTTTCTCTCTATTTTTTTGCATTTTTATTACAACAGTTTGCATGTGCATTTGTTTTACAAATTTGTGCATTTTTTCTCTATTTTTTTATAGCATTCATGTCTCAATCAAGGGAAACATGGAAGGGGCAAAGGAAGGGGAAGAATGTCCCCATTTGAGAAGCCCCTCCTCTTCTAATTTCATCAAGGTCTACAAGTGTTCCCTCTATTGCATTGGGGTTGCAACAACAACTTTAAATGTTGAGGGAAGACAATAGCCTCAAGATAACAAATATCCCCCGTGGAATTATGTCACAAGAGAACAAGGGTCAGGCAACGAGATGAAGGGAGGAGGCAATGTTTCTTGGAAATGAAACTATTGCAAAAATGATTTCATGAGCACATATTTCCATGTGAAAGCTCATTTGTTGGCTTTACCAAGTTGTGGAATTGCAATATGTACACAGGTGTCTTTAGTTAAGAGGAAGGAAATGGAAAAGCAGGCCAACATTGGTATGGCAAAGGTGGTTGCAAAATCTAAAAAAAACAAGAATTAGAACCCCCTTCCATTCTTGAGGAAAAACAACAACAAATTTCCATTTGAGAGTCCTGGTGGGGGACAAGCAACAAAAAGAAAGGAAATGGAAATTGGTACAATGGACTAGATTTTCCAGAAAGAGAAATGGGAAGAGCTTGATCTCACCATTGCATTTATTTTCTATCAAAACTTCATATCCTTTAAAGTTGCATGCTCACCTTTATTTATTGAGATGTGGCAAGCTCTAACGCAAGGGGCTCAATCATGGCATGTGGCTCCTGGGTTAGAGAAGCTTAGAACCACATTGTTTACGAAAGAAAAGAAAGAAGTGGACAAAATTCTTAAGCATATTAAATCAGCATGGCCAACATCTAGGGTTAGAACTGTTTTAGATGGATGGACAGATCCGACATGACACCCGCTCGTCATCTTCATGGCGTCTTCCTTGAATGGTCCATTTTTATGGAAATAAGTGGATTCTCTTGGACAATACATGGATGCACAATATATGGGTGAGTTGTTTATTAAAGTTAATGAAGATGTAGTTGTTGATTCTTGTGTGCAAATCATTACAGATAATGCACCTATTTGCAAGGTGGATGGCATGATTGTGGAAGCTAAATATCCACAAGTATTTTGGACACCTTGCATTTTCCATTCTTTGAATTTAGCACTTAAATATATTGCTACTGATGTGCATTGGATTGGAAGCATTATTGAGGATGCACGACATATCCACAACTTTGTACAAAATCATACAAATGCCCTCACTATCTACAAGGAGTACACCAATCTATCATTGTTGAAGATTGCAGATACATAGTTTTCGTCTTCATTCTTCAGAAGAGGTTGAGGGAGGTCAAGACCGCTCTTGGGGCCATGGTTATTTTAGAGTTTTGGTCTTTTTGGAGAAAGACATATCAAGTAGCTTGAAAAAGAGTGAAGGACACAGTGTTAGATGATGCTTGGTGGGAGAGCGTAGATCTACTTATTCAAATCATGGACCCTATCATTTCTTTGCTTCCATTTTCAGATACAAACCAACTCATCCTAGGAGAGGTTTATGAGGGATGGGATTCCATGATTGAGTTAGTGAGGAGCATTATTTTACAGAGTGAGTGCCCTGAGTATGAGTCATCATCAGAGGCCTTCTTCACCACCATACATGATATTCTTGTCAGCAAATGGGATGAGAATTGTGCACCTTTACATTGTTTGGCTCACTCATTAAACCCAAAATACTACAACCATGAGTGGTTGAATGGTGGACCTTCCAGTAGTTTCCCTCCTCACATGGATGGGGAAATTTCATAGGGAATGAAAGATGCAATGAGGCAGATTTTTCAGGGCAGAGCATCTCTTGATGAGGTGTAGGATTCCTTTGTAGAGCTTTCCACTGGCACTGGTCGATTTATAGGATATGATGTGATTAGAGACAGAGGGGCTAAGAAGCCCTATTCTTGGTGGGAAACTCGTGGGGCAACAAGACCTCCTCTACAGTAGTTAACCATGAGGCTCATTTCTCATGTGATTTCATCCTCTTGTTGAGAGAGGAATTGGAGCACATATGGGAATTTGTATAATGTCAAGAAGAGCAGGTTTTGAGTAGTCCATGGCAGATATAATGGTGTATGTGCACACCAACCTTCATCTTATTTACACGCAGAGGGATGAGTGGCTGAAGGGAAAGATAAAGATGCGGGACGTATTTCCTGATGATATGGGTTTGGACAACAGTGCTGAGTTGGAATTGGCCAACATGGATCTTAATGAGCCAGTGTTAGAGCCTATCACTTTTGATGATGGTGATACTGTAGAGGGGTAATCCTCCACACCAGTAAATGCAGAGACAACATTGGATATAGAGGAAGAGGACACAACAGAGGAGAGAAGTGGTGACAATGATGATGAGTACAGTGATTTTGATTTTGATTATGAGGATTGATGACTCATGAGCTACCTACTGCCTTTAAGCTTGTATTTTTTTTGTATTTTGTATTTCTATTTTCCATTGGCATTGCTACTACCTATGTAACACTGTACACATTTTGATTTTGATGACTTAATGAGAAAACTACAATATCTTGTCTTTCTCCCATTGGATCATTGATGAATATGTATTATGATTTATCATTTATGTCACAATTGTATTTGTATGCGTAATATTACTTTGTAAATCTTACATCTAGATGAAAATCTATGTTTGAATCAATGAATATGTATCATGAATGAGAATTTGTGTAAGAAATATCTAACTTTTAATATATATATATATAAAACGTGTCCTAATGTGTCTGTATCCGACACTCGAATCCTTGTGTCCTTTGTGTCTCGTGTCCTCGTGTCAAGTGACTTAGATTATGAATTGTTTCATTATTAGCCCTTTGACCTTAATGGGAATATACATACATACATACATACATACATATATATATATAATAACATGTCCGTATCCGACACTTGAATCCTTGTGTCCTTCGTGTCTCGTGTCCCCTTGTCAGGTGACTTAGATTATAAAATTTTTCGTTGTCAGACCTTTGACCTTAATGGGCAATTGGGTATGCATGCAAGTGCAACCTGTGAATAAATCTAGGGCACATTTTGTCCATAAAATGCATCATACCAGATCAATATTTCGTTTGATAAGGTTTGATCAAGATCAACAATTGGGCTTGCAAAACCTTATTCTTGGAATTCACTAGATAAGGTACAAGTTTTAGGCACTACATTAATCACCCCCAATCAGTTTTAAAAGAGATGGCTCTGATGTAGTTTCCTATAACATAACATAATTTGATTGTATGCTACTACAACACTAAATAAATACAAATTTTGCAAGATAAATTGTTGGGAAGTTGTAGTAGGTTTATACAAAGAGCTCCCATAAAAAAATACAAAGAAAACTCTTCGATTAGACACAACTACAAGAAAGAATCATGTTTTGATCCAACTAAAGACTTTGATTGATCTAATATTCTATTCCATTCATGGTCACCCTTATCCACGCTACATGCGCAAGATCAGACTGTCAAGGTTGCAAGCTGCTGAAGTTCTATGGGAGACCTATCACACTCTCTATAACTCCTACCAATATGGTATCACGTGTACCATTCCATGTACCATTTCATACATTATTCATTTCCAAGGTCCTTGTTTCATGGCCACATTAAACCCATAACCATTACAAACTTCAAAAGCTATAATAGGAAAATTAAAATCCCAAGTTTGCACATACCTGATAAAGAGTACATCCAGGGCACTATCACTACCTTGCAAGTGTATTAATTAAATTTAGAAAACATTTGATCTGATAATCACCCTATGAGTGATCTCAGTTAAAGAATTGTTAAATGAAGGTATTAAAGACTTGTGTGCTCGTGTGTGTCTATGTTATTTAGGCAACGGATTGATCAGATTGCAAATACACAGACACTTGAGATGGAAAACAACAGAGAAACACAGTAAGCAAAATACACGAACACAACAATTAATAAGGAATTCACCCTATCCTCCAGGGCTACATCTCCGGTCTAGCTTTCAATGGTGGCCTTCTTTTATTGTGTCTTAAAGCAGAGAATTGCAATGAAGGAGCTCAATATGAGTCTCCTAAAACAGAATGCTTGGCAGGGTGGTTCTTGGATTCCCCAAGCCACTATAGTGCATAGACTCTTTACCTTACCAACACTTTGACCTCTCTGGTCTGACAGATCCTCTCAGGGATGGCTTGAATCTCTCAAGCTCTCTGGTGCTCGATGTTTCCTTTGGTCAGCTCGGCCCTCTGTCTTCTTTCTACTCTTTGCTTCACTGGTTCTCTTCTCTGTCTTCCTCTCTGTGTCCTCTCTCTGTCTTCCTTGTTCTCTGTTTATGGCTTTAAAGCCAATTGCTCTCATGGTTGTTCGATTCCTCTTCCATCATCGTCGGATCGCCTGCTATAGCTTTGCTTGGAGTTCCCTATTTTGGCGCCATCATCAAGCTCACAGGGAGTGGCCACTTGTCCTCCTGCAACTGCGCCAACTTGCTCTGTCGATTCATTTCTTTGGTTATGTCATGGAATGAGTCTTCTGCCACCTTGGTGGTTAAAGCGGACCTCAAATTCTTCTAAATTGTGGCTTATTCCCTCGTTAAATTTGGTCTTATCATCGGGCGCGATATTGGCCATTAGATTTGGATCCCCCAGGTCCAACGCCATCCGCTCATTTCGCGCGGTGGACTTGCTCGACCGTTAGCGCGCAATGAGTGGTGGTTTTCTCTCTCCTCCGCTTGCCACGTGTCAGGCGCTGAGTGGAATCGCTCCATTTTCGCTAAAAATGTTTACCGCCCAAGGATGCCTCCGATCAATACCGCCGGTTTTGGAGTGGGTCCCGCCTTTAGCCGTTAGCCTTTTGTCCCACGGTTTTCCTGGCTCCCATGCGACTGAGCACTCGGGGCTCTCCTTCTTGAGGGTAGCGCTAATCGCGCATCAAAAACTCCCTCCATTTCCCGATCGGGGCTCCCCAGGGGCTAGTTTCACCTCCCACGCAGTCTCCATGGGCCTTGGTCAGTGCGCTTTGACTGAGGTCCTCGTCGTTTCACGCTGGATGCTATCTGCCACTATTTTAGAGGTGTTTTTGATCGCTGTTCTTGATTCTTTGAAGTCTGTCTTGACATGGTACAACCATGGTTCTTTTGATTATTCTTCATGGATCCAATTCGGATCACGACCTTCCCACTAAAAAGATTTTGGACCACCAAAAGTTGGTTTTCAAGCATCGACTAAGTGAGGGTATTGTTTTCTCACTTGTCCAATCTCAATCCATTTTGCACTGCTCGGCTTTGAACCTTTGAACCCAATTCTGAGGTACTCAACATCTCCTCTGCGCGTTGTCCTCACCTTCCTGTCCAAGACTGTGTCTTCCTGTAATTCGTTAAGATATTCAGGTAGCAGGTCATCAATAGAAGGCAACTGACTCTACTCTTCAGGATCCTCAATCATTGAAGGTTCAAACAATATCAAGCAGTCTGCATTTACGACTGAGTAGATGTGCATGCAAGCTGGTAGATCAAGGTGAAAAACATTTTCACCAATCTTCTCAAGTATCCTAAATGGTCCATACCTGATAGGCTTTAGCTTTTTACCTTCACCTTGCATCCTGTCCTTGTTGATATACAGCCAGACCTGTTCGCCAACTTGAAAACTATGCTCCATTCGATGCTTGTCATGCCTAGCCTTATATTTGGCTTGGCTCTTTTCCAGCTATTTCTGTACTGCCTGGTGGATCTCCTGGATCTGTTCAATGAACCTAGTTGCCTTGTCCACATCACTGTGTCCATCAACTGTGGTATCTTTACCAAAGACAAAATCCAAAGGAGACCTTGGTGTGAAACCAAAACAGGTCTCAAAAGGAGATCTCTGTGTAGAAGAATGTTTTGCTCTGTTGTAAGCATGCTGCACATAACACAAATGTTCATCCCAAAGCTTAGGATGTTTGTTGCAAGATCCTCTGAGTAACTGGATTACTGTCCTGTGAACTACTTCTGTCTGGCCATCAGTTTGTGGATGAAAATCTATGCTCTTCTTCAGTTTGGTGTCCATCAATTCCCACAGACTTGATCAAAACTTCCCCACAAATCGGGTGTCTCGATTAGATACAATAGAAGTGGGTAATCCAAAATGAACCCATACATGCTCAAAGAATAGTTTTGCAATTTGTTTAGCTGTAATCTATTTATTACAAGGTATCAAAATACACAATTTGCTGAACCTATCCACAACAACATATAGATAATCACGACCTTTCCTAGATTTAGGTAGTCCTCCAACAAAATCCATGGAAACACTTTCCCAAGGGTGAGAAGGAACTGGTAGTAGAGTGTACAAGCCTAGTTTTCTATTGCTGGGCTTGCTTTTAGCACACATAGTACACCCTTTTAGATATCTAGAAACCGTCTCATTCATTTTTGGCCAATAACAAAATCTTTGCAGCTATGCAACTGTTTTACTTACCCCAAAGTGACCTGATATCAAATAAGCGTGTGCCTCTCTAATTATATTCACTCTCTCAGTTTGTGGAATGCAGAGTTTCCCACAATGATATAAGAGTCGGTCCTTTACATGATAATCCAATTCTTCTATTATTTTGCCTTGACTCAAAGTTGCATATACATCTTTAAAGTCTATATCTTGAGCATATTGTTCAATGTAGTTTTCATGTAGTACCGAATTATGCTTAAGTATAGTAGATTCATTTATAATGGGTCTAGATAACATGTCTGCAAGTTTGTTATGTATGCCCTTTTTATATCTGATGACTAAATGAAACTGTTGTAGAAAACCCATCCATCTGTAGTGTCTTGAATGATGCAACTTAGTTTGGGAGTGCAGATATTGAAGTGGTTGATGATCAATATGTATTACTGTCTCTTTGCCCATTAAGTAATGTTTCCAATTTTTCACACTCTAAACTAATGCATACAATTCTTTATCATATGTAGGATAGTTAAATACTGCAGGATTAAAAGTCTAAGAATGATAACATATGGGTTTACCATGCTGTGTCAACACTGCTCCCATGGCATAGTCACTGGCATCTGTTTGGATCTCAAATGGTCTTTGTAGATCAGGTAGTGCTAGTAAAGGTGCTGTACTAATTTTCTATTTCAAGGTGTTGAAGGCTTTCTGATGTTTGCCTCCCCACTGAAACACCTTGTTCTATTCTGTTAAAGCATGTAAGGGAGCTGCAATTGAGGAAACGTTAGAAATGAACTTCCTCCAATATTGTGTTGCTCCTAAGAAGCTTCTCACTTCTGTAGAAGACTTGGGTTTAGGCCAGTTTGCAATCACTGCAACTTTAGAGGGATCTACTTTCAATTCACCACCCCCTACTATATGACCCAAATAATTTAGAGATGTTCTGCCAAATTCACATTTTGAGAGTTTAACATGAAGTTTTTCTCTTTTCAAAACATCTAATGTCTGCTTAACATGCTTTAAGTGTTCTTCCCACGTTTTACTAAAAATCAGAATGTCATCCAGATACACAATAACAAAATCATCAAGAAAAGGTCTGAGTACATCATTCATTAATCTCATGAAAGTAGCAAGAGCATTAGTTAAGCCAAAAGGCATAACCAACCACTCATACAATCCCTGCTTTGTTTTGAAATATGTATTCCATGCATCTTGTTCTGCAACTCTGACCTGATTGTATCCACTGTGCAAGTCCAGCTTGGTGAAATAAACAGCTTCCTTCAATTGATCTAAAAGATCATCTATGTGAGGAAGGGGATAATGATTTTTTATTGTTATCTTATTCAGTGCTCGGTAGTCAATGCACATTCTCCACGAGCCATCTTTCTTTCTCACCAAAACGATTGGTGACCAACATGGTGATGTGCTAGGCCCGATGAACCCTTTCTTGAGCAACTCCTGTACCTGCTTCTTGATTTCAGCATTCTCTAAAGCAGACAACCTGTACATTCCAATGTTAGGCAATGGAGCATCTTGCTGCAAAATAATATCATGTACTATTTCCTTTTTGGGTGGCAGACCTTTAGGTTCTTGAAACAAGACATCATACTCTGAAACAACCTTTTCTATATCAGCCTGCTATTTAGCATTACAGCCCTCAAATACATTGGTTTTATTAGGTTTCTTTTCCTTTACAACCATCAGTAAGAATTTTTTGCATGAATTTATCATTCTTTTCATCTGCCCTGAGTTTATGAGAGTATAATTATTCTTGAGCTTATGAGCTCTTACAAAGTATTCGATTCCATATTTAACAAGTAGATACTTGTTCTCAACTCTATAGAAAATAACTTTTCTATCATACAAGTAAGGAATGCCTAAAACAATTCCACATATATCCAAAGGAATTATGTCTAACTCAACCTCATCTACAAATGCTGACCCAAAAGAAAACTTGAGTTTGCATTGTCTAGTCACTTGTAGTTGTGCTTTATCATTCAACCATCCTAATGGGTATGGTTTCTTGTGAGGTGTAGTTGCTAATCCCAATTTATTTACAATTGCTTTAGAAATCAAATTTACTTGTGAGCCACTATCAAACAAAGTATCAATCTTTTGATATTTGGAAACAACTCGAATATGGAAAAGCTCATGTCTTTTTCTCTCACGTTCTTCATCAATAATAGATTGAGCAGAATTACTGGTAGCTGCTTCAGAATTCTTACCTTTTATACCTGTGGCTGCAATGGTTGTTTTGTCTCCTGAGTCTGACCCCAAATATTTTTGAATAGCAGCAGCAGTCTTCTTCTTTCCCTCGGACTTCTTAGGTCTCAGCTCTGGATGTAGAATCCAACAATGCTCATCATCATGCCCATCCTTTTTACAGTGAGTGCATGAAGCTTTTCTTTTCTGTGCAGTTTTCGCCTTCCTTGCTTTCCACTTCTGTTTTCTTTTCTCCTTGCTCTTGCTTGCAGTGGGTTGGGATGGTCCCCCAACTTCTGGATTTCCATTCTTTCCTCTAGCTTCCAGATGAGTAGCTTGTACATATACCTCATCTATACTAGTGGGATTAAACATGAGGATGGTGTGCCTCATGTAGCTGTGTAGACCTCCAATGTACTTCAAAAGAGTCTCTGGTGAGTCTAATGAGGTCCCTAGAATCAATGCTCTCTTTCTAAATTCTTGAGTGTACCCTTGCACACTTTGCCCTTTCAACTACCGAAGAGATTGCCAACTCATCATGGTTTGTTGCATGTAGGCCAATGGATAGAACTGCTTCTTGATTGCAGAAACAAAGTCACTCCAAACAGAGATAGTCTTACCATGTCTTTTCATGTTAGCTTGGGTTCTGCCTTCCCACCAAACCAAGGCAGTGCCTCCTAGGTGTAGGCTTGCTAGTTGAATTTTTCTCTTGTCTGAGTCGATGTTCTGTACTCTGCAATAAACATCAATTTGTCTAATCCAATTGTCCAACTTTTCAGCATTTAGATCTCCATCATATATAGGCAAGTCAAATTTAACATCTAGCTTGATCAAAGATGCTTTCTTATTATGCACAGGGCTATTAGGAGGTGTGAGAAAGCTTTCCTCTTTCCCTTTTCCTTTGGAGTGGCCATGGAAGTGAGACTCACCTTCTTCTTTGTCTTGTTTAGAACCTGATGAATCCTTGCCCTTATGCTTTCTAAAGTCCCTATACATCTCTTCTACCATGGACTTTATAGCTAGGAAACTTTCTATGAATTGAGGGTCTGGCCCCACAGAACCTTCCTCTGACATTGTCTTCCAAGGATAGACTCTCCCAATTTCAGGATTAGTTTCGACCAACTCTCCTTCTCCTAATTTGAGCTTTGATCTAGTGAGCATTCACAACTAAACCAACACAAGCTTGTCTAACCTTACAGCCTAAAGCTTTGATACTACTTGATCTGATAATCACTCTATGAGTGATCTCAGTTAAAGAATTGTTAAATGAAGGTATTACAGACTTGTGTGCTAGTGTGTGTCTATGTTATTTAGGCAACAGATCGATCAAATTGCAAATACACAGACACTTGAGATGGAAAACAACAGAGAAACACAATAAGCAAAATACACCAACACAACAATTAATAAGGAGTTCACCCTATCCTCCAGGGCTACATCTCTGGTCCATCTTTTAGTGGTGGCCTTCTTTTATTGTGTCTTAAAGAAGAGAATTACAATGAAGGAGCTCAATATGAGTCTCCTGAAACAGAATGCTTGGCAGGGTGGTTCTTGGATTCCCCAAGCCACTAGAATGCACAGACTCTTTACCTTACCAGCTCTTTGACCTCTCTGTTTTGATAGATCCTCTCAGGGATGGCTTGAATCTCTCAAGCTTCTAGTGCTCAACATTGCCTTTGATCAGCTCGGCCCTTTGTCTTCTTTCTGCTCTTTGCTTCACTGGTTCTTCTCTTCTCTGTCTTCGTCTTCCGAGGATAGGAGTTCTTCCTCTTTGTTTCCTCTCTTTGTCTTCCCTGTTCTCTGTTTATGGCTTTGAAGCTAGTCGCTCTCATGGTTGTTCGATTCCTCTTCCATCATCGTCGGATCGCCTGCTACAACTTTGCTTAGAGTTCCCTGTTTTGGCGCCATCATCAGGCTCACAAGGAGTGGCCACTTTTCCTCCTGCATCTGTGCCAACTTGCTCCGTTGGTTTATTTCTTTGGTTACGTCATGGAATGAGTCTTCTGCCACCTTGGCAGTCAAAGCGGACCTCAAATTCTTCTAAATCGTGGCTTATTACCTCGTTAAATCCGATCTTATCGTCAGGCGTGATATTAGCTGTCAGATCCAGATCCCCCAGATCCAACACCATCCGCTCATTTCACGCGGTGGACTTGCTCGATCGTTAGCGTGCGATGAGCAGTGGTTTTCTCTCTCCTCCGCTTGCCATGCGTCGGGCGCTAAGTGGAATCGCTCCATGTTTGCCAAAACTATTTACCACCCAAGGATGCCTCCGATCAATACCGCTAGTTTTGGAGCGGGTCCCGCCTTTAGCCATTAGCCTTTTGTCCCACAGTTTTCCCGTTTCCCATGTGACCTAGTGCTTGGGGCCTCTCCTTCTTGAGGGTTTTTTCCCAGTGATGCATGATTAGGCGCTAATTGCGCATCAAAAACTCCTTCCATTTCCTGATCAGGGCTCCCCGGGGGCTAGTTTCGCCCCCTGCGCAGTCTCCATGGGCCTCGGTCAATGCACTTTGACTGAGGTCCTCGTAGTTACATGATGGCTACTAACTGCCATTGTTTTAGAGGTGTTTTTGATCGTTGTTCTTGATTCTTTGAAGTCTGTCTTGACCTGGTAAAACCATGGTTCTTTTGATTATTCTTCATGGATCCAATTCGGATCAACATTAGTGACACATACAATAATACTAAATAGTAAGAAAATGGTACCATAGTTTTTTCCAAGGGTATTAAGATGATCACACATTTCCATAGAAGAATAGCACAAACAAGACAAATGCATATTCATAGTGAACACAATAGATGATGCATGCAGTCATCCAGGGCACTATCACTACCCTGCAAGTGTATTAATTAAATTTAGAAAACATTAGTGACACATACAATAATACTAAATAGTAAGCAGAATCTACCATAGTTTTTTCCAAGGGTATTAAGATGATCAAACTTTTCCATAGAAGAATAGCACAAACATGACAAATCCATATTCATTCCCTAGCCTATGCATGACATTATGATTAGAGAAACAGAAATGCACAAAAATGCCAAAGAGAAGATCTAATCTATTCATTGTGTCCAATAGAAATGTCAAAGTATTGATTGCCTCACATTTGGAAAAGACAAAATCTTAAAAAAAGCACTAGAAGAGATACATTAATGTTAAACAACCCCCAGATTTATGTTCAAAAATACTTGGCATATGCAACCATTAAGAGAGTTAACGAAATATAAAGGTACGACAAGCTATACAGTTTGGTCACTTCAAAAGCAATGTAACTGGAGAGAGCACATATGTCAAGAAGAAAATGAATAAGACCCTAAACAAATGAATTCACATGTCAAAATATAGAGATGATATACATTTTTATACTATAATTTTCTTATACCTTGTTATAGTCACATTTTTTAACTATACTTACTTTGACTTGTTCCTTAAATTACTAGTGAACTTCCTAATAATTTTTTTTTATCTAAATCTCATAGGCTTTTTCAAAGAGTCAAGAGTCAAGAGTCAAGAATTTGATTACAAAGTTCCAGAATTATAAACTTCTAAGGAACAAAAGAAAGTTCACAAGCTCACAAACCATGGAACTCACACAAGGGTGACTGCACCTACTTTTCTTTGTTATACTTTTAGGCAACATTTTCTAAACATTCATCATTTGAGTTCTGAAATTACAGCTGCATTTTTTCATCAGGAAAACAAGATATAAAGATCAAGGGATTTCCAAAGACTACAATCAAGGAGTTGTAGACTAATAAACCTCTTATGGAATGATGAATCTTATAAGCTTTTCCTAGGGGTCAAGACTATGATCAATGAGTTCTAGAACTATAAACTTCTAAGGAACCAAGAAAACTCACAAGCCATAGAACTCTTACACTAGTGATTGTCCGTATTTTTTTTTCAATCCACTTAGGTCACACCTTTTATCTTTTTTAATGTTGCTTAAATTACAACTGTACTTTTTCATCATTAAAATAATATATGAAGGAAAATCTTTTCCAAAACCTTTGATCCAGAAGTTTTGGAATTATAGACCTCTTATGGGAGGTGAGAAACAAAGAGGAAAAACAGAAAATTCCATTTGCATTTTGTCTCCATGGCTCCAAACAACACAAAAACAAAATTATTTACATGAACCCTCCTGGTGGGTCTTAGCCTACCCAAAGGTTGTACTCATAATACATCAATATTCAATATAGATATTAAAACTGTGTTGCTTGGACAATGAAAACATTTCGGATACTCAACTAAAGAATTGATGAATGATTTTACCTGACCAACACATGTCCCAAAACCGGCCCTTTGCATGCTCTTTCCAAATGTGAAGAACGAACAACTGCAATTACAAAGAAATTATATCAAAATGGTACTTTCAAATGGAAATTTGCTCAAGTCATGAATAACAAGTCTCAATGATGTGTTCAATTATGCATCTCAACATCTTGAACCTTCCACAACTACCTTTCCTTCCAGCCCCTCAATTAAATGAGAGTTTTGCAAAACATAAATGGCTTACTCAGATACTAGACAAAATCATGGTGAAAATTAAAGATATTTATGAATAAAGAACCACACAAACTTGTGTAAAGTAATTTTAATTTGACAAGCTATTTTATCTCCATGGAATTTATTTTTGGAATTAATAGGGCTTTGCAGTGCCTGTAAAATGGGTTATATATTTGCTTTACAGAACACTGGAAAATATTCAGACCCACCAATTGGTTCCATCCTTGTCGATCCACATTTATCACTATGCACTAATTTTAGTGTTTGCCTCACTCATTGTGCCATGTTCTTTCAAAGTTGTCATGGTGTTGCTTGCATGATGAACCTGCTTCACTGGTACTCGCTTCTCTTTGGATTTAGGTGGACCATTCACCATTCTGTGCCTAGTCACTAGCTTAAGATAATAGTAGTTGAGATGGTTGTACCTTCAGTGCCATATTTTATCAATCTACAAAAGCTACAGGTAATTTTGATTTATGGATTCAAACCTGTAAAGGCATCTCTCCTTGAAAGTAACTACAATCTCTTTATGATTGTGTTTTTTTTGTGGTTGGTGATGTGGAAAGACATCATAATCTTCCTCTATTTTCACTATTGTTTCTATTGAGACATTAGGGCTTCCTCTTTTGATGAGGATGAGTAGCCTTTTTCATGTTGCAGATGATTATGCCTTTGCTTATTTCTCTTTTTTAGTAGCTTAGTTTATTTCTTTTTTATGGTCTAGTTTTTAGGAGTTGCTTCAGCACTTCCATGGCATGTCACTACTAGATTGTAATTTTGAAACCCATTACCCTACTTTTGTGGTATGAAATTATTTTATCTTATCAAATTAAACACTTGTAAGTTTTGAACTTCCTCTCATTGTGTTATTAGCAACATGATTGAAATTGAGAAGATTGTTCTGCAAACCAGGGATATATAGAATATTTTGGATTTGTTTCACTCAGTGTTCCATGGGGACATGTCTTGCAGGGTCGGTGGTGTGCCCCTAGGACAGGGGGGTGCCTAGTGAAACATTTTTCCATGCATCCCATCTTGTGCAACTTGGTGAAACACACAGTGAAACATTTTGGCGATGTGTGGGATGTGTTTCACAAAATGGGGGGCTTTTGGGTGCATGCCCCCTGAACACTAACTCCCAGAAAAGAAACATGCTTGGATGTCCCCCATGATTTTTTTTCCTTAAAACCACCAAAATTATAAAAAATCATAAAAAAATCTATGCAAGCAAAGAATCTATTGCGTAATGATGAATTTATGTGGGATGAATTGTTATGTTAGGACTTTTTTCTTAAATAATTAATTCTAGAGATGACCCCCCTGTTAGGCACCCCTTTGTCCCTTTGCTCCCTATGAATTTCCATAAATTTTTGGGGATATATCCACACATCCCCCATGTGTGTTTGCCTTCTTCTGCATCCCAAAAAATTGGTGGAACATTTCGCTTCTCACATTCATCATGTAAATTGGTATAGTACCTTGTTCCTATATTTCATATAGTTTCCATGTCCAAGAGCCACTATTTAGTTTGTCTCTGTCTTTTCTGAGAGAGGTGAAAACTCGGGAAGTCATGCGCCCTAAAGAACTCAAGTCTAGTTACTAACTTGTAGACTAATTGGTAACATTCTATGTTATTGCAAAGAAAATTTATTTCAAGCATTTTCCTTCTCTTTATCTATTTAACTGTTGAAATAATAATTTGAGTCTCCTAAAATTGTAAGGGAAAGGTATTCTACTATTTTTATTTATTTATTTATGACCAAACTCTCTTGCAATGCAATTTTAAAAGATCTTACCTTTATTTGCTTGCTGCCACTTGTCTTTGACTTTTGTACTAATGCATTGCCCTTGTTGGCTTCACCATCATACTGTCTGCCTCTTAGTTTTTCTTGTAACATGTAGTCAAAATTTTTTCAAAGGACCAATGTCCAGTAGGAATGGTCAATGTTTCAAGAATATTTTCAAATGAATAAAGCTAATTGTTAAAGTCAATTGATGTGTAATTGTTTTTTCTTGTATTGTTTCACTGATTGCAGACAATTAATCATTGGAATCCTTAACACCTTTTAGGTGCCCAGCGTTGATCTCATATTTTGTATTTGTGACACACATAGCTTATTTATAGATGAGTATTATTGTTTTATTTGCATCTTCATATAAAAGTCATGAACTTTTTTCTTCACCATGTGTATTCCATGTCCTACACATGAGACACTCAGTATGATGCCATCTGCTACAGATGGAATAATGATCAACAATCCTTCCTACTTTTCTCATATACTTCTTCTAACTTCTGGAAATAATATTTCAATAGTAAGTTGAATGCAGAAGTTGCTGGAAATTTTTAAAAATCCATTAGTGTGCAGATTTATTGTGAAACAAAAAGGTCAAGAAAATCTTACTTCTATCACTAATACTTGTGATTTTGTCAGACTTTGTACAATCTTAATGAAATTTTGCTGGGTCTAATGGCTTATTATTTGACTTTGGATAGAAATTTTCCCTTCTAGTGGAATTTAAATGCCTTCTCTTAGGAAAATTCACACCTCTTGTTGGCATCCCTATTTTTCCTCTATCTTTCTATCACTCGAAAGATCAAAGTCTGCTGGACAGGTTTCTTCATGCTAGCCTACACTACTGAAGATCTTTTCAAACTTTTGCTGTTACACGAGATCAATATTTTCTTTCCACATACTTATCTCTGGCATAGGCTCTCTTTGAGGTTCTCCAAGCTCATGGCTCTAATGTCCATTTCATAATTTTTCTTAAAACTTTATGAAAATTCAAACTGACCTTTCATTAATGTCATTGCTTGCAAAAATCATTGATGCCTTTTTTTAACTATCAATATATAATATTTGAACTCGAGAAAGCTTCCATCTGTGTCAATGTTGGTCATTATGTCTATCATGGACATAATAAATTGAAATTTTGGTGCCAAATGTTGTGCAAATCCAACAAGGTATATTGTTGGTGTTCTTCTGAAAACCTTGATACCCAGTCAATCTCATAATCAATTATCCTAGATAGGATATGAAATTATACTTTCTCCATATAAGTCCAATGAGGTTGGAATCACTCTCAAACACCCAAAAAGAGTTAATGGTAGTGTTAAAAAATTAAGTAAAAGTGACATTCTTTGGACATTCCCCAAAAAATCATAAATGAGATTGTTTGGATAGAAAAGGTAAAAATAATTGAGAATGTCTCATTTATGACTATTTGGAGAATGTCTGAAGAATATCACTTTTATTTTAAGAATTTAATATTTCCCTTAATTTCGAAGGTCACAAACTCCTCAAATTTATATCCCATACTTTTGTTCTGTCTTAAAGGGTTGTTGAACAAAAAAATTGGGGGTCGGGGCACCCAGTCATCGCCTTCTAGAGTTGGTGGGGAGACGGGAAGGGGGTGCCTAAATACACCCCTTTTGGGGAAATGTGTCCGCCATATTGGGAAATGTTTCCCTTGGTTCCCCATACATAGGATGAGAAACATGGCGGGAATTTCCCCATGGAACATTGGAGATAATATGCAACAAAAAAATCCAAGGTGGTTAAAATGTTGAAGCAGACATCTTTATAGATACAAAAACATGCATTCCTGAAATTTTTACAAAATTAAAAAATATACATAATCCCTCCAAAATTTTAATCTAACAATCTTTCTTCATTGAAAAGCAAGTCAAAACATAACATACCACATATCAATGTGACATATATGATCTCATCATCTTGATTCCCTCACTAATCTTAGGAGAATTATTAGTGTAAAAAAATATTCAACACACAAGTTTTTAACACGAAAGAACAAATGAAGCAACATGATATCAATTAGAGACATTTGAAATCATAAATTAAAATTCTAAGCTCATGGTATCAATATTGTAATTTCATGTCCATATTCATCACTGACATCACTAAACTCTTCAACTTTGTCATTATTTGTAATATTTCTAAGTAGTACATTGCCATCCTCATTGTCTAGGTGGTGGTGTATGAAATTAGGAACTTAAACCCCTCTTCATGCTGTGTTTTCTATTAAATCAAATCCACTTCAATTTCCATTCAATTAATAAAACCCACCCACCCAATTCTGGCCATGCCAATTCCACAAATTGTACGATTCCCTCTTGCTGCCACATTGTCTATCTTGGAAAGAAAGAGAGAACCGAGTGAACCAACTTCCTCTGTACACAACACATCATCCTATGTGGCCTATATGGTCCTTCTCTTTTCCCATTTAAAATCACTCCCACTTAGAGAATTTTTCATTTCAATCCTCAAATCCATCAAAATAATTAAGAAGTTCCTTCCTAAAAATAAATTCAATGATCTCTATTTCCCTCCAGTGTGAATGTGAAGATGCAAAGTGATCGTCCTCCCCAACCCTTGTGGTAGTATTGGTGTTAGCATCTTTAGGGGAGTGGACTATTGCCAGAAAGTAGAGGCTCCTAACCTCTTACAAGTTACAACCCCACTTCTTTGCCTCCCAGGTACGACATATTCAATGGTACAACCCCACCTCTTTGCCTCCTAGGTACAACATATTCGATGGTATGCAAGTGCCTAAAATGTGCATAGAGTGGTGGTATCTAGATTATATTTTTAAGAATGTTCTGCAACTCTTTTGTGTTTGTAACAGGATGTGCTTATATCAATGACCTCATTCAATTCACTTATTCCATCCACAATTAGTCATTATATATTAATCTCCAAAGATTGTTCATCACCACTGTCATGGTTGCCTCTGAATTCGTGGAAGACCTGTAATGTTGATTATATCATATCTGAACTATGCCAAATATTCAATGTATTTCAAACTTCATGCAAATAACTATACACGGAAGGCCAATACAGCCTAATCATGATACTATGCTTTAAACATACACATATTGGTCTAGAAAAGAATCAATAAGACAACCACTACTGTAATGATCTGCGATCTGAACTTCAGAATTTATCAATATAGAAATTCTTACTAAATTCTAGAATTACAACTCTAAATATAATAACAAAACATCAAGCGCATTCAGAGTATAGAAATTCAGAGCGTAATTATGGTGTGCACTTAATTTGTAGAGAAAAGGCTTGCCACCCAATGAATAAACCCACTCAAAGGTCATGCAACATCCCTTATGACTTGTACCCAACTAATTAATGAATTCACAGATCAAATATTTTATTGCAACTCTAAATATAATAACAAAATAAAAATAACAAAACATCAAGTCACTCATAGAAATTAAGAGCATAATTCTGGTGTGGAACTTAATTTGTAGAGAAAATACTTGCCACCTAAAGAATCAACCCACTCAAAGGTCATCCATCATCCCTTATGACTTGAATCGATCAAAGATTTTGCAACTTACCATTGTCTTTCTTTAGCAGTGTTACAACAAAATGTAGCAACCTCCCATAATGTAAAGTCCAAATCATCAAGGGGCTAAGTTTTGTGCACTCTGGAAGGCTACCCACTGTCACCACAATAACTCTTCCTCACACTTCTGGTTGGCTCTTCTCCAACTCATGGAGGGAGGAGCTTTCCCAAACAATCAAATTTCTTAGGCTATGGAGTGAAGGCAAAAGATGAATTTTGAAGAGTAAGCCTTAACAAAATGGGTGATAGTAGTACATTGGATTAATGGGTGATGTGGGAAAGGAATATGAAGGTAAAATCCCCAAGACCAAGTGCCCAATCACACCTTGGGAAATGGAGTCAAGGGAGCATCGATCAAACAGGGAAAGTGCATGAGAATGTAAGGCAATATGGACTACTATCCATGCACAAATCAGCCTCAGTTTGCTAATTTTCATGGCAGAAAATTACCTTGGAAGGATACAAGTGTCATACCTAAGCATTTGTCATGAATGTGAGGGTATGTTAACCTAGAAAATATTTGGTTTATTATATGAAAGTTTAACATAAGATCAATAGGAAAAGAGGTGTAAATCCTCACATTATAGAAGAGCTATATTGACCCAGTATTACAGAGTAATAATCCCAAATCCTTTGTGATATAAAATTAGAAGCTAGGTTATCCAATGTTGCTAAAAAGCTGCAACAACTGTTGAAATTTAAAAAGTCCTAATATGCAACCACGAAAATCATTGAAGCATTTTCAAATTGTTGTGTTCTAAATTTCTATTATTTTGAACCAGTTACCAGAACACATATTGCACTTCCAATAAACATAGAAGACTATGCCAATGATGTATATATACAAAAATAAAATATGAACTCTAAAATTTCCCGAGACGTGGAAGTCAAGCATAAGCATGTATTCTATGTATTCACTAAAAGACTGGGAAGTTAGACATAAGCATGTATTCTATGTATTCACAAAAATACAAGGCAATGTAAGAGTAAAGTGGCAACCTTCATGTATGATTATCATTGTTTAAAGAAATTAACGGACTATAAATATAGTGTTTGATACAATTTGACTCAATACCCTCAATCAATATTATTGAAGGCATTTTGTCAAGATTTAAAATGAACACTTGTCACAAAATAATCCACGGGTGAAAAAAGATTAAAACTCAAAAGCATTAAATAGACATTCTTTTTTAAGTCATTAGCATAATAAAAATTTGAAAAAATAAAATCATTCAATTCAACAACGCCGCACATAACATACATCTACTAGATTTAATCTCTAATACAAAATTGTGCCACCTTGAGAAATCCTCCCTTAGAAGCAACTCACAAAAATAGCATGAATGGAAGACTTGATGGATAAATGGGCATTACAATACAAATTAGTACACAAGTTTATGTAAATATCTAGACATTGACTAGAGATCTGATACACAATTGACCTTAGTTTGGGAATTTTCTGGCAGCGATGCACTAAGAGTGCAAAAAAAATTAGTTGCGAAAATGTAAAAATGACATACTTTACTTTCCACCATTTTTCGTAGCCTTGTGGTTGCCCAATGCTCCTGTTACAAAGTCTCTGAAAAACAATGAATCAATAAGTCCAAAGGGAAAACAAGAAACACAAAGAAAAACTAAATTGAATTATTTGCATTAATTTCCTATGTTCACCTAAGATGACATGATTCAGTTAGATGCAAAAATACAAAAGACTCATACAAATCTAAATAAGAAATGGTCATAGTCAATGTATAAATTTATTTATATGATATTCCTATGGTCAACTAAAGATGAAGTAATTCTATCATTTTGCGAAACATAAATTCTAATTCCATTCATATACACCAATTATAAGACTAACCCAATGCTAATAAACATTAGTCGTATCCAATGAACTAGTGCAATGCATTATGCAGAAGAAAAAAGGCACAAACCTGAAAGTAACTTACCTTGAACAACTATGGCAATTACGCTAGCCAGATTTCTTGCCAGACTCAAGTGTAGATGTATTTTTCTGTAGATTTTATCGAATTTTTTTTAGACAAGACAGGTTATGACATGTACTGAGATTCCACTAATATGTTTCCAGAAAGATATAAGACTAGCCACTTTTGAACCAGGTGTTTGTTTTGATCCAAGTGGAGTTTCTTTTCCCTTGACAACTGAGGCAGGGCCCTTTGCACCTTGTTTTGGATAAGGAGTTGCAATGTGTTTTATTTTCTTGCCTTTGTCAACACTTGGAACATAGGCAATTAATTCCAAATAAGTCCGGTTAACTGAATACAACCAAAAAATCATTTTAGATCATAGTATATGATGCAATCGTCACTTTTTAGAGATAATCAACCATTGTGTTAACCAATTCAAAACTAGTGACAAAAAAACACCCATGAGAATTGTCAACCCACTAATCTACTATTACCTTTCTTTTCCTTTCCTGCAAGGATCAAGGTATGCCAATACTCTCGAACTACAACATTTTTTTCTTCCCATATGAACGAATCGTTTCCAAAAGGAGAAAGGCTAGGGCATTGGTTTTTTGATAAAGAGTGTTTTTACTATTTCTATATAAAATTATATTATCATTGTTTAAGAAAAGCTCCAACAATTTTAAGCATATAAACAAAAAATGATTAAAAATATTCTTTGTAAGACATCATCTGACATTACAAAAGCCTCAAAAAGTTGACAGATGAATGATAATGATAACATCCACAAAGTTTTTTACTCAAGAAAATCATTCAATTGACTTCCCCACTATAACTACATTTCTATTGTAGTTGAGACAACTCATCACCATTACAAAAAATTTATATTTGAAAGGCACTATTAACATTCCAAGTTAGTAGTAGCAAGATAATAAGCTAACTTGGCTTTTGACATCCAACTGGTGTGGAGATATTTTCCTTCTTATCTGTTGTTGGTGACTTGTTATAAGAGTCTAAGATAGGTCACTTCTTCCCAGAAGTTTCCTATTATGTAACGAGAGATTAGCCAAATAGAAAATAGATGAATAAGGAATCTAGTAGAATTTAAAAAGCTCTAGCATACCTTTGGGGTTCTCTCATCATCACTTTCTTCATTGGAATCATCCCCATCATCACTTGTACTCACATCTTTCATATCCTGTAAAGAATATGATTGTGGATACAAAGCATATCTCTTTGTGCAAGAAAGCATCATTTTCCACTTTTGATCCATCCACATATGAGTTCTTCATCTCATATATGGATCAGAGTCCCAAATTTGTTACTTCCATTTTGGGGAACTGAGTCTATGTTAGTATCACAAATGCTCTAGAAATGACTAGTAAAAGACATTTAACAACCTTCGTGAGTTTGTGCATAAAAATGGATCAGAATTCCAAAATAAATCTAGTCGAAGGTGGTTGATGCTACCTGGAAGAAAATTTTGGATTTTGAATAGGTGGATTTTAGATGCAGGTCATGTATTTCCTATGGACACATCTTGCCTATATTGCGATGATGTCACATCTATGGAATCTTAGTAAAGAAGAAAGTGGGTTCCTTAGAATCCCACTTGTTGGTAGGATGCTAAGGAATGCCACTAGTTGATTAAAGTAATAGAACCATCTTAGGATCTAATCTAATAAGATGCAAAATATACTCCAATCAGTGATCATTTCAATGTAGAACCTTCCATGGAGCTAATATTGGAAGAAGTAAACAAATGTTGATGAGTAGTGGCTCATTTACATTTGTCGAGGAAGAAGTGATTTAGTTGATTCCAAGGGTGATTTTCCAAACCAGGTCAAGTTAGAAACACATAGGAATACACCCATGCAGATATGCTCATTCATGACAATAAATCAAATCAATCAGATCCGATGGATGAACAATACAAATCCCATGAGCAGGAATGGACTAAAGCAAAAGAGAAAAAAGGAAAATAAAGTCATCCATAAAGATGATATGAAGTTTCACCCAAGAAAAGGGAAGGATTAAAGAATCAATTTTTCTATTCATGGTATTGAAAGTTAAAAGATATTGAATATATAGAGCCTACCAGTATCTTGTCAGTGGTTCGGATGATAGGGAATTGCCTTGTAACTTTGAATTTAGGAATGTAAGGTTCATTGCATTAAAACTTAGAAGATATTGAATATATAGATTTAACCTGTAGCTTCACAGTAGTTGAGAAGAAAGGGTATCCTATATAACTTCGAATTCAGGAATGTAAGGTTTACACCAATTTGTGATCTTCTTAGGAATGTGAGGTTCATTGCATTAAATCTTGAAATACCTTTAATATATAGAGAATACAAGTAGCTTCACAGTAGTTGAGAGAACAAGGTATCCTATATAACTTTGAATTTAGGAATGTAAGTGTTACAACAGTTTGTGACCTTCCCTGAATTAAAAACAAAAGGATATATACATATGGCATGTTGGCAGTGTAAATATTGCCCACAAAAACCAAACTTTAGAAAATACAAAGTTAATAAAATGCAGATAATAAGAACCATGCTAACCACATTCTCACGGTGATAAACACTCGTGCTCTCCTGCCTGCCTACATTATCTAGCCAAATAAATTCATACAATGTCGTTGTGCCTGAAATATTTCTCACTCGGTGGGAATTGAACTCACGGACGTCTGCACATCAACTAAAGCCTATCTAGCTAAACCAGACTCTTGTAAACCAAGGTATGACACCATGTTAAAAAAAGATGCTTCAATTTGACTTGAAATTTCCATCACCAAATTTAGGAAGATCTGCATGATCACGAAACCAAGATCTACATAATATCAAAGATCCATTAATATTCTCCTAGGTCCCTTTATTTTGTTACTAGATTTCATAATGAAAATTAGTCTCCAATACAACAAAACTCTAAATATAGAAAAACCCTACCTGGGGTTGTGAAAGGGACCAACTTTGTTGGCATAAAGTGGTACATGATCTCCTTTGTTGTATATGTGATCAAAGGCGCTTCCTTTTGCTCCATGTTAAAACTAATGTGCTAATTCAAACTCCAGCACCAAAAATCTCCCCATTTCCATTGAATTTTCTTCCACAGACCCTCGGGGTTTGTTTAGAAACCCTGGGCCTTATATTCATTGAAAGCCCTAGATCACTCCAGTGTAAATGATATTTCTTCTTCTTCTTCTCCCGCTCCCATGTTAGACTTTGTTTAAGAAACCACTTCGGTAATTAGACATATCGATAGATCCACCAAATAGTACAAGCACACGGTTTCTTCTTTCAAATGAAGAGTATCGTTTTTTAAGGTTCTACATCTTCCCCTTGGTCACATAGTGGAGGAGGATTTGAAACTGTTTATGACATAGAATGCACAAGCTCTCAAGATAAAAAACCACGACTTCTATATAATATACATTTCCAGTGGCTTCGGGATTCTGGTCAGTACGTTCTCCAAACCCAAAGCTATGTTTCTAGATGCCATCAATGTTGACGAAGCCATTGAGAGAAGATGAACCCATGAGGATGGCGAAGATTATACTGCAATGAGTTGTGAAGAAGAACAATGAGCTACGAAGAAGAACACCGCTAGCTGGTAGTAAATAATCCTAACAATTTGGTGGGACACGTGTTCAGGGTTGTGTCGAGGACGACGAATTTGAATAGTGTCGTCACCAAAAACCCCACCATATAATGCCTATTGGTGGAATTATAAAAACTAACACAACAATATAAAACCTAATATTATTATAATTCTAAATTAATAAAGCTTGAAATAAACCAACCTAATACTTAAATAATAAAATCTAAAACCTAATTATAAAAGTAGTAAACCTAAATAATAAACTAATTATTTTTTAACTAAATTAATAAACCTATGTTTTAAATCCAATATAATAAACTTAAATAGTAAAGCATATATATTTCAAATCCAATATAATAAACCTAAAAATGGTAAAACATAAACTAGCGTATATGGCTTAACCTAAAATCTAATAATCCTAAAACATAAAAATAATTATTACGAAGATTAAAAGTATTAAAACCTATAACATCAAAATAATTATTATAAACATTAAAACTAGATATAAATATTGATATCTAATAAAAACAGATCATATTACAACAAATTTTATGCATAAATTCACGTTGTATGCATTCCACTTTTATAAAAGAAATCAAGAACACATAAATTACTTGCATAGACTTACGTTGTATGCATTCCTCTTTCTTAAGATAAATTAAGAGAAAATAAGTTACTTGATATTGATCGTTCGATATAAGCCCCACTCCATGAGCAAATGGTACAGGCGCATTGCCATCAAATTTTGGGTATGCGACCCCATTTCCTATTGCATAACCCTAAAAACTGCTCATCGGTAAAAGCAAAATTATCTTGACCTGTATAGAACATATACAGACTGCAAGATTGTAAGGAATTTCAATGTTAAATAAGCGAAATAAATTTACCTTAAAATTCAAAACAGGTTTTAGCCCCCAAGGTGAGGTGTTCTTTTCCCACACATTTTAAAATTCTCATGTACATGTACTTTTCTTTTTTTCCTTGGAAAAAATACATACGTTTCATTAAGTAAATGAAAAAGTTACATTATGTATATGTTGTGACCAACATTCAAGTATAGCTATCATAGATAAACAAAAATTATTTGTCTAAACAGTTTCAAAATCATCAATTATATGTTCCGACTATCTAAAATCATAAGCTATTAATTGAATGTTCATACCTATTTATAAGCATGTGAGCTTCACTTTTTTTATACATAATAAAATTGTCTATTGAAGGACCCAAGAGTTACCCATACAAAAAACTATATCATCATGAACCATATTCTTGTATATGCATCAACAGAGAAAATAAACCAGGCCAGAAACTAGAAAAAACTGACATGTAGATGAAAAGTTAACCCCCCTCCAGGAAGGGAGGATGTAGATATTCCTTTGTGTTCCATCTAGTAGCTCTGTGACCATCCATGAACCAGGAGCTTGTGCCACACCCCGTTTAGAGAGGGCATTTGCCACAAAGTTCCTCTCCCTGTATACATGACGACAAGCAAGGAATTCAAAGGATGACTTTAAATGTAATACCTCTTCAAGAAGTGGAAGAACAACATAAGAATGACATCTTTGAACATCATTAAACCAGTTAAACATTAGCAAAGAATCCCAAAAATATGAAGTCTACAACAACCCTTTTTAACTGCAAAGCAAAGTAATAATTTCAACAAGAGTAGTTCTGCAAAGTTATTGACTCCTTGTCCTAGACCAATCTGGTGTTTAAACACATGATATTCCTGAATATAAAAGGCTATTCCCCATCCACAAGCATTGTTCCCATCAGACGCTCCATAAAAATATGCCCAAGGGAATGAGTGATCAATTTCCTCAACTATAATAATATGAGGAACTGGTTCCTTCTACAAATTGGGAATAGACAAGTAAATGGCTAGTTGGGCTACTGCCAATATATTTGGTGAAGAAACTATGTCTTGGAATGTTTCTTTGTTCCTCATGATCCATACTCCCCAACAAATCAAGTGGGGTAAATTTTGGAGAGTCTTGTCAGGGACATTATCCCACCAATTTTCCACGCTTGCTTAAATTCTTCATTTTTCCATTTACGAAAACCAACCAAATCACTCCTACAATCCATCCATACCGCCTTTTGAAAAGGAAAGTCCATGAAGAGGTGGTCTATAGTCTCTTCATTGTTTTTACATACTATGCACCAACTCGACCCTTCCTTTCTCCTTTTTTGGATATTTTCTCATGTCTGTATCTTATTCTCCAAAAGACACCATAGAAAGACTTTTGCCTTGGTTGGACATTTCAGTCACCAAATATTTTCCCATGGCCAGATTGTATTCATGTTCTTGGAGGCAAACACTAGGTGAAAATAACCTACTTTTGGAGTATAAACCCTCGAGTTTGAGTGTTTCCAAAAAAGAGTGTCCTCTTAGTCATGAATCCTAATATGCGATCTGTCCAAGCCTCCGATGAATTCTTTCCAAACTGGTCTATGATCCTCTGTCAACTGAAGTTTCTCAACGCCCATCCATCCTTGTTTCGATATGGTAGTATTTTTCAAATCAACAAACTGACTCAAAAAAACACTTCCATTATCATTCAAAGATGTGACAAGGTCTCTTGGAAACCTATACTCCTCTATACATCTGATCCAAGGATCAATGCCTACCAATCTAGTGTTTAAACACATGATCTTCCTATATATAAAAGGATATTCCCCATCCACAAGCATTGTTCCCATTAGACACTCCATCAAAATATGCCTAAGGGGCCGAGTGATCAATTTCCTCAGCAATAATAATATGAGGAACTGGTTCCTTATCCAAACTGGGAATAGATAAGTAAATGGTTAGTATGGTTACTGCTACCATATTTGGTGAAGAAACTATGTCTTGAAATGTTTCTTTGTTCCTCATGATCCATACTCCCCAACAAATCAAGGGGGGTAGATTTTGGAGAGTCTTGTCAAGGACATTATCCCACCAAATTTTCCATGCCTTCTTAAATTCTTCTTTTTTCCATTCATGAAAATCAGCCAAAATGCTCCTACACTCCATCCATACCGCCTTTTGAAATGAAAAGTCCAAGAAGAGGTGGTTTATAGTCTCTTCATTGTTTTTACATACTATGCACCAATTCGACCCTTCCTTTCTCATTTTTTGGAGATTTTCTCATGTTAGTATCCTATTATCCAAAAGACACCATAGAAAGACGTTTTCCTTGGCAAGAAATTTCAATCTCCAAAGATTTTCCCACCACCAGATTGTATTTTCATTCCTGTAGGCAGACACTAGGTGCACATAACCTACCTTTTGAGTATAAACCCTTGAGTTTGAAGGTATCCATAAAAGAGTGTCCTCTTAGTCATGAATCCTAATATGCAATCTATCCAAGGCTCTAGTGAATTCTTTCCAAAGTGGTCTATGAGAATCTGTCAACTAAAGTTTCTCAACGCCCATCCATCCTTGTTTCAATATGGTATTAGCTCTAGTGAATTCTTGCCAAAGTGGTCTAAGCCTCTATCAACTGAAGTTGCTCAATGCCCATCGATCCTGTTTCAATATGGTAGTTGTTAGGTTCCTGTACCAATAGGTGTCATATTTCATGATTGACTGTTAAAATGCCAAATATGATCATCCTTTCCATGCTGCAAAGGTTCCATATTTTCAAAAAAAAAAAAAATTAAAAAATGAAAAGAAGGTATGCCCTAAAAGAAAAATCAAAGGGAAAAAAGAATGAATTGGTCAAAAAACAAAGAAAATGAACCCCAAAGAAAAGACAAAGAAAGTGGGCCAGTCCAAAATGCCACTGCTATCCTATTTTTGCAAAGAAGTTCAAAATATGCAATCAGTGACTTCTGTCACACTTCATGGATGGCCCAACAGCTCAATCTTGGCCTCCCCATGTTTAAATTTCTTGTTTTAGAAATAGGGAGTGAATTCTGTCCAAACAGTTCAAGCTTGGTAGACCAGTAGTTAGGTAGAGAAGCAAGGGTGCTCAACAGCTAAATCTGAGCCCCTGGAAGAGATAAGGGCAGACTTAGATAGGAGGGTAGTTAAAAGAAAACAAGAGAGAAAGGGTTTGCTAGTTCAAATGCACCCAATCAAAAAGGAAGAAAAAATGTTAGGTGTATTAGGCTGGGTAGGCAGTTTGGTGTTGCAGAAGCAAGTTTGTGATCAGTTTTGTCTTTTTGAATATGATCTATCTCATGGATATCACAAGTACCATAGCAAGGTGGCTGCAAAACAGTTGAAGCATGACTAATTTCCCTCCCATTCCTCCAAGAACATTTACTAATTTCCCCTCAAGGACATTGAGATCTGCTCAGTGGTCCTAGTTCACTTCATTTTATGAGAAAGACTAAGTAAAACTTTGTGTTTACTTAGGCAAAGGAAGCCACATTTCTTGTGTAAAAATACTTTTGATCCATTCTACTAAGTTTTCCAAATCCATAACTTGGAGACCTTTCACTCTCCTAAGCCTAAGTTTCACCTTTTACTTAGTGCTTTTGGTCCATAAATATTTCTCATTTTAAACCTATTAACACTATTATATGGCTACTACATAATATTTCCCCTCCCATACTATGTAAAAATACATAAAATCCCAAAATTCTTAAATATTCCACCCTGGGCTTATATAAAGCCATATGTTAATGTTTTAGGGGGTCCAAGGTTTACCCGAAACCTTGTGGACAACCCTTCCCCGCGCGCGCATATAAACCATGGGTTTTATTTAACATTCGGTTGAATAAATAGCCATACCCGCCCAAACCTAAAGTTTAATTACATTGTAAAAACCCCGCAAAAACATTACAAACCGTTAAATATTATGGTGGGCCACCACACCATACACCTCCGCCAACTCCACCCATCTGTCAACCGTTCAATCCGGGCTTTCCCATCGGATGATCCACATCGATATCGGAACCCCTCCGACGACCGAATGATAGCCTCCGGGAAAACGGCGGTTTCGCCGTCGTACATAATCCACGTGTCGCCACCTTGTTTTATTGCGTCCGCTCCGCCCAAAACCGCTGTTATGCAAAAGCGGTGCGATAATACCATATACCGCCCTCCTTTCCTGCCGCTGGCGTCGTCACCCACATCAGCACCCACGTTGGCTGCTACCTCATCACTGTATCGTCCACTGTGTCCGCCACATCACCACCAAGTCAGTTTCCGTACCCCCACTACACGACAAAGATTACATCATGCTGACGTCACCTGACCAAAGCGCGCCAAAAACCCGCCAAAATCAAATTTTTGTTAAAAACACATAAAATGTCATTGTTTGTTCATTTCTGTTTGTTTCTGTTTGTTTATACTAGGGGACTTTTGCATGGTTTTTTACGTTCAAAGCGGCATTTCCACTGCACAGTCTGCCACCCAGAGAAATTCACTCCACAGCATTGTCCCTCAGCTCGGTCTGCCACCCACATTTCGCACAGGGCGTCCATAAAACATGTATTTACCCAAATCCTGCTCCTAAACCCTGTTTTTCTAGCTTTCTCAATAAAAATCACCCGGAGAACCAAAATTCGAATTAAAACACGGTGCTGCCTTGAAACCTCTGCATCATAGCCACTGTTTTACCCATTTTTTCCAAGAAGTCCTGTGAACTCTGTCTCCCTCTACAAATTCGCCCATTTAGCTGAATTCAAGCTTGTTTCGACCTGTAATTCCCGGAGAAACCTCCAGAAACTACTATTATACCTACTGTTGTTGCAAAAGCCCAAAACTCCAAATTCAAAAATCACCAAAGACTATATAATGGAGGCTCCAGTGGCCCTGAATGTTGCCCCCCTGAATGCACCACACAAAGAATTGGAATGGCTGCCCCTTGTTGACAGAGATTTCCAAATTAAGGATATGATTGGTGATAAGCCTCACCTTCAAGCTTTTTGTGAAATTAGGAATAGCTACTGAAGCAACACTGATGTCTTTGGAATTTGGGAGTCCAACATGCCCATCTACTACCTCCCTTCAGTAAATGTGCTTCCTGATCTCATCCACTTATGCTGTGCCAATTATGACCCCACACAAAGAGTAGTTATGGCTCCATCTGGGACTGTCCTCTTCTATATTACTCCTCAATCCATAAATGAGATGCTGCACTTTAAGCCAACTCAGCCTCTGGCTCCTCTCACCATGGAATTCTTGCTTGACCAAGGTGCCAAACTGCCCAGTTCAGAGATAACCAGAATAGCTCAATTATTCATGAAACCAAATTGTCAGCCCCAACAACCTCCTCCTTATCTGCATTCTTGGTTCACTGAAGCAGGGAGATTTATTGTAGACATGGTATCCTACATCTTAGGATTCAAAACTAGTGAGTATATTGATGAGACTACCTTAGTTTTGATGTCTATATTTACTCCAGGACAACCCCCTACTGTCAAATATGATTATGCCACCTTCATATCTAATAAGATCCATGAGAAATTCATGAGCCTGGACAGAGAAAGAGTGTTCAAATACACATCATATATATACCATTTGCTGCTATACAATCAACCTGATAGTTTTCAAATTCCTCTTAGAAAGTTGGATCTCAAAGGAGAAAGGAGGTGTGTCATATTCTGGACCTCAGTATTCCATATAGTCTCTAACTCTCCTTATACTTACTGTGAGTTCATTGACCTGTTCATATATCCAGCCACTTCTTTATTGATTACAACTCCTCTTGCCAGGCTCTCTGCTGAAATGCAGAAAATTTTGCATCTCTCAAAAGACTACAGTATAGGTGACTGGTACTTTTACCAGAATCACATAGAGATCTGGATTTATGGCTGTGAATTATCCCCCTACAAGTTGCCAAAGTATGTCCTTATGAGACTGTTTGCCCTGGAATACTTCAGGAAATTTATTATTTCATATTTGACTCATTTCTATGGTGCTAGGAAAAAGGTGCAGCTCAAGAAGAAATTCGAAAGGCCAGGGATTCATTGGGAAACATGCCCGAACAAGCCAATAGGCTAATAAATTTCTTGAATACCCACACCAAAGAAGATCTGGCAAAACTGGATATCAAGGACAGGACAAGCACAATTCTAATAATCAAAAGGGTCTTGACCATGAGGAACTTCATACAAAATCTAGAAAGGAAGTGCCAGGAAATGCAAATGGAAATAAATGCTTTCACACAGAAATTTAGAGTTTTGGAGGAAAAGGGTCTACCCAGTTTTTTAACTGATGATTACAGATTAATGTCACATGTAGCCTATGTACACAGATTAAATACATATGTGGATACTTAGGCCACAACATCATCAAGTTCTGCAGGAGAGAAAGCACTCCCATCTGGACAGAGCCTATATGACAATTTGGAGAATTTGTTTTTTATTGAACATGAAGTGAGGCATCTTTTCACAGTTCAGCCAACCTTTTTCAGGTACACAGATGCAGATGAAACTCTAATTAAAATGCACAGGGACCAATTACCAGATGATGAATGGTGGTATAGTATGATGGAAATTCTGTAGGCGGATTTCAAAGTTTTGTTTATTTTTCCAGAACATAACAGATGCCATAAAGTGTAAAAAAGAGCAGATAAAATCGCGTTGGACAACAGTTAATTGAAGCGCAGGGAAAAGCACCCAGGAAAGCAACGCCAGTAGCGTGGGATTTCACTAAATATCCATCGGCCGACTTACTGGGCAAACAATCAATGCATCTCACCAGCAAAACGGCCAACACAACATTTTCTTACTTTGCATTCATTTCTCTCTGTTCCCAAGAGCATTTACTCCTTCTGTAGAGTAGGTGAAAGAAGTTATTGCAAGATATTATCTCTTTGAGATATTTTGTAAACATTTTTGTACAAATACCTCCCCAATCTAAGTATTAGGGGTTGGTGAATATCATTCTGGAACTGCGCTGTAAATTTGAGAACTCTTCTGAATAAAGATTGCTGGAATGCTTTGCTGATGAACTCTCTGGTTATGGAATTGATGGCAGAAGCCCATGTTGCAGAATTCTTGAATTATCTCATGGATCAATAAGTCTTTTTAACTCTTGTTTTACTATTTTTGTGTTTTATATATCATCTATATATCATGTTCTAAATTGCAGGAAGAAAGAATAGCCCAGAATTTACTTAACTGTACTCTGTGTTCAATTCCTGTCATTTTTTATGTTTTCTTCAGGACTAGCATAGGCAGGAATTCTTAACTGCTCCTGTTTCCCTAGTTCTTACACCCTGAATATAATTAAGGAATTCTTAGCTGCTCCTTGGTAATATTTGCCCACTTTCCCTCTGTTAGCATGATGAAAGATTCTTAATTTCCTTTCATCCCCTGACTCCATTTCACCTGATTCCAGCTTGAAAATTGTTCCATGACTAATTATCTTGCTCTGTAGTTCCTCCTTTTGCCAAAGAAACCATACCCATAAGTTTATTTTCATTGACTCAATTAACCCAATGGTCTGAACTTCTCATACTTTGCACCCCTGTTCTTTTGAACTATCACCATCCAAAAAAATCAAACAAACACTTGTGCTTCATAATTAGCATAACATATATCAAAACAAATCTAAATTATAAAGAGAGAGCCCTCTCTGGCTGCAGATTGGCTAAAATCTGCATCTAAAAGATTGGTTAGTGGTTACCTCAGCCGTATTCCCTTTTCTCACAGATTTTGGGGAACAACCTGAGTGATAACATCATTGGCGACTCCACTGGGGACTGAATGACTGTGTTTGTTACTACTGTCTATTTTCTAAAGCTACAGATGGAGCCTGAAGTTAGCTAGGTAGCCTTTGAAATTATTTTGCTGTGCAATTACAGGAGTAAATAAAAGCTGCTTCAGTCTATCTCCAGTCTAGTTTTAGGCTTTAAACAACTGTCTCAAAAATTTGATCAGTTTCCTCTTGCTTTCAAAAGATCTTCAGGAAAATTCAAGACTTTCACAATTCATATTTTCCTAAAAAGATATTGTCAAAAGCAGTGTTCTTCAAATACTTCCAGAAAATACCAAAAACAGATTTAGAAGCTGGCTCCAAAGAAGAAAACTTGTTACACTAGATCAAATCCAGATCCCAATCCTCTAGCTATTTTTGAAAACCCTAACTTGATCTCTAAAAACCTTAGAAAACAAGAAAGTTTAGAAAATTCTGCTGATTTAAACCTTGATACGCTTTAGCAAAACCTTAACCAATCTGAGCTTGCTCCCGGAAAAGCAGCAGTCCTTTCTACTGTTGCTGCCGCTTCTTCTAGTTCACCATCATTACTTCAAAGCAACTTTTCCACTCCTTGATCCACTCCACTTATCTCAACTGTTATCCCTGTGCTTCTGGCATCCCATTTATACCTGCAAACATGGCAAACCGATATGCACCTCTGCAGTTGTTTGCAAATCCAGGGGCTATGCCTCAAGATTATCAAAGCAAAATCACCTATTTTGATGGTACTGGCACCTACACAACCCAACAACATACTAAGAAAATGATGGACTATTTTGAGAACTATGAAATTGATGATAATGATGTCAGAATGAAAATTTTTGTCCAAAGCCTAACAGGTGATGTAAGGACCTGGTTTAGGGCACTTGCTATAAACACAATTGCTGATCCAGATGCCCTGTATCAAACATTTTTGAATAGATGGGAAAAGAAGAATGACCCATTGCATATCCTATCAGAATACGAGAGTTTGAAAAGAGGCCCACAAGAAACTATCCAAGACTACTGTGCTAGATTCAATAATGTGTACAATGTTATTCTTCAGAACCTTAGACCTCCACCTGACTTAGCCTTGATCAAATTCCCTAATGGATTTGATTCTGACATGGCATATCAACTAAGGGAAAGAGCTCCTCCAAGCCTAGAATACATGCAGAGCATAGCTATTAGTGTAGAGGCCAATCTGATCTCTAAAAGAGCTCAAGCTAGAGCTGAAAGAAGGACTCCTTTCAAAGAAGAGCCTTCCGCATTTGAGCAAAAACTAGATGCAATTATCAAAGGAATGGATAGATTAGGTGATAGAGTGGAAACCATTGAAAGGAAATCTTCTTGGGAGGGTCAACCAAGTAACACCACTAGAAATCCAAACTTCAGGAAAAATCAAAATCCTAACACCGGGAAGGCTGGTCCTGACCAGAACATCAGACCTCCATTCCAAGAAAACTATGCTGAAGCTTCAACCTCTAGTGAGCCAACAGAGGATACTCAAATCAACCTAATGGGTCTAAACACTGAACAACAAATCTTTTTAACCCAAGATGACCAAGAGGCTCATACTTTCAACCAATTCCAAACCAAATCGGGAGAATCATTTGATTTCAGAGAAGGATATGATGCAGCTGTCTATGAGGTTCACAAACAATACAAATTGAGAAGCAGAATGGTAGATGTTCCTGAACCCAACAAGCAGAAAGATACCAAGCAGCCTAAAAAAGCAAAGGATAAAACTTCCCCTACAGAACTCCCTGCTAAAACAGACCTCAACCTAAGAGAGCCCACGGTTGAGGACATATCAGACTTACAACCATCAAATAATCAGCCATCCACCTCCTTTCCTCCAAAAGAAAATGCAAAGGGATCCCCTGAAATTGATTTTAATACAGATTTAGTTCATAATAGCACTCCTGATAGAGAAAAAACCACTGAAAACACAGCAGAAAAGGAAAACCTTGCTGCCCGGAATGCAAAAGTTCAAGTGGAAAAACCCTTCAATCTGGAAACCGAAATAGGCAAGTTAAAAATAGCCATTCCACTGTCCGAATTGGCTAAACATGAGGTTTATAGAGAACAAATCAACAGGTCACTTCAAATATCAGAGAATAGAGACGCAGTGAATGTCTTAGATGACCAACCAGAATTGATTTTGGGCCCTGAAGTAAATGGTAAATCAGTAGTTGGAGGAGTTCCTCCATTCTATGTAAGCCTAAACATTCATGACAAAGTACTCCACACCACAATGTTTGATTCAGGAGCTTCCCATAATCTAATGCCTAAGTCTGTGATGGAAAGATTGGACCTAGATATCACAAGGCCATATAAAGACTTGTTTTTATTTGATTCTAGCCAGGTCAGGTGTCTAGGCCTAATCAAAGATTTGTGTGTGTCTCTAGTACAGTACCCTACCAAGACAATTTTAATGGATGTAGTGGTAGCTGATATCCCACCAAAGTATAGAATGCTTTTGTCCAGATCTTGGGGTGCAAAGCTCCAAGGATCTTTGTAGTTAGACATGTCTTATGCTATCATCTCAGTCTTTGGCCAACCAAATAGATTGTACCGGGAAACATTGATGAAATATGTGGTCAGCAACCAAGAGAAGCCCCAAAACTTTCCCATCTATTCCATGCATTCTGATATGGATTCATTCATCTTATACAATGCTGAAATGTGTCTCAGAACTGATGGCAAGTTTCTAGAATCAGCACAAGGAAGGGGAATTAATGAAGAATCCGCTGCTCAAGATCTAAAAATTGTTGAAGTGATTGATGCAACAAACACACAAGGCAAACCATATGAGTTACAAAATCGAAATCTGCCCACCAAGACAGTTTCCAAAGCTCTTGATGCTAGTTGTAATCAAGAAATCCTATGGTATCTAGAATTTGATGGGTCAGTAAAAAAACAAGGAGCAAGGGTAGGGATTTGGATACATAACATGCAGAATGATCATGCTGAAGGACATGCATATAGGCTGAATTTCAGATGTACAAACAATATGGCTGAATATGAAGCCCTTCTGCTAGGACTCAAACTGATTAAAAGTCTAGGGGCAACTAGGATTTCAATTTTAGGGGACTCAGATTTGATTATTCAACAGATGAAAGGAAACTTTGTTACAAATGATCTCAGGCTAAGGGCCTATAGAGGGGCAGCAATTGAAATACTTAATACCTTTCTAGAATCACAGCTCACCAAAATCTCAAGGAACCACAATTTACATGCTCACAGTTTGGCAACATTTGCCAGCACTTGTAAGCTGCCATTCGAGCCCAACCATCATTTTATTACTAAAATTAAACACAGACCTACTGTTCCAGATAATGTTAAAAATTGGCAAGTATTTGACAATGATACACAAATCAACAATTTCCTGACTTTGAAAGAGGAATTTTCAAATACAAACATAGACACAAGCACCATTTGTGAAGAAATAGACAAAATTGAAAAAAATATATCAGCTGAAACAGCAAGTCATATTTTGCATCCAACAATCTTTACCAGCAAAAATTTACAAGAGCTGAAACAAATGGACCTTGATGAAATTGCTGAGGGAGAATCTGAAGTAATTGATTTGAAAGATAATTTTTTACCTACAGGCTTGACTCCTCTGGAAGATATTTTTGACTCAAATGATATTCCAAGAAAGCGAAAAGTGCAGCCATTAAATGCAGAATTTGAGGGCTATAATATAGGAACTGCAAAAGACCCTAAAATGATAAAACTGTTCAAAGCCTTGCCTCCCGACCAAAAATTGAAATGCATTGAACTGTTTAAAGAATTTCAAGATGTTTTTGCATGGAGCTATGAAGACCTCAAGTCATATGATACATCAGTCATCCAACATACAATACCCTTAAAAGAAAATCAAAAACCTTTTAAACAAAAGCTTAGAAGGGTGAATCCTGTCCTCCTCCCCATTATTGAAAACGAATTCAAAAGAATGTATGAAGCTGGAATAATTGCACCTATTAAATTTTCAGAATGGATTTCAAATCTAGTGCCCACTAGGAAGAAAACGAGAGAGATAAGACTGTGTGTTGACTTAAGAAATCTGAATAAAGTCTCTCAAAGACCACTACCCCTTACCCAAGATGGATCAAATTTTACAAAAGATAGTGGGAGCTTCTAGGATTTCACTGTTAGATGGATTCTCAGGCTTCAATCAGATCCTAGTTCACCCTGATGATCAAGATAAAACTGCCTTCACAACACCTTGGGGAACTTTCAAGTATGTAAAAATGCCTTTTGGACTTAAAAATGCAGAGGCCACATTTCAACGAGCAATGGACATAGCCTTTGCAAAAGAAATCCATGATTTTCTAGTCATATATCTTGATGATTTCACTGCTTTTTCCAAATCAGATCAAGAACATTTAGAACATTTAAGAAAGGTGTTCTTAATTTGCATAAAATATGGCATATCATTGAACCCAAAGAAGTCATTGTTTGGCCTAGAAGAGGGCAAATTGTTAGGTCACATAATCTCAAAAAATGGCATTAGAATTGACCCAAACAGAATACACGGTATTCTCTAAGTGCCTCACCCAAGGAATATCAAAGAATTGCAAGCTTTTCTAGGAAAGATCAATTTTCTAAGAAGATTCATACCCAACTTGGCTGAACTAATAAGATTGCTGAATAACATGCTAAAGAAAGATTCCAAAGTAAAGTGGACAATAGAAGCTAAGCAAGCCTTTGAGGAAATCAAAATAGCTTTAACCAAAACACTGGTCCTCACAAGCCCAAAGTTTGATAGAGACTTCATAATCTTTTCCTTTGCATCTGAGCATATTATTGTTGCTGTCCTATTACAAAAAGATGATCAATGATGTGAGAAGCCCATTGCTTTTTTCAGCAAAGCACTTAGAGATGTACCTTTAAAATATCAAATCATGGAGAAACAAGCTTATGCCCTTGTAAAGGCTGTCAAGGATTTCAGAGTTTATATCTTGTACTCTCATGTGATAGCTTATGTCCCAAATGCCGTGGTCAAGGATATTCTAACTCAAGAAGGACTTAAAGGTAAAAGAGGCAAATGGATAGCTAACATTTTGGAATATGACATTGAAATCAAACCAACAAAGCTGATAAAAGGACAAGGATTAGCAAAATTGATGACTGAAACCAATTTTCAAACCCTTGACATCAATGAACTGGATAATAAACAGGACATGGCAACTCCACAGATCAATCAAGCCTTCTTAGAATCACCTTGGTATATTGATATAGCCTATGTATTGTTAAACTTACAGGCTCCTCCAGGGTTATCTAGGACTAAAAAGAGATTCTTGAAAATGAAAGCTTCAAAGTTTTGTATTCTAGATAATGCTTTGTTTTGGAAAAATCATGAAGGCATTTTGTTGAATTGCTTAACAAAGGATGAAACTGACAAAGTGCTCAAAGAATTTCATGCAGGGGACTGTGGTGGACATTTGTATTGGAAATCAACAGCTGATAAAATCTTAAGAGTTGGGTTTTATTGGCCCTCCCTGTTTGCTGATGTAAAGAAATTTGTAGTTTCTTGCCATAAATGTCAAATCTTTGAAGGCAAGAGAAAGCTTTTACCTTTACCCCTAAAACCCATTTCCACTGAAAGACCATTTCAACAATGGGGTTTAGATTTCATTGGAGAAATTCACCCTCCCTCTTCTGGCCAACATAAGTGGATTTTAACTGCCACAGATTACTTCACCAAGTGGATAGAGGCCATCCCTTGTAGACAAGCCAATGACTCAATCATCATGCAATTCCTAGAAACCAATATCCTATCTAGATTTGGCTGTCCAAAAAAGATAATAACTGACAATGTTGCTGCCTTTAAATCCAAAAGAATGATCAATTTTTGCTACAAGTACCATATTACCTTAAGCCACTCCACAGCCTATTACCCTCAAGGTAATGGTCTAGCTGAGTCATCCAATAAAAGCTTGATCAACATCATAAAGAAAGTATTGGAAGAAAACAAGAAGAACTGGCACAACAATCTTATTAATGCACTTTGGGCAGATAGGTTAACTACAAAAATATCTATTGGAACAAGCCCCTATGAGTTGGTTTATGGCATGGAGGCTGTATTCCCTTCATCCTTGGGAATCCCTGTGATAAAATTTCCGCAAGAAACACAGGCAAAACCCAATGATATTCAAAGCTGAATCAATCAAACAATTCACTTACAACAGACTAGATAAGAAGTGTATCAAAGATCTCAGATTCTACAGGAGAAACTGAAGAATATTTTTGACAAAAAGACAAAGGCAGAGGATTTTTTCATAGGTGACAAAGTGCTGAAATGGGATTCCAGAAGGGAAGATAAAGGAAAACATGGCAAATTTGATTTCCTATGGAAGGGACCTTTTGCTATTCAGGCTATACAAGGAAACAACACCTACTTTTTAAGAAGCCTGGATGGTACAGAAGCAGAGAATGGGCCAGTCAATGGTCAGATGCTCAAACATTATTTTGATCCACTATGTTGAGATGACAACATTGTAATTTGTACATAATAGTGTCTATTTTCGGCAATTTATTACAGCAATGAGATAGGGAATTAAGATGCAACAAATTTTGAGAAAAAAGCAAAGAATTGCGCCACCTTTTTGAAGTACCTTTTAAGTTTATCAGAGGAATTAAAGAAGAAGACTTGGGAGCTAAAAATCTGATGGCAAACATTCAGACAAACTATCAAAGACAGAGTTGTAATTGATCAAATCAGCTCATAAGAAATGTATATATGTCACAGAGATACAATTTTGTTTGTTTACAGCAAAAGGAAATTTCAGATTGTAGCAAGAGTTGAATATAAGGCTATCTGACCTATGTTCTTGGCTTTTCACCTGGAAAAGCCATCCCCAAGTGGAGCCACTGTTAGGTTCCTATACCAATAGGTGTCATATTTCATGATTGACTGTTAAAATGCCAAATATGATCATCCTTTCCATGCTGCAAAGGTTCCATATTTTCAAAAAAAAAAAAATTAAAAAATGAAAAGAGGGTATGCCCTAAAAGAAAAATCAAAGGGAAAAAGAATGAATTGGTCAAAAAACAAAGAAAATGAACCCCAAAGAAAAGACCAAGAAAGTGGGCTAGTCCAAAATGCCACTACTATCCTATTTTTGCAAAGAAGTTCAAAATATGCAATCAGTGACTTCTGTCACACTTCATGGATGGCCCAACAGCTCAATCTTGGCCTCCCCATGTTTAAATTTCTTGTTTTAGAAATAGGGAGTAAATTCTGTCCAAACAGTTGAAGCTTGGCAGACCAGTGGTCAGGTAGAGAAGCAAGGGTGCTCAATAGCTAAATCTGAGCCCCTGGAAGAGATAAGGGCAGACTTAGACAGGAGAGCAATTAAAAGAAAACGAGAGAGAAAGGGTTTGCTAGTTCAAATGCACCCATCCAAAAAGGAAGAAATTTTTTTAGGTGTATTAGGCTGGGTAGGTAGTTTGGTGTTGCAGAAGCAAGTTTGTGATCAGTTTTGTCTTTTTGAATATGATTTATCTCATGGATATCACAACTACCATAGTAAGGTGGCTGCAAACCAGTTGAAGCATGACTAATTTCCCTCCCATTCCTCCAAGAACATTTACTAATTTCCCCTCAAGGACATTGAGATCTGCTCAGTGGTCCTAGTTCACTTCATTTTATGAGAAAGACTAAGTAAAACTTTGTGTTTACTTAGGCAAAAGAAGCCACATTTCTTGTGTAAAAATACTTTTGATCCATTCTACTAAGTTTTCCAAATCCATAACTTGGAGAGCTTCCACTCTCCTAAGCCTAAGTTTCACCTTTTACTTAGTGCTTTTGGTCCATAAATATTTCTCATTTTAAACCTATTTACACTATTATATGACTCCTACATAATACTTCCCCTCCCATACTATGTAAAAATACATAAAACCCTGAAATTCTTAAATATTCCACCCCGGGCTTATATAAAGCCATATGTTAATGTTTTAGGGGGTCCAAGGTTTACCCGAAACCTTGTGGACAACCCTTCCCCGTGCGCGCATATAAACCATGGGTTTTATTTAACATCCAGTTGAATAAATAGCCATACCCGCCCAAACCTAAAGTTTAATTACATTGTAAAAACCCCGCAAAAACATTACAAACTGTTAAATATTATGGTGGGCCACCACACCATACGCCTCTGCCAACTCCACCCATCCGTCAACCGTTTGATCCGGGCTTTCCCATCGAACGATCCACGTCGATAGCGGAACCCCTCCGACGACCGAATGATAGCCTCTGGGAAAATGGCGGTTTCGCCGTCGTACATAATCCACATGTCGCCACCTCATTTTATCATGTCTGCTCTGCCCAAAACCACCGTTATGCAAAAGCGGTGTGATAATACCATATACCGCCCTCCTTTCCCGCTGCTGGCGTCATCACCCATGTCAGCACCCACGTTGGCTGCTACCTCATCATTGTATCGTCTGCTGTGTCTGCCACGTCACCACCAAGTTAGCTTCCGTACCCCTGCTACATGACAAAGATTACATCATGCTGACGTCACCCGACCAAAGCGCGCCAAAAACCCGCCAATATCAAATTTTTGTTAAAAACGTGTAAAATGTTGTTGTTTGTTCATTTCTGTTTGTTTATACTGCGCGACTTTTGCATGGTTTTTTACGTTCAAAGCGGCATTTCCACAGCATAGTCTGCCACCCAGAGAAATTCACTCCACAGCGTTGTCCCTCAGCTCGGTCTGCCACCCACATTTCGCACAAGGTGTTCATAAAATAGGTATTTACCCAAATCCTGCTCCTAAACCCTGTTTTTCTAGTTTTCTCTGTAAAAATTGCTCGGAGAACCAAAATTTTAATTAAAACATGGTGCTGCCTTCAAACCTCTGCATCATAGCCACTGTTTTACCCAATTTTTCCAAGAAGTCCTGTGAACTCTGTCTCCCTCTGCAAATTCGCCCATTTAGCTGAATTCAAGCTTGTTTCGGCCTATAAATTCCCTGAGAAACCTCTAGAAACTACTATTATACCTACTGTTGCTGCAAAAGCCCAAAACTCCAAATTCAAAAATCACCAAAGACTATATAATGGAGGCTCCAGTGGCCCTGAATTTTGCCCCCCTGAATGCACCACACAAAGAATTGGAATGGCTGCCCCTTGTTGACAGAGATTTCCAAATTAAGGATATGATTGGTGATAAGCCTCACCTTCAAGCTTTTTGTGAAATTAGGAATAGCTACTGAAGCAACACTGATGTCTTTGGAATTTGGGAGTCCAACATGCCCATCTACTACCTCCCTTCAGTAAATGTGCTTCCTAATCTCATCCACTTATGCTGTGCCAATTATGACCCCACACAAAGAGCAGTTATGGCTCCATCTGGGACTGTCCTCTTCTATATTACTCCTCAATCCATAAATGAGATGCTGCACTTTAAGCCAACTCAGCCTCTGGCTCCTCTCACCATGGAATTCTTGCTTGACCAAGGTGCCAAACTGCCTAGTTTAGAGATAACCAGAATAGCTCAATTATTCATGAAACCAAATTGTCAGCCCTAGTAACCTCCTCCTTATCTGCATTCTTGGTTCACTGAAGCAGGGAGATTTATTGTAGACATGATACGCTACATCTTAGGATTCAAAACCAGTGAGTATATTGATGAGACTACCTTAGTTTTGATGTCTATATTTACTCCAGGACAGCCCCCTACTGTCAAATATGATTATGCCACCTTCATATCTAATAAGATCCATGAGAAATTCATGAGCCTGGACAGAGAAAGAGTGTTCAAATACACATCATATATATACCATTTGCTGCTGTATAATCAACCTGATAGTTTTCAAATTCCTCTTAGAAAGTTGGATCTCAAAGGAGAAAGGAGGTGTGTCATATTCTGGACCTCAGTATTCCATATAGTCTATAACTCTCCTTATACTTACTATGAGTTCATTGATCTGTTGATATATCTAGCCACTTCTTTATTGATTACAACTCCTCCTGCCAGGCTCTTTGCTGAAATGCAGAAAATTTTGCATCTCTCAAAAGACTACAGTATAGGTGACTGGTACTTTTACTAGAATCACATAGAGATCCGGATTTATGGCTGTGAATTATCGCCCTACAAGCTGCAAAAGTATGTCCCTATGAGACTGTTTGCCCTAGAATGCTTCAGGAAATTTATTAGTTCAGATTTGACTCATTTCTATGGTGCTAGGAAAAAGGCGCAGCTCAAGAAGAAATTCAAAAGGCTAGGGATTCATTGGGAAACATGCCCGAACAGGCCAATAGGCTAATAAATTTCTTGAACACCCACACCAAAGAAGATCTGGCAAAACTGGATATTAGGGACAGGAAAAGCACTATTCTAATAATCAAAAGGGTCCTGACCATGAGGAACTTCATACAAAATCTAGAAAGGAAGTGCCAGCAAATGCAAATGGAAATAAATGCTTTCACACAGAAATTTAGAGTTTCGGAAGAAAAGGGTCTACCTAGTTTGTTAACTGATGATTACATACTAATGTCACATGCAGCCTATGTACACAGATTAAATACATATGTGGATACTCAGGCCACATCATCATCAAGTTCTGTAGGAGAGAAAGCACTCCCATCTGGACAGAGCTTATATGACAATTTGGAGAATTTGTTTTTTATTGAACATGAAGTGAGGCATCTTTTCACAGTCCAGCCAACTTTTTTTAGGTACATAGATGCAGATGAAACTCTAATTAAAATGCGCAGACACCAATTACCAGATGATGAATGGTGGCAGAGTATGCTGGAAATTCTGTAGGTGGATTTCAAAGTTTTGTTTATTTTTAGAACATAACAGATGCCATAAAGTGTAAAAAAGAGCAGATAAAATCGCGCTGGACAGTAGTTAATTGAAGCACAGGGAAAAGCACCCAGGAAAGCAACGCAAGCAGCATGGGATTTCACTAAATATCCATCGGCTGACTTACTGGGCAAACAATCAATGCATCTCACCAGCAAAACGGCCAACACAACATTTTCTTACTTTGCATTCATTTCTCTCTGTTCCCAAGAGCATTTACTCCTTCTGTAGAGTAGGTGAAAGAAGTTATTGCAAGATATTATCTCTTTGAGATATTTTGTAAACATTTTTGTACAAATACCTCCCCAATATAAGTATTAGGGGTTGGTGAATATCATTCTGAAACTGTGCTGTAAATTTGAGAACTCTTCTGAATAAAGATTGCTGGAATGCTTTGCTGATGAACTCTCTGGTTATGGAATTGATGGCAGAAACCCATGTTGCAGAATTCTTGAATTATCTCATGGATCAATAAGTGTTTTTAACTCTTGTTTTACTATTTCCGTGTTTTATATATCATCTATATATCATGTTCTAAATTGCAGGAAGAAAGAATAGCCCAGAATTTACTTAACTGTACTCTGTGTTCAATTCCTGTCATTTTTTTTGTTTTCTTCAGGACTAGCATAGGTAGGAATTCTTAACTACTCTTGTTTCCCTGGTTCTTACACCCTGAATATAGTTAAGGAATTCTTAGCTGCCCCTTGGTAATATTTGCCCACTTTCCCTCTGTTAGCATAATGAAAGATTCTTAATTGCCTTTCATCCCCTGACTCCATTTCACCTGATTCCAGCTTGAAAATTGTTCCATGACTAATTATCTTGCTCTGTAGTTCCTCCTTTTGCTAAAGAAACCATACCCATAAGTTTATTTTCATTGACTCCATTAACCCAATGGTCTGAACTTCTCATACTTTGCACCCATGTTCTTTTGAACTATCACCATCCAAAAAAATCAAACAAACACTTGTGCTTCATAACTAACCTAACATATAGCAAAACAAAGCTAAATTATAAAGAGAGAGCCCTCTCTGGCTGCAGATTGGCTAGAATCTGCATCTAAACTATTGGTTAGTGGTTACCTCGGTCGTATTCCCTTTTCTCACAGCTTTTGGGGAACAACCTGAGTGATAACAGTAGTATTGTTCAAATCGACAAACTAACTCAAAAAATCCCTTTCATTCTTGTTCAAAGTCGTGACAAGGTCTCTTGGCAACCTATACTCCTCTACACATCTGATGCAAGGATCAATGACTACCCTCAACTTCTCTCCACTCCTTTCTTTCCATTTGAGCCAAATTCCAATCACTGGGAAAGAAGAAAGCACCACTTTTCAAACCACCAATCCATTTTTTGTCTCTTATTACACTTCTTGATCCATTCTTTCACAGTTAAGGGAAAAATGTATTTCTGGTATACCATCGTTGTCCATGGACTGCTTATATCCAAGAGTCTTCACCCAACTTTTGCTGCCAAAGCTATTGAGAAAAGTTGTAGATTCTTGATTCCCCATCCTCCACATCCTTTGGGCGCTGTGATTTTTTCCCACTAGACTCATGGGAAAACTAGATCCTCTTTGGTACCATACCACAAGAATCTATTACATATTTTCCTCATATCATCTAAAATATATTTGGGTATTCAAGTGAGTGACATCCAAAAAATCAAAATAGCTTCCAAAATTTGATTTAATAAGGACTCGCCTCTGTTCTTTCGAAAACCACATGAAGCTCCACATGTTTAAGTCTTTTTCCATTTTTGCTAAAAGCCAGGTCCAATCCTATTTCCTATACATATTAGGCTTTAAATGGAAGCATAAATATTTTAGCCCTTCCCCCAATGTCTTGATTTGAAAAGGAAAGAAACCCTTGAAACTTATGATTTCACTTTTTGGAACCCCCTAATAGGAAATAATGGATTTTTGTACATTGACTTGCATTCTCATGGCTTTTTGAAAGAGAATCAAGGCTTCTTTCAGGGTTATCACATCCTCTCGAGATCCACTGATGAACATAAGAATATTATCAACAAACAACATATGAGTGATGGTCAACCCATTTACCACCTTTATGCCTCTCAAGTCCCCTCTTCTTTTTGCTTCAAGTAATAATCGACTAAGCCCCTCCGCCGCCAAAAGAAATATCAAAGGTGACAAGGGGCATCCCTATCATAACCCACGTTGTGCCTAGAAGAAAGGAGATGTTGCTCCATTGATTAGAACTATGAATGAAAATGAAGTAATGCAACATATCACCCAATTTATAAATGGTACCTCAAAACCCAAATGAGTTGAAATTAAACGTATGAAGGTCTAGTTGACCTTATCATATACTTTGGAGAGATCTATATTGTTTACTATCCCTTTCAATTTTATGACCTTGAGACTATATAACCTCTCTCGAGCCACCTCAATGGCTTCCCAAATTCGTCTCCCTTCCAAGAAAATAAATTGTTCCTTAGAGACCTTATTTCACCAGATTAGCTTGATTCAGTTTTCTATGATATTGGCAATAATTTTGTAAATACTGTTACATAATGAAATAGGCTTGAGGTCCTCAAAGGGTCTAAGATTATCGATTTTTGGAATGAGGGCTATAAAGGTTTAATTAAAAGAGTCCAGAATCCTCGCATCCTCAATGACCTTGAGAAGATCAGCTCCCAAAATATCAAATAGGATGAAAAAGAACTCCATCATCTATTTGTTTGGGTTCGAAATATTATCTTTTTGCATTCCTTGGAGCACCCCCTGTAGTTATTTTTCTATGACTAGCTCCATTAATCTCATGTTGTCCTCCTCCTCTGAGAAGTAAGTAAACTATTGTGAAACAAGGATCTCCTCTGCAATGGTTGCTTCTGAAGGGACCTTAAATAGACTGTCATGGTGATTTTTTGCTAGAGTTGCTAATTCAGTGAAGGAGGTAGCTTTCCCCCCTTTGGCATATCCAACTCCCAAATTGTGTTACTGGTCCTCCTCCCCTTAGCATAATTATGAAAATATTTTGTGTTTTTGTCACCAATCAACAACTAGATAGCTCTACTATCTCTAGGTTTCCTCCATGTTTTTTAGTATTTTCAGTTTTGTGGCATCTAACCCAATAATAATATTCTTCTCTTCCTTTGTAACAAAACCCCCCCCATCGTCCTTGTAGGTTTTAACCCTGTACAAAAATTACCTGCATACGAATTATAAAACACAGAAAATAAACAATGCGAGAGCATAACACATAAAACACATATATATAGAGATTTTCCCTTGGATCCCAAAACCGGGACTACCAGCTTGATTTTTCATTATGTTCCTTTCAATTTTGTAATACATGTTTATACATGCCGAAGCATCCAATACCATGGACCGAAAACCATCGCGTCCAAAAACATGTGCAAAAATCATGCACAAAACCATAAGTAGGTCTGCCCATCCTAACATGGGGTCCAAAACCAAAATTTTTCGAGGCGCCGCCCCATACCCCATAAAGTGGGGTTACAGGTACGTCTCAAACCCCCTGTGACCCCCCCTACTACACAATTGGCGCAATGAAGGGGGCCTCCGCCCCAACCCCCCCCACAACCCCCCGGTTAACTACGTGGGCTAGTTGTGTAAAGAATATAACACAACCCAACATTCTCCCACTTGTTGTTTTCTTTCCACAGGGGGAACAAGAGAGTGTAATCATTTTTCTAGCCCTGAAATGCCCATTGTCTCTCTACACCAAGAGAACTTCTCAGAGCTCACAGATTTTGTCAATGCATCTGTAGTATTCTTCAAAGTTTCCACCTTTACGAGCAACACCATTTTGTCTTCTATCATATCCCTCACAAAGTGATACTGAATATCAATGTGCTTTGTATTTGAATGATATGTGGGGTTCTTTGCCAAGAAAATATCACTTTGGCTATCACAATCTATCCTTATATCTCCTTGTACTAACCCCATACTTGAACACAATCTCTGCAACCAAACTACTTCCTTGCTTGCATGAGTGGCTGCCATGTATTCTTCCTTTATAGTTGATAGTGCCACTACAAATTGTTTCTTACTCATCCAACTAACTGCACCTCCAAATAGGTTAAACACATACCCACTTGTAGATCTTCTATGATCTAGATCTCCAACCCAGTCTGCATCAACAAAGCCACGAATATACAACACTCTATCCAATCCTAATCTTCCTTGGTAGCACAAACCATAATCACTAGTGCCAAACAAATACCTGAAAACCTGCTTCACTGTTGTCCAGTGCTCCTTCCCTAGTTTTGACATAAACCTGCTCAATACTCCCACTGCATGTGCAATGTCTGGTCTAGTACAGACCATTGCATGCATCAAGCTACCGACTGCACTTGCATATGGAATATGGGACATGTCCTCTTCCTCTTCTTGTGTCTTGGGACACTATTCAGCAGATAACCTCACACCTACAGGAATAGGAACCTTCACCAATTTACTATCCTGAATATTAAACTTTTCCAGTATTGTCTCGACATACTTCCTCTGGTTTAACCAGAGCTTCCTCTTTGCCTGATCTCTTTTAATTTCCATGCCCAAAATATAGTTTGCAGCACCACGATCTTTCATGTCGAATTTGGAGGACAATTGGGTATTCAAATCCTGGATAATTTCTTTGTCATTTCCAACCAACAACATATCATCCACATACAAGACCAGATAAATAACATGGTCACCAATTAATCTAAAATACACACAGTGATCTGTTTTGCTTTTCGTGAAGCCAAGTCCCGGTATAAATGTATCAAATTTCTGATACCACATCCTTGGTGATTGTTTTAACCCATATAGAGACTTCTTTAACTTGCATACTAGTTCTTTCTTACCCTTCACCGCAAAGGCTTGAGGTTGCTTCATGTATATTTCCTCTTCTAGATCCCCGTGAAGAAATGTTGTCTTCACTTCCATCTGTTCTACCTCAAAACCAAAAGTAGCAGCAATAGATAAAAGTAATCTAATAGAAGTTACCTTGGCAATAGGAGAAAAAATATCACCAAAATCAATTCCCGACACCTGGGAATAACCTTTTGCTACCAACCAAGCTTTGTATTTCTCCACCTTTCCTTTTGCATTTTCCTTCTTCTTGAACACCCATTTGCTGCCAATGGGTTTCCTTCCAGCCAAAAACTCCACGAGATCCCAAGCCTCATTTTTGTGCAAAGATGCCATTTCATCAACCATGGCCTCTTTCTAGAGTTTTCCATCCTCTGAATCTACTGCTTCCTTCACAGTTCTGGGATCATCGTCAGTAATAGATAAAGCAAAATTTGAACAGAAAGCAGATGGACTATACCTTTTTGGCTGCCTTCTTTCTCGAACTGATCTTCTCACACCTGGAGTTTGTGGCTCTTCATCTTTTGATTCCTCCTTTGCTGTAGAGTATGATTCTTCCTCCTTTAGCTTAAACTCTATCTTCTTAGGTTCCTTTGGTTGGACTTCATGTTTAATAACATCTTTCACCTCTCTGAGCACCACATCTCGGCTGTACACAACCTTCCTTATTACTAGGTTCCAAAGCTTATAACCCTTTAAATGATCCTTATACCTAATAAAGATGCACTTTTCAGATTTACTATCCAACTTGGTTCTTTTCTCCTTTGGAACATGTACAAATGCATCACATCCAAATACCCTCAGATGTGAAAGAGAGGGTTTCTTACCAGTCCATACCTCTTGTGGAGTCTTATCCTCCAACACTGATGAAGGTGATCTATTGACTAGGTAACATGCTGTCTCCACTGCCTCTGCCCAGAATTCTTGTCCTAACCCGGCATCACTGAGCATGCTTCTTTCCCTTTCCATCAATGTCTTGTTCATTCTTTCTACAACTCCATTTTGCTGAGGTGTATATGGAGTAGTCTTCTACCGTGATATACCACACTTCTGACAGAATTCTTCAAATTCCCTACTGCAAAACTCTCCACCATTATCTGTCCTCGGCATCTTTCCTCGACACTTTTATCTTCTTCTCTGTCCGATTTTCCACGAGAGCCTTAAATTCTTTAAACCTGTCAAAGACTTCAGATTTCTTCTTAAGGAAATATATGCATGTATTCCTTGAGAAGTCATCTATAAATGATACATAGTACACAGACTTACCTAGTGATGGAACCTTCACAGGTCCAAACACATCACTGTGCACAAGTTCTAATATCTGTTTCACCCTCTTACTACCAGAGGGGAAACTCATCCGATTCTGCTTCCCATATACACAATTTTCACAGAAGTCAAAATCCAGAGAGCCATTACTCATACCTTTTACCATACCTTTACCATGAAGTATTCGAAGGCCCTTCTCTCCAATATGTCCAAGCCTTTGATGCCACAACATGGTCTTCTCTCCAGAGACCACTAGATTTTCTGCTCCACTTTCAGGAACCACAGAACTGTTGCACCTATCAATAATAGTGCTACCTTGCAGCTTGTATAGAGTTCCAATTCGAACTCCCTGCATAAATACCAGTGCTCCCCGAACCATTTTGCAGATATCCTTCTCGAACACTGTTTTTACACCTGCATCATCCAGCTTGCTTACAAAAATCAGATTTCTAGCCAATGCAAGAATATGCAGAACACTCGGAAGTGTTCTAATCCTTCTGCCTTGTAACTTCAACTTTACTTTTCCGCGACCAATGATTCTAGCCTTCCTATCATCCCCTAAGAAGACTTCACCACCATTGTATTTCTCATACTCGTAGAACCACTCTCTATGGAGAATGAAGTGAAAGGATGCACCTGAGTCAATCAACCATGCCTCATGATCTACATGTGTACTTGAAGAAGCCAAGTACACATCCCCACCTTCATCTGAGGTGGTTTTCACCTTTGCAGAAGGAGCATCATCAGATCCCTTTCCTTTATCGGGAGCGTTAGATTTACAGTCCCTTGTTTAGTGCCCTTCCTTTCCACATTTCCATCACACCACCTTTACAGGTTTTCCTGGAGATTTAGATCTCCCACTCGATGACTTATTTTTGTTTCTATTCTGGGACCGTCCTCGTATAGACAAGGCATCACCATTTTGGCTCTCCATATTTTACGGTCTCATCTCCTCCATCAGCAAGGATGAGACTATTTCATCAGACTACAAGGTAGTTGCATTGCTACCTATTGCAATAACCAGACTATCCCACGAATCTGGTAGAGAACACAACAAACTGATGCACTTATTTTCATCTAAAATTTTAATATCAACAGATGCTAATTGACTTACCACAGTATTAAATGCATTCAGATTCTCTGTCACTGAGTCTCCATCTTTCATCCTCAGGTTATACAACTTTTTCCGCAGTAACAGTTTATTCACCAGAGACTTAGATTGGTACAAAGTACCTAACTTGTCCCACAAAGCCTTCGCCGTAGCTTCCCCTAATACATTCAACAATACTGAATCTGAGACACACAATCGTATTGTGCTCTTTGCCTTCCAATCCAACTTCTTCCATTCTTCATTGGACACTCCCGTTGGTTTAGTACCTGGATCTACCATGATCCATTGATCTTTATCCACCAATAGATCCTCCATCTTGAGTTTCCACAACTCAAAACTCTGACCATTAAATTTATTGATCTCTATCTTTCCACTACTCACCATCTTCTTTCACCACCAGAATCGATCTCGCAGATCTCCCACTGAACAGGGTCTACCACAGGCCTGAGCGAAACCCCTCAGCAACAAAAGCGTCCCCTTGAAGCCAAAACTGCTCTGATACCAAATGTAGGTTTTAACCCCATACAGAAATTACTTGCATACGAATTCTAAAACACAGAAAATAAACAATGCAAGAGCATAACACATAAAACACATATACATCTAGAGATTTTCCCTTGGATCCCGAAACTGGGACTACCAGCTTGATTTTTCATTATGTTCCTTTCAATGTTATAATACATATTTGTACATGCCGAAGCATCCAATACCATGGACCGAAAACCATCGTGTCCAATACCATGGATCGAAAACCATCACGTTTATAAACATGTGCAAAAATCATGCACAAAACCATAGGTGGGTCCGCCCATCCTAACATAGGGTCCAAAACCAAAATTTTCCGGGGCGTTGTCCTAGACCCCATAAAGTGGGGTTACGGGTATGCGTCAAACCCCCTATGACCCCCCCCGCTACACAATTGGTGCAACGAAGGGGGGCTCCACCCCCGCCCCCTCTAACCCCCTGGATAACTACGTGGGCTAGTCGTGGAAAGAATATAACACAACCCAACAGTCTCTTTCCTTTCTAGCTAATTGATCCTCCACTCTTTTGAGTTCCTCTCCATCCTTTATTCTCTTTTAATAAGACCACTACTTGACTACTTGCTTAATTATTTTCAGATTCTTGGCAAAATTAGGAGCAATAGGCCTATACTCCTCCTAGTTATGACTTCTCCAAGTCTCCACCATAAGCTCCCACAAGTCCTCCTCATGCAACTATGTTGGATTAACTTTGAAGGGGCTAGAATACTTTCAAGCCCCACCTTTTATCTCTAGCAAAACATGATGGTGATTAGATGCTCCTCCAGACCTGACCCATTGCCTAAACAAAGGAATTTTTTCTATAGACCTTTTGACATAAGGAAGTGGTACATGCGTTTGGCCACTAGGCTTCTACTCCAAAAGTAGTCATATCTCTAGAGTGATTAATTAGTTTCACAATCTTCAAATTAACCCCTATCACTTGTCCCCCAAATCTCCCTCTTGCATCTAGCTTAGAAAAGGTCCAACCTGACAAAAGGGAGTTTATAACTTAGGAAATTTTATCAACACCCGCCAGTGTCTCCTATAGGAAGATTATATCTAACCTCTCTACCTAAATGAGTCTCCTAAAGACTAGTTTTTCGGGTGAACTAGTCAACCCTCTACAGTTAAAAGAGAAACATCATGGTATAACCTTGTTAATGGCTCGTGCTACTCCAAGAGCCTCTTTAATGGATAATTTCCTTCCATCAACTATGTCTATTTGATCTCTCCATTTTTCTTTGGACAGATGGGATTTTTGATCTCTTGTTCCTTTCCTGACCAAGAGTGGAGATATAGACCCCAGACCATGTATCCATTTGTCATTTTCCCCTTTATTTTAATTTGACTGTAAGTTGTAATTAGAGGAGCTCCCCGAGTCTATCCTCAGAGAAAACCTCGTTGACAGGAAAGGGTAAGAACATTGTATGAGGACTGTTGGGCAGGGGCACACTTAGATATTAGAGGATGACAACACATGAACTCGAAGATACCTGGGTACTGAAAGGCCCAGAGCCCATATCTAGTTTGATAATGACATTAGTAATCCAAGAGACAAGAGTAAGGAGTGTACCATTATTGGGAGGCGTCACGTCCACAATTGTTAAAACTTCCCCATCCTTTTGTTCCATTAATTCCTTCGTAGCCTCCATACTCACTATTTCCATGTCCATTTGAGCCCTGGCCTTTGAGGGCTAACCCACATCATCTTACACAACTGGAGAAGACGACTCTGACTGAGTGTCCATCTCTATCTCAGGTGACCTTGACTCATCCTTATCCCCTCTCACTTTGATGCTTCTATTACCATTATACAGGAGAGGGAAATCCCTCATAATGTGCTCTTTTCTGTGGCATATCCTATAATGGAAGGTCAACCCTCCATAATCCAAATCCTACCAATGAGGAAAACCTTAGTGACAAATTTCCAATTCTTCGAAAAGTCCCTTTGAATTCAAGAATACCAAAATTCTTGCCATCATTCAAATGTTTGTTTCCTTAAATGACATGTACACCTCCATGAAATCCCCCAACATGTTCCCAACAAATTTAAATATATCCAAAGTCGAGAAATGGGCTAGGAATCTTGGGAAGCGTAACTAGACTGATACCTTCTCCAACTTTTCCCTACTAGCATAAAAAAGGGGGGACTGTATTTTGAATATTCCTAGATTCAAATAAATGCTCCAATTCCTGTTAAAAACCCATGAAGTCGCTTTAGCATTCTTAAATCGCATCATGAACCAACCCTATGATATCTTTACCACCTCTATCATGCTCGTTGGAGTATTCCACCATTCTGAAGTTACCCATTTTTTCAATGTTTCAAACTCAAAGTAATGAACCCTGGCCTTCCCTACAATGATTATATTTGTCATGGCTAGGGTTTCCTCCACCCGCACATTTTCTCCCAGGACCAATCTCTTTACTCTTTACCTTGACTTGGTAAATTTTATTTTTGTCTTCCTCTAACCTCCTTCTTGTCACCCTTCTATATGTGTTCCCATGCCAATATTTGTATCTCCTCCCTCTTGAATTTTAGCACCCCTATCTTCTTCCTCACTCCCCTCCTCCGTCAACTCTTTCTCCAAGGAAACCATAATAATTTTGTTTGGTGAAATACTCTTCCCCTTTTTAGCTGTTGAGAAGGGCTTTGTAGTCTCAAACCCACTTCCCCCTCTTGCCTTCGAAGTCTTGTCAATGGAACCCTCTATCAGGGTTTTCACAAAGCCTCCATCCCTACATCCACCCAGGTGAAGATTGATGATTTTCAAAAGAATCACAATTGAGGGAACGCTCTCTACCTTCGTTGATGTTGTCGTAGGGAGATTTGGACTCTTCCCATCAAGTATTACATTGAAATCAACCCTCACCTTTGACATAATGAAAAACATCCACAATAATCTTTGATCTGAATAAGCTTTACCCCCATGGATAGGTCCAAGATGATTTGGCTCCATGAAACATCTTTGAGGCACATAAAACCCTAGAATTCCTTTTTGGGAAGGCTTCAATCGAGTCCCTATCGACTCCTTGGACCTTCTGAGTTGTCTCTAACTCCCATGGTAGGGGAAACCACCATAGGTGTGATTGAAACCTTCACCTTTTTCCATATTAAAACCCTAGACCACTAGTAAAAAAAATTGACCCATAGTAAAAATCTCCCGATCGAACTGAACTTCCTGTGAACCGCCTTCTCCCATTGCCTCCCCACTATCTCAAGCCTTCTTATAACCTTTAAAACTATTCACCACCTGAAACCTCAAAATTTTACCTACTAAACTACTTATGCCTTCAAACCCTTGCCTCCTTTCTGGTTACTCCCTCATTTGAACCATGTATTCTACATGTACTTTTCGTTATCACTAACTTACCATCCCCCCCCACACACATATATATAGATAGATATATATAATATCACGCCACAACATATTAATTCCTTATCAAAATGGAAATAAATCAATCAACATTCTTATTTTTGTATTGAACTAAAAGCCATGAAGAGGACAATTGACTAACAAAAAACTATGTCTTATCCTTTGTATTAGTGATTTGGAAATAATAATTTGCATAAGTGGTTCAATCAACCAGATTAGGAGAATAGCGGTAGTGATAGAAATATTATGGTTGAGCCTAGTATTTGTGCATTTGATATATATACATATATTGGTAATTTTAAAGTAATACTTTATACATTTCCTTTTATCAATTATAATAAAATAATAACGCCAATACCATGGTAAGGTATGTTTGCATGAAAGGTTTATTATAATATATATAATAATAGTGTGTGGAAGTAATACTTTATATAAGTCTTCTCGTCAATTATGTTAAGGGAATAGTAGTGGTTATGGACAATACCATGGTAGGGTATTTTTGCATCACAGGGTTAGTATAATATATATAATAATAGTGTGTATAAAGTAATATTTTATAAAATTCCTTTCATCAATGGTTATGGCCAATACCAAGGTAGGGTATCTCTGCATAAAAGGTTTATTATATTATAATATTAATATGTAAATAAGTTTAACATTTATGCCAAACAAATTTTGTTAAAACTTTGCTTCCATACTTGATAATTCTTGTTAAAGATTTGCTTCCACACTCATAAATTAGAGGATGTAATTCAAAACTGGGAAGATTCATGTTAATAGTGTCAAATTTGATCATTCATTAGTGGCATATCACATTATGCATAACACATAGCTTTTTAATAAGTGAACATGAAGTATTTTCGATTGTTAGTGTTTTTGTTTACTAATCTAATTGAATTGTAATTTAAAACCAAGGAAGTTGTAGGGCAACAAGTCCCTTCCTTGAGTGGGGTTTGAAAGAAAGATTGAGCAACATGACTTATTTCTACATGCATTGAGCGATTCTTTCGATAGAGAAATAATGAACGGGGAACGACTAATGATGATGAATATAATGGCTACTTGTACATATTTGTTTCAACAACAAGAATCGATTCACTCCAAGATAGTACATGATGTCTCCCATCCAAATGTTGAGAGAAAAATAAAAAAGAATGAGGATTTGGTCCTACGAAGGGAAAGAATTTGAACCCCATCAATTTCTTGGAATTTGTATCAACTTAAGTTTCTTGCCTACCAATACTCTTTATATTACATTTGTAGAGATATAGAAATGAATTAATATACTTATTATAAAAACCATAGAATGAAATCAATCGAAAGCACTCACTTGATTTTCTAGCTGGTTTTGTTGGCTAGGGTCATATGGATAAGAGGTAATCACCAGATAAGCCTTGCATGTACATCTATGTGAAGGGCCACTCCAAGCATATTTTGTTAGGAACCAAATTTGAGACAAGGGATTTGTTCATAATACATATAGCACTCCACCTAGAATTAGCTTTATTTCATAAATGTTTTCCTTGTAATCGATAAAATGTTTGTTAATAAGTATTAATTTATTCAAATGATATCCATGGATGGACCATTCTACGATTCAGAAAATGAAGTTCAACCATCTATTAGTAAATCCTTGAGAGATTTTTCTTGTAATAAACAAGCTTTGCAACACCTTGGGTGCCTCTCCCCGAGATTTGAGGGAAATCTTCCACCTTTAACTTTTGCAATTTATGAGAAGCTACTAGAGGCTTGAGTCCAATATCACTCAAACTCAAGCACTGCAAAGTCACATGACACTCAAGCATGGAAAGTGCTTGATTAGTTGGAGCCATTCATCAGTGACCTCTTGACATTGTATAAGTTAAAGGTGGCTAAAATATGGGTGTCCAGTTAGTTAAATGAAAGCTAAGCTTAATAAGGTTCGAACCAATGTTGTGTTGACACAAGTGTGTAAGATATTCAAAGTAAGTAGTAAATTCAAGAGGGTAGGCATACCTGCATATTGAAATTTTTGACCTAGCTATTTATTTTGGGGAGGATAACCCTTTCTGTGGGGTGGGTGGCATAGTAAAGGAGCCACTAGTCCTTCTTGGGATTGTGCATAGAAACAACCAACCTTGTTTGACGCAAAATTTTATATTACATTCTTCCTACTACTTGCTATTTCTTAACATGACTAAATGAAGGCAAGCCAAACTCCCATTAGAGGAGTGTCGTACTCTTTATAGGGCATAATTATTCATTCATAAGGATAAAACTAGCTCTAGTACAACTATAGTTCATTCTTCTCCTTCCCCTTAAGGAAGTAAGGAAGGAAGTCAGATCCCTCTTGGAGCCCCAGAACCCAAGTGGGTGTAGAGTGAAGGAAATATGAAACCACACTTTGTTTTTCCCCTATGCCTAATGCAGACCAACATACGATCGTATTAGGTAAAACATCATTCCTTACTTTTTCCGCTGGTTGGGAACCAAACTTGGAAGTGACGGGTGACATTGTAGTTTTAGGTACACGATCGAAAAAAGTGCTTTCTAGGTCTATTTAAAGGTGTGGCCAGCTAGAAACATGAAGAGCCAGAAGCAGTCCCAACAAAATTATGTGAAGGCATATCAATTTCACTTTCACGACATAACCATCTAGCTCCCACTATTCGAAATCCTTCCTTCACTCTAGTAAGACTATATATTGCTGGTTCATTCAAGGAGCAATTATCCTGGCTAGAGAGTTAATCTAAGAAGGGTCGATCATGAACGAATCATGCTCTAATCATCCATATATAGGCACATTTCAAGATCTGGCTGCCTTCATAATTCGGCTAGGGAATTATCTTATCATCTTTAACTATTTTCTACGAGGAACTATTTAGGCAGAAAATGAACAAATACACTAACGAATAGATTGGTAAGTGCTCAAAACAACACCTCGATGTTTGACTACTTGCATGGTGCATAAAAATCCAATCGAGATGGTGTAGCAGCCATTAGCCTTTGAAATGATTGATTCTTATTGAACGAGTTCATTTTGGAAGTGGGTGAATATGATGATTGGGTGGGTCAGGTAAGCTAATTAGAGTGCATTTAATGCCCTAATAGATATAATTTTTTTTTATCATTTTCTACTGTATGTAAACCCTTCCCTCCTGAGCCTAGTAAGTACCTTTTCCCCCTCCTTTCTCCTTGACAAATAGGAAAAGATTAATGGTTATTTCTTTGATAAGGCATATGAATAAATAAGCATTGGGTTTACCAGTGAACTACATGGGAATTATACAATGAAGTTTTCTAGTTCCTCCTTAGCAACACCATCACTATTTATCGTCATGTTGTACAACCTTGAAACCATATGATTACACTCTTCATGCCTTAGTCGTCTTGATCCCATCAATTAACATCCTAGATTTTGTTCCTAATGAGAACCCATACATGGGAATTGGTTCCCTTTGTAAAAGGGAAAATAACATTGTTAAAGGTTGCCTAGGTGTAGGAGAGAGAGTTCACTTTAGATATAATAGAGAGACATAGGGAAATATTTGTGGCAAAAGGTGTTTCACAAGAAGAAGGTGTTGAATACATAGGGTCTAACTATTCGTACCGTACTGTGTTAGAGGAGGCATGTTGTGAGGGTGAATTGGGTATCATGGGGGACCTTATATTCTCACCTAATGTTGATGTGGTCCTTATCTCTCATTGATGAAGGGGGGAAAGGAATCCCACCAATCATAGGTAAACTTACTGAAGTGGCCTACTTTAATAATAAGAAAATTGCTTTAGGTGCCCAGATGAGGAATTATTATTTTTCACTCATCCCGCTAAAAGAAGAGATTTTGTTGGTGGTTTCCCATATGAGCTTGACTTTTGAGTCCTACCTGAAGTGAGGGAGGTGTTTTTCAAGTTCCAAGTGGTTAGGTCAATATCTTCTTGTCTTATGTACCCCTACCTACTAATACCAATAGAGAGAGCATCCATGCCACTGTGATTGAATGAATAAACAAGGTCAAAAAATAAAATCGAGATAGGGCATGCTTCTCTTAATGAAATTATGCCAATAATACTGAAGAAATATGATGAAGAGTAGTCTCCATCAGAGAATGATATTGAAATTGATTCCAATTCAGACCAATTATGGGAAATTGCCTTCAATCTTTCATCTGTCAACCATAGTGGATTTCTCATTACACTAGTAGAAACTAAGAAATTAGTGACTGTGTGACTAAAAATGTTAGTCACCATAGCGTTTACAAGTGAAATACTACAAAAAATGAGCAATCTTAAGTGACCAAACTAAAAACGACTAACATAAATCACCAATTTAGTCACGGGTTAAAATATGTGACTAGCTAATAAGTAATACAACTAAAAATGACTAACATGAATGACTACTTTAGTATAAGAATAAAATACAACTACCTAACAAGTACTACAATAATATGAATCAGTGTTTTATGTTAGTCATCTTAATTGTGTCAACCAATCTAAACTTACAAGTGATAGGAGATTGAAAGGCCGTTAAAGATTGGTTGAAAGGTTATCCTTCCTTAAACTCTTCTTGTGACCTATCACAAGGAGTGCCTTAACAGTACACCATTCACTATCAATCCAAAGCCTCGTGGGCAGGAATATATTTTTTACTAAAAAAAATATTTTATGTATTTTTTAAAAGTCTATTCATTGAATCTAATTGGATCTAGTTCCAATTTGAAATTAATTTGAAGAGAAATTTTATTTTTTAAGACTATAATATCAAATAAAAACTACTTTAATTTCATATTAACTGACCTAGATCCATCTTAACCCTAGATCTATCAAGCATCGAGAGGGATCCAATCTCTCGAGGTGCAAACTTTTTTTTCTAGTGAAAAACTTGAGGAAATGTTTGCACCTCGAGAGATTGGATCCCTCTCAACACTTGATAGTTATAGGGTTAATATGGATCTAGGTTGGTTATATAATACTATATAATATCTGTATTTGTATTTTTGTCTCTTTTTTATTCCCTCTCTCTATCTCACCCCCCAAACATACACACACACTCTCTCCCTCTCTTCCCCTTCTCTATCTATCTCTCTCTTCCCCTTCTCTCCCTATCTATATATATCTTTCTCTCTATTCCCTCCGGCTCTCCTCTCTCCCTCACTTTGTCTCCATTACTCTCTTGTCACCCACTCTCTCTCTCCACCATTATCCCTCTATGTTTTTCTTGTTCCTTCCATCTCCTACCCCCTCCAATTCCATCTCTCTCTCCTCATATCTATATTCCTTCCTCTCTATCCCTTATCTCTCATCTCCCTCTATATCTCCCCCCCAAATCACTCTCCCTCTCTCTCTCTCTCTCTCCCCCGTCCATCTCTATCACTATCTCCCCCCTCCATGTCATTCTCCATCTCTCTCCCTTCCCCTTCTCTCCCTATCTCTATCCTCTCATCTTATTTCTCTTCCCTCCTCCCCTCTCTCCCTCAATCTCTCTTCATCTCTCCCTTCTCACTCCTCTCTCTCTCCACCTCTACCTCTCTATATCTTTATTCTTTCCTCCCTCTCTCCCCCACTTTAACTCCATCTCTCTCTCTCTCTCTCTCTCTCTCTCTCTCTCTCTCTCTCCCACCTCACTCTCTCTCGCCCCCATCACTCTCTCTTTCTCTCTCTCTCTCTCTCTCTTTTCCCCCCAACTTTTTCACTATCTGCCTCCCTCTCTCCGCCCCCTCTCCAACTCTCTCTTAAATTTGATCACACTATATTGTGTTTAAGAAATTATCTAAATTAAAAAAGTTTAATTGGTTGTAAAATATTAAACCTATATTTTGGATCAATCGTGTCAAAGAAAATAATATAATGAAAAACTTTAAAAAATCATGCACTATATTTAATCTATTATAATTAGTCAATTTTCTTGCTCTCACCCCTTCGATCCTTAGCTAAGATGGATCTATGTCGGTTCTTTATATATATATATATATATATATATATATATCTCTATAGCGAGAGAGAGAGAGAGAGAGAGAGAGAGAGAGAGAGAGAGAGAGATAATTTTATTAAAACCTTAATTTAATTTCTATGGGAATATTTTTAGTAGTCGTGAGGATAGAGGGTCTAGATATATCTCAAATTGTAACGTTTTCCCTTTTAGATTCAATTAAAAAAATGTTGTAAAATTAAATTAAAATAAAATATTTTTACTATGAAATATGTTATGGTTTTTTAGCATGTGGTATTGATAAGTCATGGTATTGGCCCATGGTATTGTAACAAAGCCGATTTACAGGTTAATATCCATGGTTAACAATATTGTAATATTGTTATAGAATATTTTGATAGTGAAATAATTTATGTTTTTTTGGGCATGTGGTATTGATAATCCATGATATTAACCCATGGTATTGTAACAAAGGCTATTTTTACAACTTAACAATATCTACCATAATGTGGGGGTGAATATTCATGGTTAACAACCTTGTCATATTGTTATAAAATATTTTGGTTGTGAAATAAGTTATGGTTTTTGGACTTGTAGTATTGATAAGCCATGGTATTGTAACAAAGCATATTCACAAGTTAATAACAAAATCAAAATATAAAAAATTGAATTTTATTATTTTTATTAATGTAAGTTTTTATTATTAATTGAGGCCATATTTAAATGTTTACACTCATCCCAATATCATTTTTAACTTCTTCTTCTTCTTTTTAATTTAGCGTCTTAGGCAAAAATAACAGTTTCTTATTAAAAATAAGTCATTTAACCCAATTGCAATTTATATATTTTATTTTATATTATAAATATTTCTTTTATTTTTTCCATTATAAATATTTCTTTATTTTTTTCATTTCCAGTTTGGGGCTGGGTTCAAATAAAATATTCACATATTAAAACATCACATTGTAGCACTGCATTTTCTCTGCCTTGTTGATATTTGTGTGGAAATTCCAGAAGAAGGAAGATCATCAACATGATCTATGGATTTCATGGGATTCGAACCCTAGATGGAGTTTTCATGGGAAACACCTTAGGAGAGCATCAACGATTAGATGGAGGAAGGGCAAGGTCATTGGGCGTGGAGATTTTGGCCATTTGTACATGGGTATGAATTTGGACTCTGGAGAGTTCTTCCTTTTTACTAAAGATGATTTTTATTCTTATGGGTAAACAATTTTGAGGGTTTATATGATCAAAGCATAAATTTCATCTAGAGTTGAGGGTTTAATGATTATGATAATGCAGATCTTGATTGCAGCCAACAATTCATCAAAAGACAATGCACAAGTAAGCATTTTTCATGTCCTTATTGTACAAAGGGTTTAATGATTATGATAATGTAGATATTGATTGCGGCCAACAATTCATCAAAAGACAATGGAAAAGTAAGCATTTTGCATGTCCTTATTGAACATCTCAGTTCGCTCCTCCCTAACTTTTCTAGGGTTAGAATGCATGAAATTTTATTTTTTTCTTTTCACCTCTTTTTTAGTGGTTGATTGTTCGTGTAATGGACTCTACCATGCCCAAATTAAAAGGGCTCGAGTGATGAAAGTAAATTTTCTGGTAGGATGCAAATACTAGACCTTCCTCAAACTTTGTTAAATGAAATTAAAATTTCTTGTAATCATGAACATAAAATCTTTTATGTTTCATCCTTAGATTTTGACCTCAATGCCTACAGTTTTAAGCCATGTTACTATATTTTAGGTAGAATATACTTAGATCCATTAAACCTTACAACTCTCCAAATCTTAGGTTAATTTCATCTAAAAAGAAGGAACCTAAATGAATTTTGCAATTTAGACTCAATGCTTACAGACAATGATTAAAAATGGAAGAACCCAAATGGTCTGATAAATTTTACCCACCCATCAATTTCCAAGACCTTTTCTATTATTCTGAACCTAAACAGAGAGAGTAGAAGAAGAAGAGGAGCCTGGATGAGGTGGACCCTGACCTGCTTGATACTTTTCAAAAGTTGGGCATGCCCTTGACTAGAAGAAGAGATTGACCAACGTTGTTGTAGATGTTGTTTTTGACAGTGTTTTCATTGCTACCATGCATAGGTAGACTCTATAGGTAGTTGAGGTTATCTTTTGTTCATTATAAGAGGTAATTCAGGAGTATCTTGATCTAGTTAGGAAGTAGCTTGACAGGGTTGTTCCTCCCACTGATAACTATTATGATACATTGTATTTTTTTTTTTTTTTAGTGATAGCTTCTTCTATTAAATCCCCAAGCACAATTTGTCACCCATGGAAATATCCAGTTATTTTAGGATGAATGAGATGGAGACCAGGCAGTTTGAGAGGACTCTTATTGTTGTAGATGAGAGGAGTTATGTGAGGTGAGAGGATTTCTGTGACATATATTGAAGGATGCACTGCACCATTTTATGACACCAATCATCTCCATGCCAAAATAATGGATCTCTATTGCACCGAGGGAGCAACGATAAAGTATTCCATTGTAAAGAATTGGTATCTCGGGGACGAGGAATGAAAACGAGGGATTTATAATTTTATTACGAAAAGAGGTTTGTGTGATGGAGACAAAACAAGGATTCCATGGACCTGAGTAGAGATTGGCTCGATAATCACTTGGAAATACTCAAGCATTGTTTTGAAAGGCGATGATGCAATTGGAGAGTTCTATTCTATTGCCTTGAAAAATAACTATCAATAGGGGGGATAAAGATGATCCATATAGGGAAGAATTGTAAGAGTAGGATTGTTTCTAAAATTATATCTATAGGCAAGTCAAGGAACTATTACAAAGGATTAGTGCAGGTGCAACCAAATTCTTAGAATGCAAGGAATTTTTCACAGTGTGATTCGATGCTCATCGATGACCAAGCAACTGCAAATATTTATCATTACATTCAAGTACAATTTGAGTTTCATTCTAAAGTCTCTAATTTCATTTATTGATAATCCTTCTTGTGTCCTTGTCTCTCTTAATTTCATTGTGGTAGGATTGGAATGGGTTAAAAAATCAAGCATTTCATTGAGTAAAACAGACACCCACATGTCACTACATGTCCTTGTGTATACTCTCTATTTTTTATACAATTAGAAGTGACCAATATGATGTGTGCACAACTAAAAATCATAGCAGGCATGATGAATCCAGTATTAGCATGGAAATCGAAACCAAGAATCATAAAATATCAATAAATTTGTGACATCGAGTAGAAAAAATTAAAAGATTCTATGCCAACATTGTCTATTTAGTGCAAGATATTACTAATATTTCATAATTTTTAGAGATGCTGGATGTCATCAAGATGCCCTCAAGCAAAGTTACTGACTTGAAGATAAGATGGTCAGTGCAACTATTTACTTTAAATTGGCTAAATTTTGGTAATTAAAACAAGACTTTTGAAAATCACTAGAAACACCACCCCTCTTTATTTTAAATAGGCTAAATTTAGGTTATTAAAACAAGTTTGAAAATCACTAGAAACACCACCCCCGCATCATTTTGTTTCCAGTTGTACAAGATAATATTGAATAATATTATGATCACTTCCATTAAATTGATCGTACATAAAATAACAAACAAGGTTGGTTCTTTTAAAAGCTATATCCATTATTAAATATAAGATATGACAAGGATGGCTTGTAATTTTAAAGGCTATATCCATCACCAAATATAAGATAAGAGTTAATGAGATGAGAAAAAGTTTGTCTTCATATAAAATGTAAATGTCATATTACTTATAACTCATGTATATTGTATCTTATTGTGCATGTGTTAATTGTATAACTTCTTTTTTTTTTGCTGAAGCAAGCGTAGTGCCTTCTATATCATTAAGCCAATCAAGAATTTACATAGAATACAAAAGTCCAACTAACCCGTGGACCTTGGCAAAAAAAGATACCCGCCTTAAAAAAGACCTTCAACCTGGCAGAAAATGCCACCTAACTCTGGAAAAAACTTACAAAGAAAGTGCCTAGAGGGCGGAAAGACAAAAGAAAGCAGCAGAGCCCTCCTGACACAAGCACACCAAACATACCAAAAGAACCGAAACCAAGTAACCCCGTGCCAAACTACGGACGAGAGAGAAATGCCCAAAAGAGTCAAATGAAGTTCAAATTTCCTGCCTGCCAAACTGCTCGATCATTCCTGACCGTAGATCTACTTCACCAGATCCAATGGTTGAGATCCATATTACGCAACACAAGGTTCCCGAACAATAGCGCCTAGGGAGGGCGGTTTATTTTTTCTCTCTCCTTCCACGTGTAAGTTCCCCAATGGAATCGCTCCCATGACATTAAAACCACTTCCGTCTGAGTGCCGTGCGATTGCCAGAAAACCACCCGTACAGCTAATTTTCTTTTCGCCGATGATAAAAAAGAAAATTGCGGTCACCGGAGAAGCTATGTTTTCCGTTCCTCTCCTTCATTTGTCAGTCTCTATGATAAAACTCTGGATTGCTATGAGTCTCTCTACAGCACTCCCACCCATCCTTAATCACTTTTTGAAGGGCGGTATCCGTGCCAGCCTCCATGCCACGTGTCATGCTCCTAGTGGAATCGCTCTCCCAAATACAAAACCACTTACCATTTTGAAGACATGCGATCATCGGAAACCCGCCTTTCGCCAGATTGACGAACCCGGAAGCGAGAAAAGATCGCCTGCTGTTGCACTCCATGATATGCCCTTTCTGCCATCTCGTACCATGAAACCAGAAGTTGATCCTGGGTCTGAATCAGAGATAAATCCACAAGGGGCCAACCAAAAACCTGGGAAACCTGGTCGAGATGATTTGGGGGAAGATGCACCCGAGCCTGACTCTCAGCCGCTCTGTTTCGTCTTGCTGGATTACGTTAGAACCTCTCAGCGTCATCAAATCATGGAATTCCCCCCAGCTTGATTTCGAAAAACCTCCCTGTCCTCCACGGCTTGATCCTCGCAGATAGCCTTTAGACGGCATGGAGGAATTTCTTGCCACTTTTTAGCCATTCCACCTTCTGTGCTACTCACACCTTGATTGGCCAGAAAGTTGGCTAGTTTATTGGCATTACGTCAAATGTGGTTGAAACTTATGGTTCGAAGGCCCTGTAGGTGCATTTGGATTCTTTGATAAACCTGAATAAGTTTCCAATGATTCGAGACACTTTACGGCCTGGAACCACCGCTGATTCTTTTTATTGAATTGATGATTATCTCAGAGTCTGCTTCCACAATGATATTTGAGTGCTGATTCTGTGATAGAAACTCCAGACCCTGCTCCAGAGCCATCACTTCTGCCATATTATTAGTTGCTCTGCCTAAATGGTAGTGGAAGATAAATATAATGTTGCCCTTGTCATCCCTTAAAGCTCCTCCATAACCCGCAGTTCCCGGATTGCCTTTAGAGGCCCCATCAATATTAAATTTCAGAAAGCCTTTCGGAGGGGGTTGCCAGTAGTCCTTCTCTGTAACCATGGTTTTGTTCTTTCTGGTTCTACCTTGAGGAGTTATTCCTTGCATTCCCAGTTGCCTAAGAATTCTCTGCTCTTCTTCTGTGGGGGGATTCGAGGGGATATTATTAACCGTGGAACTCACTGTCTCTCTGATCTGTTTCAAGATAAGGTCTAGAAGATGTTGTGCTGTAGACTTGTCATTCTTGAATATTCTTTTATTTATTTCTTTCCAAATGTTCCAGATAATAAAGCAGGGTGTGAAAGCCCAGGCCAAATTTAGGGCTTCATTCTCCTTGAAGTTTTTTCTCCAGTGGATTAGTGTGTTAGTGATACTTCCTCTGTCCCTATCAGACTGCTGGAAAATTGAAGCAAACGATTCCCACAGCCAAGTAGTATAAGAGCAACTGTTGAGAATATGTTCCATTGTCTCCTCTTGCTCCTCACAGAGCTGACATCTAGAGGGCCCCAAAATTCCCCTTCTCCTAATATTGTCCCAAGTCAAAATTTTCTTGTGATGAACCAGCCAAATAAAGATCTTGATCTTCATCCATCCTTTCTGTCTCCAAAAATATGTCCAGGTTTTGTCTAGAACAGTATAAATTAGCCCAAGAAGAAGACCCTTAGCTTCCTTGAGATTAAAGGCTCCTCGCTTGTTGTTACCCCATCTCAATTGATCCTGCCCATCTGTTTTTAAGATCATCCTTTGCTTGAGCAAAACCCCAAGAGCCTCTACTTTGTTTTTTAGGGGGTTATCCTCTCCACATTCAATGTTTCTCCAGCTTCTCCATTTTTCAGAGGTATGTGAAAGATCCCAAAAGTCCTTAACTTTGATTAACCCTTGGGCATCTGTTTCCTGCTTGAGGCCTACAAAATTCTCTGTTAATAGTGTTGGTTCCTGCTACCATTTGTCCTCCCAAAAAAGAGCCAAATCTCCTGATCTAATTTCCCAGAAACTATTCTTTTGAACTAGACTTCTATTCTCCTAGGCTCTGTTCCATATGTAGGAGCCTTTTATAGTTCCAGAAATTCTTATGAGATCATTATTATGCCATAGGCTGGCATATTTCTCTTTCCATATCCTGGCCCACTGTGCTTTTGGCTCCTGCACCCATCTCCACCAAAGCTTGGCTCCTAGAGCTTTACAAAGAGTCTCTTGATCGTCCAGGCCAAGGCCCCCCTGACTTTTGGGTTTGCAAATTTTTTCCTAGGAAACCAACACCCATTTCTTTCTAGTTTCCTCTTTTCCCCACAGGAAATCTCTTTGAATATCTCTAATTTGCTCTAAGACACCTTTTGGAGCTGGGAGAGCTGATAACATAAAAACTGGGATGGATTGAAGCACAGCCTTAGTCAGGACTAACCTGCTGGCTAGGTTTAAGGTCCTGAGGGTCCAATTTTTTACTTTATCCTGCATTTTATTAAGGACCGATTCCCAAATACTCTTATGCATGGGTTTGGCAGTAAGAGGTATTCCTAAATATTTTGAGGGAAGGGAATCTCGTTGGAATCCAAGAATTCTTGAGATATTTATTTGGATAGCAATGTTAGTACTAAAAAAGAAGATTTTTGATTTAGAGAGGTTGACTTCCATACCTGTGGCCAGGGCAAAATCTTTAAGAATTTGTTTGTAGGCCAAAGCCTCTTTGACAGTTGGAACGCCTTGCAGTAAGGTATCATCAACAAATTGTTGATGAGTTAGCACAGAATCGTTCTCTGAAATTTGAAGACCCCTAATTTTACCCATATCCTTGGCTTGCTTGATGGATCGCCCAAGCCCTTCCATCATAAGAATAAAGAGGAAGGGAGAAAGAGGGTCTCCCTACCTGAGGCCTCTAGAAGGATTGAAGATTTCTGAGGGGGATCCATTGACCAGAATGGAAAAGCTGGAGGAGGACACCAGCGCCATAACCCATCTAACCCAGTTGTGGTCGAACCCAAAGGCATAGAGAACCTTCTTGATATAAATCCAATTCACCTTGTCATACGCTTTAGCAATGTCCAATTGCATGATCATCCCCACCTGTTTTTTGCTGGTAAGCGTATGCACCACTTCTTGAGCTTGAATAATGTTGTCTAGAATCTGTCTTCCTTCCACATAACCTAATTGTTCCTCAGACACTAGCGAGGGGAGGAGAGGTTTGAGTCTATTAGCCACTACTTTGGCTATTAACTTGTACACCACATTACACAAGGCAATAGGTCTGTACTTGTCTGCAGAATGAGCTATGTCCTGTTTGGGAATAAGGGAAATGAAGGAGGTGTTGAGAGCTTTCAGGATCGTTTTGCTTCTCCTGGAATCCTCCACCACATTCACAATGTCCTCTTTGACAATATGCCAACACGCTTTAAAAAAATCCACATTGAAGCCATCTGGCCCTGGTGCTTTGCCATTATGCATATCTTTGAGCACCTCGCTGACCTCCTCTTCCACAGTTGGTCTATTGAGGTTAAAATTGTTCTCTCTGGACACTAGTTTGGGGATGTGCCCTGTGATTTCCCTGATGTACTGATCCCTATCTGGATTGTTTTCTCGAGTGATGTTCCATAAATGTTGAACAAGCACAGCTTCAATATTTTTATGAGTAGTCTGAAAAACCCCTCCCTCATCTTTAATCATGGAGAGTCTATTGTGAGCTCTGTTATCCATAGTGGATCTGTGAAAAAATCTGGTATTTCGTTCTCCTTCCTTGAGCCATTGAATCTGGATTTTTGTCTCCAAAATATTTCCTCTTGTTTGCATAAATTTTCCCAAACTAGATGGTATTTGTCTGCCTGCTCACTTTTGTCTTTGTCAAATCCATCGTTTATTAGAGCCTTGTTGATTGCTAGCATTCTAATTTCCACTGCTTGTTTTTCCTCAAAAATGTTACCAAAATTTTTTTGGTTCCATTCCTTTAGTCTTAACTTAATGTGCTTTAATCTTTTATGAAGAAGGTACATCTTAGATCCTTGTATTTGTAAGTCTTCAGCCCACCATTTTTAATATTACTAAGGAAATCCGGGTGGGAGAGCCAGATGTTCTCGAATCTAAAGGGTCTATTCCTAGGAGAATCAATAACTTTGATTTCCAACTGAACCGACCAGTGGTATGAACCGCCAAAAGGAAGCACTCTGGCTATGATTTCACTATTTAGAAACATTAATTTCTCCGAAATCAAGAACCTATCTAACTTAGACACTACTAGTGCCTCACCTCCTCTTTCATTGTTCCAAGTAAACAGGCCATTGTTTGAATCTGACTCAACCAATTTCATATTGTTTATGAATGATTGAAATGCTAGGGAGTCTTTGTTGAGCAATCTGGTACCTCCTTTTTTCTCATGTTAAAATCTCCTCCCATGATCCACGAAATTTGAGTCTGTCTACTCTTGAGGTCCCTAAGGGCTTCTAACAATCTGAGTTTGTCCTCTAATTTTTGAGGGCCATAAACATTTGTAACTAGTAATGTTTCCGAAACCCCAACAGGTTGAATGACCGCTGAAAGATAATTTCTTGATGCTTCTGCATCCAAAATGTTGATCCTTTGGGGATTCCAAAGAGTAATAATACCCCCCGTTGTGTTCTCCACTTTAACCTCCAAAAAATTATATTTAAAGAGCCAGTTGCTGTTTATGAGTCTTATTTTTTGAATGGAACATTTCATTTCCTAGATGAAAATCATGTCCGGCATATCTTGTTTCATTCTATGACTAAGCAATCTTTGTTTTCTTTTACTTCCTAGACCTCTGATATTCCAAGATGTAAATTTCATTATTAAAGACTAGAAAAGGAGTAACTGGTTAGGTCTTTCATCTTACCCGAATCTATTATTAGCTTTCCACACTCCATCAAAAGTTCCTTTTGCTTTTTCCGGCCTCTCTTTTTACCAATATTTCTAGGAGCTAATACCGGGGTTGGTTTCATTATTTTCACTCCTTTGTTTTCTGGTTTGTCAGTGGTTATTCCTGTTTCTAACCCTCCTTTCTACGTCTTCCATAAAAACAACTGTTGTACTCTGTTGCAGTCCTCCTGGGGTAGTGAATCTATCCCTCCCGTGGTACCCTGCATTAAGAACCCTTCCAGATCTAGGTGTTCCTTTTCTAGAATTTCTTGTAGTTCATGATCTTCCAGATCTATTTCACTTTGGGTCATTTCCATATCCATTTCTGCTTCAGTCTCGCTATTCATAGTTTCCTGCCTGTTACAAATCTCTTGTGTTATGATGTAGTTCTCCTCCTTCTCTTTTTCATTAGGTCCTTCCTCCATTGCTTGGTCTTCCCTTGACATTTCTTCCTTTTCTTCCAGTTCTTGAAACCTGTTCGTGTTGATCTTTTGCCCCTCGCTGCGTTGTTTCCTTGATCCCTTTCTACCTCCTTTTCCTTTACCGTCCACTTTTTGAAAGCTTTTGGTTTCCTTCACATTTTTAGGTTCTCCTTTATTATCTGCTTTACTTAGAGGATAGTCTCTAATCAGGTGACCATGTTCGTGGCATCTGCGACATTTGAACGGGACATGCTTATAATCCACCGTTTGGACCCATTCTTCATCAAAGACTTCTAGGATTAATTCCTTCGGGAAAGCACCCGATAAATCCATTTCTACGCATATTCTGGCATAGGAAGTATATTTACCCCTTCTCGCAGCTTCCGAAGCTTTCACAAAGCATCCTAACTTATTGCCAATGGCAGCAAGCGACCCATGTCGCCAATAATCGAGAGGTAGGGAATAGAGCCTTACCCAAACAGGTACCGAGGTGAAAGTCTCCCTTTCTGGTACGAAGTTCATTTTCCATGGCCTCATATAGAGGCCTGCTGCTACAAAAAAGTAGGGTCCTCCTTCGAATATTCTGTCTTTATCTTCAATGTTAGTAAATACCACGGTAAAAAAACCCTTTGACCCCAGATGGAGATCAATACTGCCTTTGGGTTTCCAGTGGTATTTGATCCATGTTTGTAAAGCCTTTTCAAAGGGCCAAATTCCCATAAATTTGCAGATTATGGCGTACGTTCCCATATGGTCCCTGTGCTCCTCCAGAGTAGGGTCATTCAACACAACTCTCGGAGTAATCTCCGTTTTGGGTCTACACCTCCCCTTTTGCTTTTTGTCCCCTATTCCCTGGCTTTTGTCTTCTTCCTCTTTGTCCTTTGTGCTATTGTTTCCCTTGGTCCTGGCCCCGTCTGACTCCTTTTCATCATTTTCCTCCCCTTCTTCCCCAGACCCTCTGACTTTACTCATTGGTGCCTTGCCTCTACCGGAAATTTCTTCCTTGTAGGAGGGAGTGGAGCTCCCTCCTCTGCTATACTCCATAGGGAGCCACCTTCAAGCTCCTCTGTAACCCTAATATCGTGCCCTCGAGTTCGCCCAGTCTCCCGCCATTAATTGTATAACTTCAATCTGGGTAATTTTTTACATTTAAATTGTCAAATATGTAGAAGTTACATTACACTAGATTAAATCTGCACACAAATAAAATATCAGAAATATGGCAGGGGAATGAGTAAGCATTTTCACACACTGGTTTAAAATTTCCCCTTGGTTGGTGAAGAAATAATTCAATGCTATTTTTGGTGGAGTATTAAGTTATTAACTGAAGATAAAAAAATGTTAGTTTCTTAAATGACTAAAAAAGGATGTTTATAATGTTATATAGAAGTTACATTTCATGTAGCTATATCTACCATGACATAACTATAATATTCCAACTCCATTTATTTATATAGAAGTTACATTTCATGTAGCTACAAAAGTTAAATTTACGTGTTTTAGATAGAAGTTACATTTTACATAGCTATATCTACCCTAACATAAATATAATATTCCAACTCCATTTTTTTCACACTTTTCAACATTTTAAAGATTTGACTATTTTAGGTGATTATGCAATTAAATAGTTGATATTGTTTAAGACATCTCCTATTTGCAACATTTTGAATTCTTAAGTGGGATCTTGGGTAGGCTTTTGTTACTACCATATATCATGTTTTAAGTAGATGGTGTTTTATAATTCACCCAAGAGACTTTAGGAGCAACCTTTAATTGCATGCTTGTTTCCATTATACATCTAATATTTGCAACATTTTCCATGCGAAGAACCCAATAGCCCATGTTGAACATGAAGCAAGTACCTCAAAATTTCGGGAATATCAACTGTTGTATTTCTAGAGGGGGGTAGATCCATAGAAGGCAATGACAACTATCATAAATGGCTTTTGTCGGGTTGTATTTAATGAAAGCCCACTAGAATTCACTACTAAAGTAAATCAACTGATGACTTTGAAGCTTGAAGGTAGTGTTGAATAGGTGTTGTAAGGTATCTCTATAACACTAACTATCTACACGATTCTAATTCCATGAGATGGTGTCTCAATAACACTATTGTCCAATGACAGGTGCTAGATGTAGATAGCTTTCTAATGTCCTACAGGTAAATCATATCATTATACTTCTATGAAATCTCAAAATGTGTTCAAAGTTGGTCTCAAATAAGGAAATAAGTATGTACCCTTGAATTTATCTATGTTGTAAGAAGATAAAGAATAAATTCGTCATTGCAAATAATTGGGATCTACCATGTAAGTTTACTTTACTACATGAAATTCTTGATTTTTTAGATCCCAACTATTAGGGTTGAATTTATTTTTGTTGCAATGAGATTAAGAATAAAGTTCTCATTTTAATCACTAAAATCTACCATGTAAGATTTGTTCACTACATGAAATTGTTTATTTGTTAGAGCCCAACTTAATAGGATTATAAAGAGTCCTCTTTCATGACAATATTTATGAATGCTCTATTCTTGCTTAAAGAATTACATATTATAGAAAAGGTGGAAAATATATGAGATGCAGTTGAATGGTTTCTGTTTTAAAATGTGTGGAGGGAGTATAAAATCATTTTTAGTTGCATTCAAATATTTTGGAGCACTCACTAAAGTGCTTCATTTTCCTCCTAGTTAATTCCATTTCTACTATCCCAATGCTTCTAGAAGTCCTTCTCCAAAGTGATCTCTTAACTATCTTGTAGGGAAATGGATTACTTGATTGGAACCCACATATTACAATTTTATTAGGAGCAACGGATGAGAAATCTTCATATTCTTCAATATATTCCACAAGTTAAAATCACATCGAACGATTTCCTTTATGTTTAATTGATACGACAATCACTCGAGCATTTGTTAGGATTTAGAGACCTTTTTCAATGATTTTTTTCTTTTTTCTTTTTTCTTTGAAAGTTATGTTCTCAATTAAAGAAATTAAAGAAAAGGTGAAAATGATGCAAGGGAAGGATTTTCTAGTTTAGTGCCTAAGAATGCCTTGCTAATGTGAAGGGCTTGGTATTTTCTTGCCTCAAGATTAGTTGCATTTGACTTCCTAGTATTTCTTTTAATTTCATTTGTGTTGTGTTTATATTGTTATCCTTGAAGTTGGTGATCTACTGTGTGTGTAATAAGAAGTATTAACTACTAAGCACTCTGAAAGGTGATATTAATGGATGACTGACTTTAAATGTCCCTACTTGACACTTTAGTATTACATGATCATGCAAAGAAATTATTAATCAATATTAAAGGGAAGATGATTAACGTGTAGTGTTTCTTGGTTTGTCATATAATTACTGCATTTTGACCCCTAATAATATATTTGAGGCTACTTTTTGGTTGTTACTTGTGGAGCTTCCCTTTGGCTCAAAAAAACATCGAGGATAAATGTCCATTGCATTGGCATTGGACATCATCAAAGAGGAATTCACCAAAAGCAATAGAGGACATGGGAGCAATTGGTATAATGAGAAGATAACCGCTAGAGAAATGCCAAGGCACCATAATTTCTTGTGTATTTGGATTCCCTTGAAATTAACTAGTCACAAAAAGTACCATTTTTTTCCGAATATTTTCATGTATACAGAAATACTAAAAATGCAATTTTAGACTAATTATTCAAACTAATAATTATCTTATAGTCATAATTTATAATTAAATAGTATAATATGATTAATATTATAGGACACAACTAAAGGGTTTGACTGTGAGGGGCATTGTGACAATATATGTACACTTCTCATTGTATTAGAAAATCATCGCTCAGAGTGTGATATCAATCCAACGAAATGTACTCCTAGAGGCCATTGTGGGATTTTATTTTTAATTTTTTGTGGAAAAGTGGTGATATATGTTCTCAGGCCTTAGTGTTCTGCTTCCCTAAGGTTTTGACACTACTCATAGTTAGCAACTTCATTCAACCAAGTGAGGTACTCCTCTTGGAAATTTGAATCATTTTGTCTCCATAATCCAATATGATGTTGGATCAATATCATGATCCTAAAAACATAGGTCATAATAGCAAGGAACTTTTATTGTGGGCAAAAGAATATCCAAATTTAAGGAACATGACTCTTTTAGAACAAGCAATAAGGATATTTTTTACATTGATTTTTTTTTCTCCATTTGTTTTCACAAGTTATCTATTGCTTGATATTTTTAACATGTAACTTAGTTGGTATGATTGTGCCTAAGGTTTTGTTGAAGGTTGAATACTAAGTTCCTAAGGTGTTATTTTCTATGGTGACATTTTATTTTCTTTGTTTATACAGGTCATCTAGCCGCATAGTGGCCACTATCAAATGTTGAGGTATATGTTGTATAAATATTTTATAGTCTACTTTATTTTATATTCAAGTATTCATCGTCTTTCATGTTTTATACTCTGCATTGTATCTTCTTTCATTTTCAGGAGAGGAACTCAATATTGATGGTAAGAAGCAATAACACTGAAGTGACAAATGCAAAATGAGAGAGAGAAGAGAATCTGTCTAGTGATACCCTTAGAGCCAATATCTTCGTAAGACACACTCATACAGACTGATGGTCAAGCCTTCAAAGTTGGTGAATTCACTTGCAATGCTTTGGAAACACAATGGTAATGTTTTGAAATGATGAAACAATATTTCATGTGTAAATTGTAGTCCAACCGATATTAAGTTGGAAACTCATATTGTAATACTTGATGTTTTATATAATAAAATTTATATGGTTGAAATTATTTTTATTTGCACTTGATATTATTTAGTCTTGTAATTAACATATGTAACTTTGTGTTATCATATTAGATAAACATGCACATTTTAAGGATTTTTTTTTTTTTTTTATTATTATTATTATTATTATTATTATTATATATATATATATATATATATATATATATATATATATATATATATATATATGTATATATATATATATATATATATTTTAATTTAGTCGCAAAATCATACTAATTAATTTATGTTGATTAATAATGAATACACAAAATCAATCTAAAACTACTAAATTAGTAGTTTATGTTAATTAATGATGATCACAAATAAAATGAATATATGACTAAGTTAGTCATTTATAATGATTATGAATGAAATTAATAGAAACCACTAAATCACTCGTTTATATAATGAATATGAAAATACCAAAAAAAGATAAATGACTACAGCAAATGATAAATTTTTTATTAAAATGATAACTAAATTTTGCATATATATGACTATTAGTAGCTAATTTACAGTATCTTATAACACAACTAAAATTTAGTCATATTTCTTTGGCCATTAATTGGTTTCAAATGATGACTAAAATTTGCATATATATGACTATTAGTAGCTAATTTACGGTATCTTATAACACGACTAATATTTAGTCATATATCTTTGGCCATTAATTGGTTTCAAACGATGACTAAAATTTGCATATATATGACTATTAGTAGCTAATTTACAGTATCTTATAACACAACCAACATTTTGGTCATATTTCTTTGACCATTAATTGGTTTTCTCGAGGATTCATATAGTAATATATTTTGTTGTATATTTGGTCATTAATTGTGACAATTAATGACTAAACCAATGAAAAATTAATGACCAAATCACTGACTAAATATACTACTAGATGGTAAAATTGAGGAAACCAATTAATGACTAAGCTAAAAATGACTAAAAGTTGGTCACGTTATAAGATACTGTAAATTAGCTACTATTGGTCACCACTGAAAAATGGTCGTTTATATGCAAATTTCAGTTTTTTTTTTTTAGTAAATAATTAGTCATTTTGTACTAATGTTAGGATAGTAATAGAGAAATATAAAGAAAATCACAATGATAAGGTTTTCATCTTGGGAAAAGTATGTTGAGATTGTTTAGTCATTATTATCTCACTTGAAATTGTTCTACAACATGAGCTTCTATGGGCTTTCCAAAGGTTGAATAAGAGTTCCTTTAATACTAAATAAATGACTTGTGATTTTGCCATGGAGAGGTTACTATAAGCCTCCCTGTACAATGTTATTACATTTATCCTAACACTAATGCTTAGAGACATTGATCTATGGGTAGGAATAACGTAGATCTATTCCTTTCATTCGATAGCTCTACTCCTTTCTTTGGCGACCAAATAATCAAAATCCAAACAAACTGAATTACACCATGTAACATCTAAAATACACAACTCACCAAATACAAAGCTAAAATATGAAAATGTATCATGTAGTGTTTGTACATAAGTTATATTTTTTGCCTTTGTTTCCACAAAATTTGGAAGGCCTTCTTCGAAGTCCATTTTCACTAGGATCCTAACTACAGATCTCTACACCGATGACCGAAAAATTGAATAAATACTTTCCAATGCTATTAGCAATTGCATTAAACATTTTCGCATATTAGAATCAAGCATAATGTTGGAAATTGGAAATTTTACCCATACTCATTGTACATTTTCCCTTGACTATTTTCAAGGCAATGACCAATTAATATATAAATTTTCGAATATATAATATAGTTGGGGAAGAGTTGTCACTATTAGTAACTCGTATACCATTGGGATAACCCATCTCTACGCATATAGGTATGTATCTTACCTTGTGTAGATTCTGATAGCATATTATAAACTCAATAATTATGCCAAACCAACAAGAGTCTTGTTCACTCGTTATGATTCACCTATAGCTACTAGATGTAAGGTAGGACAGAAAACCTAAGTAAGAACAAAACCACTCACTATGAGAGCCAGCCATAGAGATCAAATACACAGTCCATAGCCTACTTTCATAAATGTTGTCCTTCTAATCGATAAAATTCTTATTAATAAGCATTAATTTCTTCAAATGATATACATGGATGGACAGTTGTATTATTCATAAAATGAAGGTCAACCATTTATCAATAAATCCATGATAGATATTTCTTTTATGAGACAACCTTTGCAACACCTTGAGTGTCTTTCTCTGAGATTTGAGGGAAATTTTGAGTAGTATGCTTCTACTAGTCACTCACCATGGGATTGCGAATCTAGCCATCTGGATTTTTCTCATAGAACTCTTCACAATGCATGTAGTCTCCATTGAGCTTTCTCCAATAAGAAGATGTAAATGTTATTGAGACATATTCTAATCTATTAGCTAAAAAAAAATCTCACCCACTATCTACATTCAAAGGCGAGATAAAACAAGGATTTTCAAAAAGTAATATGGTTTCTCACACAAATTCAAAGTTTGCATAAAGGGACACTAATGCAACCAATTTTATCTAGAAAAATAATGCCCTAACCATGGTTTACCAAGAAAACAAATTAGCCATAATCGTTTACCATTACATGACAATCAATCTTGATGATGAATTCTGTGACAACAAGAAATAGAATACCAGGAAATCCCATGAATCTATATCCTATGCTAACTGAACTGAACATGAAACAACTATAGAGGCACATGAAGCTACACACTAACACTTATCAAGCTAAAAGTTATACGTGTAATGCATGTAAAATATGAGAGTGTATGTTATTTTTTAAATGAATTAAACTTATAATATGAAATAACATAGAAACTAACAAAGTAATAGAGCACTTGGCACAGTCCATGCATTGTTGTTGAATATGACAAGATAACAAAGATATTTTTGTGGTGGGATAGAATCACAAAGATTTAGGCTCCATGAATTGAAATTATCTAGTTCTGGTTAAGTACTGACTTGAAAGGATTAAAATTGTATGGACCGGGCTTTACAGAACAAAAGATACATATTTCTTTGTTCACGTCAACCCTAGCATTGTAGTTTGTGTCAACCATACCAGGAAGGTGATCGTTATGGGAGTCGCATATGGAAAATATTACGTGAATAGGTAAGTGCAGAAAACTAATGGCTGCTTGCTTAACCTATCAAATGTCCATCAAGTTTCCATCAAATGATAGAGACCTCTCTCTTGAATTGAATGTAAGAGGTCTTTGTGGTGGGGCATTTATTAAATGCACTTGCAGGGCCATCACTTCAGTCTGTGAAGAACCAACAAAAGGAGTAGAAAAAATGGACTCAGAAGAAAGCGACAGTAGTCCAGTTAAGCCCAAGAAGAAGAAGAAGGAAAAATATAAAACTCATGCTAAAGGAAAATAATGTGTTCGTACCCAAAAGTCTGCTACAAAATTCTTCGCAGAAAAAAACAACATTGCTGGTTTTGATAACCTGGGAAAGAGTCTTTATGTGATGATGCATGAGCTTATGGAGAATGCACTTGATTCTATGGAATCCATTGGTGAACTTCTAGAAATTGAAGATGCTATAAAGGAGATTAGTAAATCCACTTTAGGAAAAAAATAAGTTCCATCAAATGCCCTCAAGTTCGTTGTAACACCGTCCTCCCACATCTACCCAAGTAACCGACCAACTAGGGTAAACATGTGATGAGAAGTTACTATGATATGATTTGACTCCCTATGTGTCATTTAGGGAAGTGGAACTGGCAGAACACATCACACAAACCTTCCACATAAGCAACAAAACTCCCAAGAGCCACTCCAACGACTCAGGTAACCAGCCCCTGGGTCCCACTGAGTTTTTAGACCATTAAACCCTAGACGCTCCCTTGATATGGACAAGCATGCATCCAAGAGGGTCCATACACTCCCACATAATGGGTATGCATTCGTTTGGGGACTTTTCTCCTAAGAACTGTGCCTGCGACTTCGAGATTTGTGCCACTTTTTTAGGCCCAAATCGCAAGTCATTGGCCAGAACTCAATGACACTTTCAGAACTGAAGGTTAACAACAGAACAATGATAAAATTGAAATTACTTGAACAAGGACTTGATTATACCCCTACTAGCCATAACAGGCATTTCGTCAAACATGTCACAATTATATAATCTACAGTTTTAAACAAAAGATCTGAGTATAGGGGTCTCATACTCATCTGAGAATCACTAAGAAGCACTGGTGCCTCAACACATTAGATGCAGTTTCATCCATTAGGCCATAGATACATTATTCATTCATTTACAAGTAAAAACATGATGAGAGCCATACATAGCCACTGTCATAAACATGTTCATAACCAACATAATAGAAACAAAATACCAAGGAAAAAAACAACCATATAATCCACATATAAATGAGTATAATACTCATGAATTAACATGGAGAAATAACCTCATATTAATGATGCAAAGGCCAACCAGGTTCAGGAATTCCATGAACCACCCAACCATAGACATGGTTGAGCCAAATCTATCTTCATCTAGTCACCCCCGTGCCATATTCCAAACATGAATGTGGGATCTCATAAAACACGGGAAACAAAAGCATCCATGGCTTATAGAGGCCAAACCAACTCAACCCATCAACCAGTGATTCCACCTCACGGTCTGAAATCACAAAACTATCACCAAATTGGTCTCTACCCAAGCCTTCCAGAGCTCAAGAGCATTTGTTCCAACCAAGGCTTCCAGGACTAGTAACTCAACCCATAGCTATCACTGAGCTTCCAGAGCATTTGTCCAACCATGGCTTCCATGACTAGTAACTCAACCCACCATGGGCTTCCAGAGCGTTTTTCTAACCAAGGCTTCCAGGACTAGGAACTCAACCCAAGCTATTACAGGGCTTCCAGAGCATTTTTCCATCCAGGGATAAGTCAACCCAAGCTAAAGGAAACATGAGAACCAACTCGAAAAATAAAGAAATGAAACAACAATGCCATGACTATCTAGGAAATGGAAAGGATAGGACAATCCATTGTCAATCCAGGAAATCCTCCATGTCAATGATAGATCATGACCAATAACCACATGCATATGCCATGCATGCCAAAACTAGTGAGGAAAACATACATGCAACTCGATAATTGCAAGAAAAACTCGTTGTAGCTGTTGATCTTGATGTCGTCTTGCACTTTCCTGCTCTCCCTTTTCCTTCTTGCTCCAAAATTCCAAGTATGCCACACTCTCCAAAAGTGCTCCAAGAAAACTCTAAGTGTCCAAGAGTATGAGAGAGAGAATAGAGAGAGAGATCCAAAACTGAACTCACAAAAGTCTATGAATTGATCCTCAGAAGCCTTTTTATTAATGAGGCCTCTATTTTCTTCATTTTCCATTATTTTCCTCCTCACATGCAACCTGTGACCTTTCACCTCCCTTTTCTCCTAATTTCCATTATTTTCATAAATAAATGTGCCAAAATGCCACTTTTCCTTTCCAAAGCCTTTGCCATTTCTTTTTCCAATTTCCTTAGTCATTAATTAACCACAAGTGATCCCCATCACTATGCTTTCTCCCAACATTCAGCTTGGAATAAGTGTCCCATCAACCATGGCTATTATTTTTCCTTTATTAACTTTTATTACATGGAATTTTCACCAGGGTTGTTACATTCATTGTAAGAAACTCATTGTCAATTTGTATTTTTTGGTTATTTAATTAGCTTTGATAGTAGACTGAAGAAAATGGTGGCTTTCGTTTGTTTGCTGAGGTATTACATAGGGGCTGCTGCTGGCTAAAGAGATTACTCGAAAGAGAATCCTATCACAGCTAAATTAGGAGACGGGGGATATACATGATCTTAATTTTTTTGATCTAACCTGTTGATAAAGCAATTTAAGTAGAGTTCGTTCGATTTGAAATCAAGTTGGTAGCCCACTAGCATAGATTGCATTAAATTCATTTTCTGAAAATACTAGGTTATGTGACAACACTTCAATGGGTAGCAGACTTCAATGGAAATGGCTTCTGATCAAGCAAGTATGAGTCAGATTACTTTTGGTTCTACTCATTATCTTCTCTTAGTGATTTGCAAGCAACTAAGATTCAAGTAATTTCACTTGCATATACAAAATAGACTTTATTATAAACAATAATGATTTCAAATTTAGCAAACTATCATGAGATTTGAGTTTTTTAAACAATAATAATTTACGTATTTAGTACTTCATTCCCTGACATTGAATAAGTTATGCCTTGTCATTCTTTTATTCATTTAAATAATGAATTTATTGTGCAATAATGTCTATGCTTGATTATGTTCTTGTAGACCAACCTTGGCAGTTGATTTTTTCCTATAGATGATTAAGTGAATAAACAGGAACCTTAATATTCTCTTTTCTAGGTCTTGAAACTACCTCAAAAGTTTCCTTTGCTTATCTGAGTAGCTGGAGTTTACCTTAGCGGCTGAAGTCAAATAGTGATAGATATATTTTATTTATACCCGGGGAATCGATAAGTTGAGAATGGAATCCACAATTCTAGAATGGGGCTGGAGAAGTTGAACTTGAAATGAACTAGAGGAGTTGAACCTGAAACTAGTACTGGGAGCTGAACGTAAACTGAGACCAAGAGAATTACTGCGGGAAGTTAAAAACATCTACAATATGTAATGCTAGATAAAGGTCTCTGTGGAAGGGTGCTACCATGTAGAACACGTTGCAGTTTGCTAGGAAAAGCCCATAGACCCAGATGTCAAGCTAGAAAAGTGTATAAAACATAGGAAATGGAAAAATAATAGACATTCATAATAAACATTAAATGTTAGGGAATTAAGGTTAGCATTAATTCAGTTGACAAGAATGTAGAGAATAATGTAATTAAGACATGCTCATATCTTAATGCTAATGTGTGTCCTTGACCTCGGGAAGAGGCCAAATAAGATGGTGAACTAAAACTTTGGTTACTAATAAAATGTGACAAATATAAAATTTGGTTAAAAATAGGATGTCAATATAATTTTTTTCAAACTTTGCTCTAAAACGAAGTTTCCGTTATTTGTTTTCATGAAAAAACTAATGGAAAATGCCCAACTGATTACTATAGTCCCTGCTAGCCCCGAGGGAAGAGACTAATAAGAACCTTTATTACTGTAATGGAAATAAATTATTATAAAAACTAAGTATGTAAGTCATTTTTACCATTAGATTTGTCTCATACCCAAAAAGCAATGAACCATGATACATTGATTTATGGGTATGAGTCATTTTTGGGTAGCTGTGGCAGTGAGTTATTAATGAACCATTATTTATGTTGTAGACTTTGAATAATATAGCTCAAATGTATTATCAAATATCAATATTTTAATAAAGGGAATTTTGAGGTTTAAAATAGATCTACTAATGAAAAAAGGAAAATAATAGTTAAAATAATGAAATAAGAGTTACGAATTTTCAAAAAAAAAAAACAAAAACTACATTTTTAATCGTATTTTCATGTGTAGCAATTTGTTGGATTATGAAATAAATTCCTCATCCAATGAATACTCATTCTACATGCTTTTGATAGACACATATTGAGATAATTTGGACACACGTTTTTTTATGTGTTTTCAATTTATTTTGTCATGGGTCCATCAAAAGCATGCAAGTCAGTTCTTATTAAATGTGGAATTTAAATTCACATCCAATGAGTATCTACACTTGAGATTTGAGTGAATATATAAAGAAATAAGTTGAAAATACAATTAGAAAAAATAGTTTTCTTCCTTTTCTTCCAAAAATATCTCCCTCACTGTTGACATCATCATCTTGAATCTTATTAGTTCTTTTAGAGTTTATTTTTATAGTACATTTTTTTAGGCTCATTTTTACCTCAAAGTTCCCCTAATATAGTTGTACTTCTGAAAAAATTCCTCCATCCTTTACTTGATCTCCTTTAATTCAACAAACTACTTTGTTATACAAATTTCAAAATTTGTAACTTCTTCACAAAATCCTAACACAATTAATCGATCAATAAGACAAGATTAGTAGAAGTGCTTTATGTACACTTCATCTTCCACTTCAATGCTCTTCTTTGGAGAGTGATATAAAACTCCGCAACTAGATAGCATTGACAATTCTCTACACACTCTAGATTGCTTCATAGAGGAACCAATGTTGCATTTCATCATTTTCCCCATTCTCATTATACAGGGGAAGACACAAGGGAGAATTATTTATTTGAACCACCATTCATATATTATCACTAGGTATTAGGAATTTTTTTAGAGCATGTGGTTATTACATGAAGGGGGACGTCCATACCAACACACATTGATTTGGATAACATTGTAGTATTTGAGAAACTGAATTCGGATATTCCACAGTTTTCATCTTTAATTCGTCGACGTTTCGAGTCTAGACCAAGACTCATCATCAAGATTGATTTACAAAGAATGGAAACAGGTGCAATAAATATGGTTGGGTAAGCTGTCAAGTTGGTAAGCCGACCATCTATATGATTTGAATTTAAATTCATTTTTATTATTTTTATTGCCTTTTTTTTTTTTTTTCTAAATAAGTCTAAAATCTATTACTGTAACAAAATGATACAAGGAGGCTCAGGCCTTTGTAGTAATTAGCCAAAGTTCATGGCATATTGCAACAAAAACAAAATGAAGACTACCCAGAAGTGGGAAACCAGTCCAATCCAAAATAAATTCACTGCCCTCGCAGGGGAAACCAGCGTATGAATAGAAAGTGATATTCTATTGAATTCAATTGCAAAACTAGCTATTTTGCTAAAAAGCACAATAGTAAATCCATAGACTTGGTATCCGGGCACTTGAATACTGAAGACACGTGTTGTTTTAGGTGTCATTTGAAGCTGAAGGGTGTTATTCAATAATCAGACATATATAGGCGTCGAGGTCCTCCTCGTATTTTGGTTGCTCACCCGTGTTTTCCTTCACCAGAGTGTCACGATTTGGCTCTGCTGCAAGTGGCTCGCCCTGAGCAGTGTCACTCTTCTCCGAAGCGCAGGTGGGACGTCCTTCATCACTGGAAGGCTTCTCCTAAAACGTGACTGTAATGGTGGCCGTGATAGTAGGTCGATTCAGAGAGCAATGGTAAGTGAATTGGGTCGAATGGTTGGAATGCTAAGAGCTGGGAGGGGGAGTTGAAGCTGATGGACCAGTTTGTGTGGGCTGGGTGCGAACAATGCGAGTGTAGCCTCTGCCGCTGCGTGTACTAGGATAATGAGCTGAGATGTAGTTAGACGAGGGGGAAGAGGAGTCAAAGACCATTGATGGTGGAGGATGGAGAAATCTGCCTCTGCTGCTGCCCCTCCTACTACACATTTGCTAGCACAGTGGAGGCATATTGGTGTGGGGTGGAAGGGACTGCCTGTGAGAAGTCGGTACTGAGCGGAAGTGAGAGGTAGAAGGCTTAGAGGGCTCAGAAGCGAGAGTCAGGTTGCATATCAGACTCTAAGAGTAATGGTTGCCTATTCCAAATTCTATGCAACAAAGAATATGACAACGCCTGCCTGTTGCAGTGCGTGTGCTTGGCTCCATTACGACCAGAGGACAATTGCAATTCACAGGTAGAGGGGCAAAAACAGAGGAGGTGGGCCGAATATTAGCTAAGGTTACAATGATGCAAAGTCGAGGCGGGATGGCGCTGGTGAATTGGTTCGAGTGCCGCATTGAATGGCCTTTACTATTGCTGTAAGATGAGTTTAATACTCTGTGTGCGAGCCTACAGGTGGCTATGTGGCGATGCCACTTGCCGGCCCGTTCTTCTGCTGTCATGTCATCCGTTGTGTACACCAGCATCCGGGATATTATTTTTATTGTTAATAACATTCTTATAATATTTAATTTGTTTTACTAATTTATTAAATTGCATTCATTATTGATTGTATTGCTTTCTTTATATTCCTAATCTTATTATAAAGATTCTTTTGATTTTATTTTGTTTTAATTAAATATATTTATTTTTGTTTATAAATTATTGCTTAATTGAGTTAATGTTATTAGTTTGTTTATTCAACTAAGTTTATTTACTTTGATAAATTACCTAATTTATTTTAATTTTAATTGAGTCTATATTAATCTATGTTTTTTAAGGGAGGGATGTTTAGTGAATTGTTTTATTTTAATAATTTGATTAATACTTATGCAATTAGCTTGTATTTAGGTTTTCTTTAAAATTATTATGTTTATTAGGTTATTTTATTTTATTTTTAATGTAATAAGTTTTTTATTTTTATTTTTAATTTAAAATAAAAATAATAATAATTTTGTTATATTTAATTAATTTTAATAGTTTAATTTTTAGGAGATTAATGTATTATTAATGTTTTGCTTCTAAACTCATATGTGCTTATGTTAATGGATTATTGTTAATGTATTCTAAATAGAATCTTGATATTTACTATGAAGTCTAGTTATTATATTGAAAACACAATTTTTCTTATAATTCTTAATGCCATTTTATGGTTAGGAGAGGAGTTGTTTTGACCTATAGAGGAGTGGGCAAGATGAAGAGAGGTAGGGGGATGTGAAAGGGGGGGTCATTTTAATCAATGGGGGTGAGAAGTGAGGTCCAATTTCTACTAATTTCCAAGCCTCCATCCCTATTGAGGTTATGCAGGTGTTTTATGATCTCAAGTGCTTCACGAACTTTACGTTTAAAATGGTGTTTTTCAGTGGCAATGACCTTTGTATCTTCAAGGCATATATGGTGATTTGTCTTACTTACATGCTTAGCCAAAGTTGAAGAACGGGTTCTTTCCTTACGTATCAACTCACACATTATAAATAAGAAACAAGGAGGTTGGTTATAAATAGTAATGTTGCCACCCAGAATTTGTCAACTCACACGTTACATATTACATGTCAAAATTAATATATAAAATTACCAAATTGCAATGCTTTGGGGAACTGCAATCGCACAATTAAAGAACAGAGCTGCAAGTTGCTATTGTAAGTGGGAAGCCTATTGCATATCAATTTATCGAGTTCAAATCCAATAATAAAAGTGAACAATCGTAAAAAAAGAAGAAGTAAAATTAAGTTGGTGTGTCCATTTTGGTTTAAAAAATACAAAGCAACCATGACCTATCATATGAATTAGTCAAAATAGGTGGCCACTTATATGACCACATTGTTACTAAAGGACATGTTAACCTTAAATCTATTGTGGTTCATGTACAACAAGGGGTCATTATTGTTTATTGTGATTTGAGGCACACAATCTCCCCAAAATATCATGGTGGTTGATGATGGAGCATATTATTGATATGTTGGATGTTGACATTTTTGTTCAGGAGGCCTTTGTACTTGCCACAGAGGTTGCTGAGTGAGATTACATGCATCGAACCCATTCTCGGGTTGTTGAATCACCCTCTTTGCATGGGGTCACACTATGGTGATGAACCGGAGAACACATGCTATTCCTCCGCCTGAGGAGGAAACTCACCTTCGACATCAGTTTTTTGGACCTTCAGATAGGCGAGATCGATGGAACAAAAGCATCAGAAGTGTTGCAGACACTAAATTGTTGAGTTTTGGATATGATGTCCTATGGGATAGGGTGGCGAGTTTACAAAACAGGGCACTTGTTGGGAGGTGGTTCTTTGCGGATTCACAAGATTTGGACATGGCGGGGTGGGTATCTGCACAATGGATGCCTTTTCTGTGATACACACCTAAGGTGGGTAAATTGCTATATTCATGTTATAACTTACATTTCTTGCACAAGGAGAATTCTGAGCACACCTTGATGACTCCATGGGTTTGAGGATGGGGTTTTCTTAAGCTCAATAAACGGTATGTTGGGTTTAATCCGCTCCTATACACCCCGATGAATAACTTAATTTTGGTCGAACTTCCGGGTTTGTCTCTTGAGTTTTGGACCAAGCACGCCTTGGTGGAGATTGGAAATATGGTGGGACATTTTGTTTATATGGATCCTCAGGTCTTGGGTTCTCGTGACAAGCAAGTTGCTTGGATATTGGTTGAGGTAAATTATACTAGGGGTCTCCTCGAGATCATTGATTTGGAATCAAACTCTCTACGCATCAGGCAAAGGATTGATTATTGGGGCGTTCCATTCTGATGTCTGCTATGCCACCATACGGGTCATTTATTGGAGAGATGCCCTAGGAGTTCTTAAGGTAGAGGAGATACTCTCCATGACGGACAACAAGCATCAAACGATAGCAGAAAAACTCATTTATGTCTTTAGCCAGAGACTGATAAAGGTATTTCTAACTCCTCCTATGAGCCCCTTTTATTTAGGAGAAAGTCTATTTCTATCCCCTCTGGTTCTTTTCTATCTTCGCCTAATCTATTGTTGGATTCCTGCCTGGAGGGGAACCATAATCCTGACTCTCTACATGCTAACATGCTTTATGTCAGGCATTCTATTGGCATCGATGTTTGCATAGTCCCTCTATCCTCTTCACATCAGATTACACTGGTTCTAAACCCTCCTGTTGATACCTCTATGGTTCCCCTTTTGGAACCACCTGAATATCACCCTCTGTCCACTTCCTCTTCTTTACCCTCCCTTCCTCTTCCATCGCAACCTCATCCTCTCTCCTCTCCACATAACACAGTTGATAGTGACATGGAATTCTTGCTGCTCAATTCGACGATGGATCTCACTGCCATTACCATACACAAGGGAAAATATCGAGTCGCCTCACCTTTCATCAACCCCGATTCAACCAAAAAAATTACCACCCGATGCCTGGGGGGGTGTAAGGGCAGTAGATACTTCCAGGGGAAATCGTCAGGGAAAAACTTATTTCATGACTCTAGTAGATTATATGATGTTCCTATCCTTGATTCCTCTACTTTCGGGGCCCTTAGAGCATTCGAGCCCTCTTAGAATAGGCCATTGATGAACATCTTGTCTTTTAAAATGCGTGGCTTGGGGGACGTCACTATAATGTTGTTCCTACGTCACTTGTTCCTTTTTGTTCGACCTTTCATCATTCTTATTCAAGAGATGATGGTTATAAATAGTAAGGCTGCCATCCAGAATTTATCAACTCACACATTACATATTACATGTCAAAATTAATATATAAAATTAGTAAATTGCAATGCTTTGGGGAACAACAATCTCAAAATTAAAGAACAAAGTTGCAAGTTGCTATTGTAAGTGGGAAGCCTATTGCATATCAATTTATCGAGTTAAAATCCAATAATAAAAGTGAACAATCATAAAAAAAAAAGAAAGTAAAATTAAGTTGGTGTGTCCATTTTGGTTTAAAAAATACAGAGCAACCATGACCTATCATATGAATTAGTCAAAATGGGTGGCCACTTATATGACCACATTGTTACTAAAGGACATGTTAACTTTAAATCTATCGTGGTTCATGTACAACAAGGGGTCATTATTGTTTATTGTGATTTGAGGTACATAATCTCCCCAAAATATCATGGTGGTTGATGATGGAGCATATTATTGATATGTTGGATGTTGACATTTTTGTTCAGGAGGCCTTTATATGTGCCACAGAGGTTGCTGAGTGAGATTACATGCATCGAGCCCATTCTTGGATTGTTGAATCACCCTCTCTGCATGGGGTCACACTATGGTGATGAATCGGAGTACACATGCTATTCCTCCGCCTAAGGAGGAAACTCACCTTTGACATTAGTTTTCTGGACCTCCAGATAGGGCAGATCAATGGAACAAAAGCATCAAAAGTGTTGTAGAGACTAAATTGCTGAGTTTTGGATATGATGTCCTATGGGATTGGGTGGCAAGTTTACAAAACAGAGCACTTGTTGGGAGGTGGTTCTTTGCGGATTCACAAGATTTGGACATGGCGGGGTGGGTATCTACATAGTGGATGCCTTTTCTGTGATACACACCTAAGGTGGGTAAATTGCTAAATTCGTGTTATAACTTCCATTTCTTGCACAAGGAGTTCTGAGCACATCTTGATGACTCCATGGGTTCGAAGGATGGGGTTTTCTCAAGCTCACTAAATGGTATGTTGGGTTTAATCCGCTCCTATACACCCCGATGAATAACTTAATTTGGGTCGAACTTTTGGGTTTGTCTCTTGAGTTTTGGACCAAGCATGCCTTGGTGGAGATTGGAAATATGGTGGGACATTTTGTTTATATGGATCCTCAGGTCTTGGGTGCTCGTGACAAGCAGGTTCCTTGGATATTGGTTGAGGTGAATTATACTAGGGTTCTCCTCAGGATCATTGATTTGGAATGGGACTCTCTACACATCAAGAAAAGGATTGATTATTGGGGCATTCCATTCCGATGTCTGCTATGCCACCATACAGGTCATTTATTGGAGAGATGCCCTAGGAGTTTTTAAGGTAGAGGAGATACGCTCCACGACGGACAACAAGCATCAAATGATAGCAGACAAACTCATTTATGTCCTTAGCCAGAGACTGATAAAGGTATTTCCAACTCCTCCTATGAGCCCTTTTTATTTAGGAGAAAGTCTATTTCTATCCCCTCTGGTTCTTTTCTATCTTCGCCTAATCTATTGTCAGATTCCTGCCCAGAGGGGAACCATAATCCTGACTCTCTACGTCCTAACATGCTTTATGTCAGGCGTTCTATTGGCCTCGATGTTTGCACGGCCCCTCTATCCTCTTCACATCCAATTACACTGGTTCTAAACCCTCCTGCTGATACCTCTATGGTTCCCCTTTTGGAACCACCTGAATATCACCCTCTGTCCACTTCCTCTTCTTTACCCTCCCTTCCTCTTCCATCGCAACCTCACCCTCGCTCCTCTCCACATAACACGGTTGATATTGACATGGAATTCTTGATGCTCAATTCGGCGATGGATCTCATTTCCATTACCATACACAAGGGAAAATATCGGGTCGTCTCACCTTTCATCAACCCTAATTCAACCAAAAAATTACCACTCGATGCCCGGGGGGGCGTAAGGGCAATAGATACTTCTGGGGGAAATCATCGGGGAAAAACTTATTTCATGACTCTGTTAGATTATATGATGTTCCTATCCTTGATTCCTCTACTTTCGGGGCCCTTAGAGCGTTCGATCCCTCTTAGACTAGGCCATGATGAACATATTTTCTTTTAAAATGCGTGGCTTGGGGGAAGTCACTAAAATGTTGTCCCTACATCACTTGTTCCTTTTTGTTCGACCTGTCATCATTCTTATTCAGGAGACGATGGTTATAAATAGTAAGGCTGCCATCCAGAATTTATCAACTCACGCGTTACATATTACATGTCAAAATTAATATATAAAATTAGCAAATTGCAATGCTTTGGGGAACTGCAATCACACAATTAAAGAACAGAGCTGCAAGTTGCTATTGTAAGTGGGAAGCCTATTGCATATCAATTTATCGAGTTCAAATCCAATAATAAAATTGAACAATCATAAAAAAAAAAGAAAGTAAAATTAAGTTGGTGTGTCCATTTTGGTTTAAAAAATACAGAGCAACCATGACCTATCATATGAATTAGTCAAAATAGGTGGCCACTTATATGACCATGTTGTTACTAAAGGACATGTTAACCTTAAATCTATCGTGGTTCATGTACAACAAGGGGTCATTATTGTTTATTGTGATTTGAGGCACACAATCTCCCCAGAATATCATGGTGGTTGATGATGGAGCATATTATTGATATGTTGGACGTTGACATTTTTGTTCAGGAGGCCTTTGTACATGCCACAGAGGTTGCTGAGTGAGATTACATGCATCGAACCCATTCTCAGGTTGTTGAATCACCCTCTTTGCATGGGGTCACACTATGGTGATGAACCGGAGTACACATGCTATTCCTCTGCCTGAGGAGGAAACTCACCTTCGACATTAGTTTTCTGGACCTCCAGATAGGCGAGATCGATGGAAAAAAAGCATCAGAAGTGTTGCATACACTAAATTGTTGAGTTTTGGATATGATGTCCTATGGGATAGGGTGGCGAGTTTACAAAACAGGGCACTTGTTGGGAGGTCGTTCTTTGCGGATTCACAGGATTTGGACATGGCAGGGTGGGTATCTGCACAGTGGATGCCTTTTTTGTGATACACACCTAAGGTGGGTAAATTGCTAAATTCGTGTTATAACTTACATTTCTTGCACAAGGAGAATTCTGAGCACATATTGATGACTCCATGGGTTTGAGGATGGGGTTTTCTTAAGCTCATTAAATGGTATGTTGGGTTTAATCCGCTCCTATACAACCCGATGAATAACTTAATTTGGGTCGAACTTCCGGGTTTGTCTCTTGAGTTTTGGACCAAGCACGCCTTAGTGGAGATTGGAAATATGGTGGGACATTTTGTTTATATGGATCCTCAGGTCTTGGGTTCTCGTGACAAGCACGACGCTTGGATATTGGTTGAGGTGAATTATACTAGGGATCTCCTCGAGATCATTGATTTGGAATGGGATTCTCTATGCATTAGGCAAAGGATTGATTATTGGGGCATTCCATTCTGATGTCTGATATGCCACCATACTGGTCATTTATTGGAGAGATTCCCTAGGAGTTTTTAAGGTAGAGGATATATACTCCACGACAGACAACAAGCATCAAATGATAGAAGACAAACTCATTTATGTCCTTAGCCAGATACTGATAAAGGTATTTCCAACTCCTCCTATGAGCCCTTTTTATTTAGGAGAAAGTCTATTTCTATCCCCTCTGGTTCTTTTCTATCTTCGCCTAATCTATTGTCGGATTTCTGCCCGAAGGGGAACCATAATTCTGACTCTCTACGTCCTAACATGCTTTATGTCGGGTGTTTTGTTGGCCTCGATGTTTGCACAGTCCCTCTATCCTCTTCACATCTAATTACACTGGTTCCAAACCCTCCTGCTGATACCTCTATGGTTCCCCTTTTGGAACCACCTGAATATCACCCTCTGTCCACTTCCTCTTGTTTACCCTCCCTTCCTCTTCCATCGCATCCTCACCCTCCCTCCTCTCCACATAACACGGTTGAGAGTGACATGGAATTCTTAGTGCTCAATTCGGCGATGGATCTCACTGCCATTACCATACATAAGGGAAAATATCGGGTCGCCTCACCTTTCATCAACCCTAATTCAACCAAAAAAATTACCACCCGATGCCCGAGTGGGCGTAAGGGAAGTAGATACTTTCAGGGGAAATCATTAGGGAAAACCTTATTTCATGACTCTGCTAGATTATGTGATGTTCCTATTCTTGATTCCTCTACTTTCGAGGCCCTTAGAGCGTTCAAGCCCTCTTAGACTAGGCCATGATGAACATCTTGTCTTTTAAAATGCGTGGCTTAGGGGATGTCACTAAAATGTTGTCCCTACGTCACTTGTTCCTTTTTGTTCAACCTTTCATCATTCTTATTCAGGAGACGATGGTTGATTCAATAGGTCTTTCCAAACTGGTGCATGGTTGTTGTTGACTCTTGTGGTTTGTTTGGTGGCTTTGTGGCTCTTTGGGATCCATATTGGGAAAATTTGAAGGCCCACAAGTTTTTTGTTGGCATTTTTCTTTCATGACATATTCAGGGTTTGGTAGAGAAGATACACATTTGGAACATATATGCTCCATATGGTGGAAGACACATGTTCTTGGATGAGTGGAGTCCTCAGATATTTTAAAGATTGAGTCACTGATCATTGCTGGAGATTACACTGTTGCTTTATCTAAGGAGGAGTACTAGGGGTTGAAATGTCATGGTGATCCTCTTTCGGATTGACTAAACACACTCTTTGATGATAACCATCTGGTGGACATATGCCCTATCCCTATCGAACCTACTTGGCACAATGGTAGATGTGGCAATGAATATATTGGGAAGCAACTAGATCGATTCATGGTCCATCAAAATTTATTTGAAGTTTTCAGAAATTTAAGATCTAGGGTCGAGAAGATTTATATCTCTGATCACTGTCCAATTGTCCTTCAATGGCATCCGAATTCAGTGAGGTAGGGAATTCTATTCAAGTTTAACAGTGTATGGACGGAAGACAAAGATTTCATCAAACTCATTTCAAGTGTATGGAAATCTTTTGATGAACAGTCGGGATAGTCGGCCATGGATTATATTACTTTGAAATTAAATGAATGCTAGTCTATATAAGGAATTGAAGGCTCTGATTAAAGAAATATGAGAGGTTAGAGAGAATTTGTCAGTTGTGCCACCCTCTGCGCATACATTAGAAAGGTTGAAGACATTAGAAGAAAGAAAAAAGCACATTCTGTTGATACAAGAAAATACTTGGAGATTAAAGAGCAGGGCCATATGGATCCGTGAGGGGGATCACAACAGAAAATTATTCTATCTCTATGCTTACCACCAGATGAATATCAACACAATATGGAGCATAAAGGGGGCAGATGGTAATTATATTTATTCCAATGCTAAGATTCAAAAAGAAGTAATATGTTATTTCCAAAATCTATTCAAGGCCAAAGATGAGTTGCTCATCGAAAACCAACTCTGGGGCACAGAGGAATACCCTCGGATGTTTGATAATGAATCTAATGCTGCACTTTTTAGACTGGTTTCCAAAGAGGAAATTCTCTCGGTACTAAAATCTTTTGCCAAGGACAAATGCCCTAGCCCTGATGGTTGGATAGTTGATTTTTTTTTGCATTTTTTTGAGCTCATGGGACAAGATTTGCTGGATATGGTTGAAGAATCCTGAAACAAGAGGTTCATTTCAAGATCTATAAAGTCTACTTTCATTTCCCTTATTCTGAAAGTCATTGCACCTGCCTTTTTTTCGGATTTCAGACTGATCTCTCTATGCAATATTATATACAAGCTCATCTCGAAGGTCATTGCGGAGCAGATCAAGGGGACTCTCTCAACTCACATATCTAGGGAACAATTTGGATTTCTTCACAACAGGTCTATCCATGATGCAATTTCTATTGCTCAGGAGTGCATCCATTCCATTCAGACTAAAAACCTGGAAGCGGTGGTTATGAAGATCGACCCGTAGAGGCATACAATTGTGTCAACTAGGCTTTCTTGGGATTATACTTTTGAAGATTGGGCTTGAGATACAAAATGTTGAATGGATTATGGCATGTGTGACAAAGGCTTGGTTCATTGTACTTATTAATGGATACCCCACTGAATTTTTTTGAGCAGGAAGAGGATTGAGGCAGGGATGCTCCTTATCACCCCTCCTCTTCATTCTTGTTATGGATGGCATCAACAGGAAGATAAACTTGGAAAAGGCTCTGGGGATGTTCAGGGGTTTGAAAATGGCTCAAGAGGTTAGTATAACTCATCTTTTCTTTGTTGATGATATTCTTACATTTGGGATGATTTCCAGGGCATAGTGGGAGGCATTACACTACATTTTCCACTGTTTTGGAGAGGCTTCTGGACTTAATGAAAATGGTCATAAGTCTATTCTTATTTTCTCATCTGGGAACCATGAGGATATAAACTATATTTTTGGTGTTTTTGGGGTGGGTACCAAGCACCTACATGGCAATTTTACCTATTTAGGATTTAGGTTGAAGCCGAAAAACTACTATTTGGAGGACTGGTCATGGTTGCTCACTAAATTTGATAACAAGCTCAAATGATGGACACATCATTGGCTCTCACTTGGTGGGAGATTCACTTTGATACAATCAGTACTACAACAATTGGCTATTTATTGGATGCATCTATTTTCTCTTCCTTCTCATATTATCTCCAAGATACGCTCTATAATGGTCTATTTATTATGGTTTGGGGCCAATAGGTAGCGCAAATTCATTTAGCATCGTGGAACTCTATTTCCAAACCTAAAGAACTTGGTGGTTGGGGTATATTGAACACCCAGGTTTTCGGTTGGTCACTGTTAATGAAATCCCTCTGGTGGGCATTGTTCGGTGATGGCATATGGAAGCAGATCATTTCAACAAAATATCATATGAGAAGGCCCATCATTGATTGGATCAGAATGGGAGAGATTGGAAAAAGGAGGGGATCTTACATCTGGTCGAGTTTTCAGAAGATAAAAAATTAGTTCTTGCAGTAGATAAAATGGTCTTTCGGGAGGGGAAACATGTTGATTATTGGGCGGGACAAAATTATTGGTGTTTCAGATTCCACTCGGCTTTCTGAAGGCACAGTCATGGCTCTACATCAAAGAGGTATCTTCCTTTTGGATCAAGTAATCAACAGTTGGAATGGAATTCTTCCGACTTGGAAAGAGGCTGTGCAAATTGGATTGTCTGGGCAAGTGGCTTTGGAGTGGAACAATTACATCATAACACTTAAAAGAGTTGGCCTATGCTGAAACACGAGAGGAGACCCACTTTCATGGGCTGGGAGTCTCAGAAAATATATTTTGGTGGTAGTGGATAATTACAAGCATATCATGAACCTAGCACAAGATTCTATTTCGGCGCCATGGTTTCATTCTATCTGGAGATCGAATGCCCCTCTGAAGATCATTCTTTTCATATGGTTGGTGTGGAAAAATAAAATATTAACTTGGGACAATCTTTGTAAGCATGGTTTTCAAGGTCTAGGATGGTGTCCCTTATGCGGTGGCGATTATGAATTTGTTTTGCATCTTTTTCTATTTTGCAACATCACTCTTTAGATTTGGTCTATGACTCTATCTTTTTTTAAGATCTCATCAGACAATTTACATCTATGGAGCAGTGTTTGCAGTGGGGCTTGACCGAAGATGGAATACACAGATACATTCTGTTGTTTATATTCTGGGAAACTTGGAAGGCCCAAAATCATCTCATTTTTCGAGGGCTACAAGTTAATGTTTCTAGGATTTGCTCAAAAGTTCTTGCTTGGTTGGAGATTATGGAACCCCATATGTTGACTTCCAAGGACCTGTCTAGGAGATATATGCACCCTCATATTATCTTGTTGGCAGAGTTTTTTGATGGTGCAACACAACTGGGGTGATGTGGTTGTGGAGCATGGCTTTGCATCAGTGGTAATTCTTCCTATAAGTTACACTGGTTTGGGGGGATGGGCACAATTTCTAGGGCAGAGATGGTGGCCCTGTGGGGACTTCTCTGGTTTGCAAAGGAAAAATCAATCCAAAACATCCATGTCTACGGTGACTCAAAGACTATCATAGATGGAATTCTGGGTATAACAACGTTTGATCCTCCAGATCTCAGAGGATGGCAGGACCGAATTTGTGCACTCATTCAAACTTTTCTGAGTTTTGACATTCAACATATCTTCAGGGAATCAAATGGGACAACCGACTCTCTATCCAAAATTGGTTTGAATGATGCTGAAGGATACATTTCTTTTAGTTTTGTCTCAGATGGTGTAGTTCGGGAGGAAGGGCGTACTACTCTCCCATAGCGGCGCCCATGTCTGGAATACTTGATGATTACTTTTTAGTTCATATGCAGGGTCTCCATCATCTTTTTGTTTGTATATCATTCTGAACATTATTAGATGAATCTGTTTTGAAATGTTTTTGGTAGATGGTGATTTGAATTGTTTTAGACTAATATTGTGATAACCATAATCCGAGATATGATAGATTTTTCTGGATGATTAAGAGCATTATCGTATCAATGACAAATACAAGATGTAACTAGTTTTTTAGTCTTAATAAAATTTAGTTCATTTTTTTTTTCTTTTGAAAAAAATAATCTCCTCTAAGTATTGAATATACAACAATCTTATCCACTATATTAATTTATTTTATATCTTTAAAATTTAAATATACCTTCCATAGTATTAAAGACAACAAACTTGGAAAGTGTACCATTTTTATTAAAATATTCTTACATAAGGATGATTTAGAATATTTTCTATATATACAAATATGTGAAATATGTAGTTTGAGTGAATCTAATTGTTAGGAGCATGTGTTTTCTCCTAAAATGTTGAATTTCAAATCCAAAAGGGGTAGAGTATGTAAATGTTGAGTTAAGAAAGATATATACTTGTTGAATTGAGCTCACTTATTATTTTTTTTGAAATTTCTTATGTTTTATTATTATTTGGTTTAATTTTTTTTTTAAATTTCTTATGTTTTATTATTGTTTGGTTTAATGCTTCACTTAATTTTTTAAATTGCCCCAGTATTCATACGAAGTAACACTAGCCTAGATCTATCTATGAATCAAAGCCCTCGAGGTATCATCCTTATTTTTGTAGTATAAAATATTATTAATTAAGTAATAATTTATCATAATTAACAAATTAAATTTATTTATAGTAATATTATTTAATTAATATTCATATTAACTAATGGTAATAAATTAATTAATATTTAATAATAACTCATTTTCTTAATCAATGTTATTAATAACATCAATCGTTATTACTTAATTGATTTATTTACTATTTTCTTAATTAATATTATTAATGATAATAACATAATTATTTGACATAAATTATTTTAAATTATAATGGTACTGTTATTTTATTTGATCATTAATAACATGATACCATGATTGAGAAATTATATTTTAACCTAAATTCTATAATAACTTTGAATATTAAATACTAATGAAAAAAAAAAACTTTGTTTTTAAATAAATAATATGATGTAAATTTCAAATGGTTAATTATGGAAATAAATTATTAAAATCTTATAGACTTTAGTACCATAATTTTATATCAAATTTAGAGATTGATTTTAAAAATAATAATAAAATATTATATTTTCTTTTTAAATATTGAAAATATATAATTTGTATATTTTTTAAAAAACATTTCAATACAAAATTTAAATAAATTATCAATGAGAGAGAGAATATATGTGTGGGGGTGGATCATAATAAAATATTTCAATATGTAAACAAAAATATATACTTAAAGTAAAAAATTCAAATATTTCCTTATAAAAATAATAAAAAAAATATACAATTTATTCAAATTTTTAACATAAAAGTAATATTTGGTATTTAAAATATTATTAATACTTAGTCTAATTTAAGACTCAACCTTTTTTTCACAGGAATACTACCATACAATTTCAAGCAAGAATAATACGGATATATAGAGAGGGCAAACGTGTTGAGTGCATGGGATGTTTTATGGAGCAGTCTAAGAAGTTAATACACGCGCAGCCGATTTAGAATTATAAACATGGGAACCGGCTTGGTGTGAATGTGTCTTGGAGGAGTCTAAAGAAGCAAGTTGAGATTACGCTAATGTGGAATGGAATATTCCCCAAATTCATTGGTTACTTTCGTTCAACGCACATTCCAACCGTAACTTAGTTGGGGTTCAAATCCGTGCGTTTCTTTGCGAATGACTTTCCACACGCGACCACAACTCGGTTCTAACGCTCTCTCGATGTAGAGGAAGCACTTTAGGCCAGGGCAAGGCTTATAGTCTGGGTCATTGATTTATCAATGGGGTTGCAGTATATATTACTTATTGGATTACAGTAAGTATATAATTTATTTATTAAATTATAGTAAATATATAATTCAACAGGTTATATATATGACTATATATTATTTTCCTTAAATAAACACAAATGATATTATTATATAATATTTAATGCTACCTTTTGTGATATATAAATAATCAGATTTTAAAGTAATAAAAATTTAAGATCTATGAGAGGTAGTCATAATTGACTAATTTCTCATGATTTTTGAATAGTTCACTTAGCACTGATTGCATCGGGATGCTCACAGGGGTGAAGAAGTGGGATTGAAACTAGTGAAATGAATCATATACTGTCAATCATAAATTTAGGATCTATACATCAACAATTGTATATAGGTTATTAAAATTTTAAAGTAATTAAAATTTAATGACCAGTGTTGCTATGCCATATTTAATATTGCACCGCGAATATTAAAATAATACTTTATAATAGTAATTAAAATTTGATGACACATATATCACTAGCATTGCTATGCAATAATGAATATTGCAGCCTCGATATTAAATTCCAACACTTTATGGTATTTGCCTATTAACCACTTCCAAAACAGCTATAAACGTGTAGCCATCCAATTCACTTCGGTGAAAAAAATGGAGTCATCTATACAGGTAGGTGGAGGAATTGTAATTTTGGTAAAAATAATTCAAAAAATCTTGTAGAGGCAATGTTCTAATCGTGTTTTTGATGGTGGAAATGGATTCAGCACCATCAAAAACTTCTGGGACATCTAAAATCTTGAAGTTTAACGACTGTTCGTTCTGGTTCGTGGGGGCTTTACAAATACGCTTTTTGTTGTTTCGATTGCACACCTTGTTATTTGCAAAGGAGCCTGTGGGAGATTCGATTTAGTTCGGTGGTCGACATGCAGGTTTCGAGGTCCATTCCAGTAAGTCATTATATTCATGGAGTTTTTTTGCGATTTTGCTGTAATTTTTTTGGGTTTGTGCCAAAATTCTAATTTCTATTTGTTTGTGTTGCTGGTAATTTTTATGACTATCACAAAAGCGGTATGGAAAGGTTTGGGGCGGCGTTTGGACATGGTGGTGGCTTCTCTGGCTCTCCAGTAGGATTCTAAATCCTACCGGCCACTCTGTGTTTTCCAACACTCGAATTTGTTGTTGGGAATTTAGCTCTTGTTGCATTGTTGTGTTTTTCAACATTTGAATTTGTAGTTGGGAATTTAGCTCTTGTTGCACTATTGTGTTTTTCAACATTTGAATTTTTTGTTGGGAATTTAGCTCTTATTGCACTGTTCGACAAGGCTTATGGTAGGGTTCGACAAGGTTTGTGGTTTAGGGTAGGGTTTGACAGGGTTTATGGTAGGGTTTGTGGTAGGCTTTTATGGTAGGGTTTATGGTTTGTGGGGTCTTGTCTGTCTGGTTATTCATGGGTTTTGTTTATCTAGTTATACATGGTTCTTGTTTGCCTGGTTATTCATGCAATGGCCACTGGTTATTCATGCGTCTTGTTTGTCTGGTTATTAATGCAGTTGTGGCTGGTTATTCATGGGTCTTGTATTTTTGGTTATTCATGCAGTTCCATCTTAGAAGTAAGTAAATGATTAACTATAATGCTCTATTTCAGGCACAATAGTAATGCTCTGGTTTTTTGAGTGATAAACTTATTTCAAACATGTTTTATGCTTTTTGATAAGGTTTTTGCATGGGATTTTCTCAAATTTGTTTAGATCCTATATGGAATCTTGTAGGAAATTTGGAATTTTGTTTTCCATATCATTGTATCTATTATTTATCAAGAGGGTGTGAGGTTTAAGGAATTGTTTCATTTCCAATGGTTCTCTTCACAAAATGTTGGGTCCCTATAATACTAGTGATTACCCCATTACTATTGTAGTTATACCCCTTATTTATATTGTTGTGCCCCTATTACCCCCATATTGTTATTTCTGTGCCCCATAGAATCCCTCTATTGTTATTTTTGTGGCTTTATATTATTATTGTTAGGTCGGCTGGATTATATTGTGACTCCTTAGACTCCTATATATAGAAAGGAGGTTTTGTCATTTGTATCATCCAAGAATTGTTCATTTATGTAATGTAAAGGAGGTTGCCCCTCGAAGAGGCTGAATTCTAAGGCGTTGATCTATCTTTTCTATCTTTTCTTGAGCTGGTTTCATAACATTTGGTATCAGAGCTTTGGATTCTAGGGTTTCGCTGCTCCAAACAGGTCATCGTGGCATTTTCGCTATAACTTTTTTCTGTGATGTTTCAGAAGTCGAAAAAAAAACCCATTTGAGAAGAAATCGCGTTGAACCTTGGGTCCAAATTTCAGAGCTTTTCGCGCGATATTTGCGGAGATATGATCTGAGGAAGTTGGTCTTTTTGCAGACTCCTGAATTACATTCAAAACAGGTGACCTGGGGAAAATCATCATAACTTTCTCTCTGGGAATTAGATTGAAATTTCATAAGAAGGTACAGAAAGAGGACGGAACGTAGTTTCTTGCTTTTTCAAAACCAAAGATCGAAAATTGTACATATGACACTTCATACAAGTTCGCTCTTCTGGAAAGGTCTATAATCAGGTCATCTTGGGAGATTGTACATAACTCTTTCTTGGAGAATCCAATTTGGATCAGACTGGTGGCATTGGAAAGTGGACAAAGAGAGCTACTACAGATCACAAATTCAGAACTAGATGATTGGAAAGTACAGAGATACATCAGAGACAATATCAAGCTCCTACAAAAGTGAAAAAAGGTGTGTAGATTTTTTTTAAATTTTTTCTTAAGCTTGGTTGAAAATTTATTTTGAAGGAATTCAAAGGGCATAGTAGAGCATTATTATCGGTAACTGATGCCCCGAGGAAAGAAAATGCAAACACCTAGTAAGGAACCTGAAAGCTCTAGCATGACTCATGAAGAAGAGGAAGAAATGCTACATGATATATCAAAATTACAAGAACAAGTGCAACAAATGTCACACTCACAAAAGTTAACAGAAGCTAAGATAAATGGCGTGGAAGCTAAGATGAATGGCATGGAAGCTAAGATGGACAATTTGAAGATAGATTTGAACACAAATTTGAAGACAGGCATGGCAGATTTGAAGACAGATTTGACAAATTTTCTACAAGAAATACTTACTAATGGTGAAAAGGTAGTAAAGGAAACTCATGATGAGAACAAAAGAAATGTTAATCATGATTCCATAGACGCTAATGTTGGATCGAAGAATCACCATATTCCAAAAATCGATATGAGGAAGTTTGATGGCAAGGATCCCGCCACATGGATATTACAGATGGAGCAATTCTTCGATCTCAATAATGTGCAAAACACACAAAAGGTACGTATGGCAACTGTATATTTGGAACCAAATCAGTTTGTATGGTATCAATGGCTTTGTTCTCGTAAACAATTTATCACTTGGGCAATTTTTACGGAAGAATTGATAGCACATTATGAGGATACAAAAAGCAACACTTTTTTTAGCCAATTGATAAGTCTCAAACAAAAGGGTTCAATAATGGAGCACATTGAGGAGTTCCAAAAATTGAACATAAGGGTAAAAGATATTCCAGAGGAGCATAGGATTGATGTGTTCATAGGGTCTTTAAAGGATAATATCCAACATGATGTTCGCCTTTGGGAACCTGATTCATTAGAGAAGGCATTCAGGTTAGCAAGAAAAATGGAAAGCAAAATTATGGCAACTAGGAAGCATACCATTCACAACTATAAAGACGGAAGTGTTGTTGCCCCTAGTCTTCCACAACCTACAAGGTTGACACCACAACAATTGGAAGAAAAAAGAGCAAAAGGGCTTTGTTACAATTGTGATAGCAAATACACAAAAGGTCATAAGTGTGCTGAGAAGAAATTATTCTACATAGATTGTGAAGAGGAAGAAGAAAAGGAGCAAGAAAGGTCAAAAGAAGAGGATATACTCCAGGAACAAAGCCTAGATGAAGAACAAATAAATCCGACCATATCTTGTAATGCATTGGCGGGAATTACCACTCCTCAAACCATCAAGATAGAAGGACAAATCAAGAAGAAAAAGGTAATAGTGTTGATTGATTCAGGAAGCACCCACAATTTTATTCATTGTAGGGTAGCAAAAGAATTGAATTGCTTCCTATATCCAGCACCAGAGTGTCAAGTGATGATTGCAAATGGAGGAACAATAAATTGCTCTGGAAAGTGCCATAATATCAAGCTATCCATGGGAGAATATGTATTGACTAGCCCAATGCTTTCCATTCCAATGGGAGGTGCTGATGTTGTACTAGGAGTCCAATGGCTACAATCCTTGGGTACAATAGCTTTTAATTTTCAAGAACTTTTCATCAAATTTTCTACGGAAGGAAAGGAAGTTGAATTAAGGGGTATTGCAGGGAAACCAGGAAAGATAATCAGCTCTAATGGCATGACAAAGCTTCTAAAAAAGGAGCAAAGAGGTGTAATTGCACAATTATGTTCGCTAGATGTTTCCACATTGGAATCATCTATTTCTCCAGATCTCCAAAAAGTCCTGGACAATCATTCCAAGGTATTTGAGACTCCCAAAGGTCTCCCACCTATGCGTGATCATGATCATGCTATTCATCTGATTCCAGGAAGTGTTCCTCCAAACATCAGGCCGTACAGATATCCCTATGTCCAAAAAAGTGAAATTGAACGTATGGTTGCAGAAATGCTAGAGGCTGGTATAATTCAACCGAGTCAAAGTTCTTTCTCAGCTCCAGTAGTATTGGTGCACAAGAAGGATGGATCATGGCGCATGTGTCCGGATTATAGGGAGCTCAACAAGCTCACTATTAAAGATAAGTTCCCCATTCCTGTCATTGATGAATTACTGGATGAATTGCATGGATCAATTTACTTCACCAAGTTGGATCTTCGTTCAGGATATCATCAAATCAGAATGAAGATTGAAGACATTCCGAAAACGGCATTTAGAACTCATGAGGGTCATTATGAATTTTTGGTCATGCCTTTTGGCCTTACCAATGCACCTTCAACATTTCAAGGTTTGATGAATTCAATTTTCAAACCATTCCTTAGAAAATTTGTGTTAGTATTTTTTGATGATATACTAATCTACAGCAAGTCTTGGAAGGATCATGTTGAACATGTTGACAGGGTGCTACAACTATTGGAGGAGAAACAATTATATGCAAAAAGATCCAAATGTTTCTTTGGAGTCCAGGAGGTGGAATATTTGGGTCATATTGTATCTCATGAAGGAGTTAAGGTAGACCCTAGCAAAATTAAAGCCATTAAGGAATGGAAAATCCCCACATCCATAAAGCATCTGCGAGGATTTCTTGGGTTGACAGGGTATTATCGCAAGTTTGTTAAGAATTATGGGAGAATAGCAGCACCTCTAACAACATTATTGAAGAAAGATTCATTTTCATGGACTCCGGAAGCAACAAAGGCCTTTGAACATCTTAAAGAGGCAATGTGCCAAGCACCGGTCTTAGCTACACCGGACTTCACAAAAACCTTTATTGTGGAATGTGATGCTTCAGGAAATGGAATTGGTGTTGTTCTAATGCAAGATGAAAGACCCATTGCTTTTGAAAGTCGTCCAATCAAGGGAAAGTTTTTAAGCAAAGCTATTTATGAGAAGGAAATGTTGGCAATACTCCATGCACTTAAGAAATGGCGACCCTACCTAATGGGAAGACACTTCAAGGTAAAAACGGATCATGATAGCCTTAAATACTTTTTAGAACAAAGATTATCCTCTGAAGAGCAACAAAAGTGGGTCACAAAGATGTTGGGTTATGACTTTGAAATCATCTACAAAAAAGGGAAGCAAAATGTGGTGGCAGATGCACTCTCAAGAAAGGATGAGGATGTGGAAGCATTGTTGTGTGCCATTTCTATTATCCAACCAGATTGGATAAACGAAGCAAGGGAGGAATGGAAGAATGACGAAGAAGTGTGGGCACTTATTCGAAAGCTACAACAAGATTCCAGTACTTCTGATACATTTAGCTGGCAAAATGATTCGTTATGGTACAAAGATCGCTTATGTAAGAATTCCCAGCTAAAACAAAAGATTCTTATGGAATTGCACACTTCTCCCTTAGGAGGGCACTCAGGATTTTTAAAAACTTACCACAGGGTTAAGAAGGAATTTTTTTGGGATGGCCTTAAATCAGATATTCAAAAGTTTGTGGCGGAATGTTTGGTTTGCCAACAAAATAAAGTTGAAACAATTAAGACACCGGGTCTATTACAACCTTTATCCATTCCAAGCCAACGTTGGGAGGAGGTTTCAATGGATTTTATCACAGGTTTACCCAAGTCTGAGGGAAAGAGTGTCATCATGGTGGTAGTTGACAGACTTACCAAGTATGCACACTTTTGTGCATTATCACATCCATTTAAAGCCAGTACAGTTTCTACTGCATTTATGGAAACAGTTCAAAAGCTACATGGAAACCCAAAGATTATTGTAAGTGACAGAGATCCCATTTTCACTGGAAATTTTTGGACAGAATTATTTTCTTGTCTTGGTACTCAGTTAGCTCATAGCTCATCTTATCATCCTCAATCTGATGGGCAAACTGAGATAGTAAACAAATGTTTGGAAGGATATCTTCGTTGCTTTGTATCTGATAAACAGACACAATGGGTCAAATGGTTGCCTCTGGCTGAATGGTGGTATAACACTTCCTTCCATACAGCAACAAAAATGACCCCATTTATGGCACTTTATGGGTATCAACCACCATCCATCACATCATATTTAAGAGAAAATTCTAAGGTTCAGGCAGTGGAACATCACATCGAACATCAACAACAAGTCCTCCAACTCTTAAAGGATAACCTCGTGTTGGCACAAAATAGAATGAAACAACAGGCAGATCAACATCGCAGTGAAAGAAGTTTTGATGTAGGTGATTGGGTATTCCTACGGCTACAACCATATAAGCAAATGTCCCTAAAGCAAGCTAAGAAGGATAATAAATTATCACCAAAGTATTATGGTCCGTACAAGGTGTTGCAAAAGATTGGTACTATGGCATACAAATTGGAGCTTCCTGCAGCTTCTCGATTGCACCCAGTTTTCCATGTTTCATGTTTAAAGAAGGTTATAGGCGACAAGCTCCCAATTCAAACAATATTGCCAGAACTTGACGAGGAAGGAAAAATTATATTGGAACCGGAAGCAGTCACAGAAACAAGAACTCGACAGCTACGAAATCGATCAATTTCAGAGTATCTTATCAAGTGGAAGAACTTATCCGCTGAAGATTCCACATGGGAGGATGAGAATTTTATGCAGAAGTATCCAGAACTACTCAAGCGTTGAGGACAACACTTTTTTGAAGGAGAGGGGCATGTTGGGTCCCTATAATACTAGTGATTACCCCATTACTATTGTAGTTATACCCCTTATTTATATTGTTGTGCCCCTATTACCCCCATATTGTTATTTCTGTGCCCCATAGAATCCCTCTATTGTTATTTTTGTGGCTTTATATTATTATTGTTAGGTCGGCTGGATTATATTGTGACTCCTTAGACTCCTATATATAGAAAGGAGGTTTTGTCATTTGTATCATCCAAGAATTGTTCATTTATGTAATGTAAAGGAGGTTTCCCCCTCGAAGAGGCTGAATTCTAAGGTGTTGATCTATCTTTTCTATCTTTTCTTGAGCTGGTTTCATAACACAGAACCTCAGTGTTTGAAAATTGGGATTGATAACGATAGTTTCTCTACACATGGTCTGTATAATTGTGCCCTAACCAACACTAACCACTTCTGAATCTGAACATTGGGCTTCTTATTGTGACGCCTTGTTAACTCACAAATTTTCACTAGCAAAACGATTTGTCACTGTTGATTACTTATCTGTTTGTATTGGCGCTTTTCCAGTCATGGTATGTTGTTCCTAGCGACTGTATGTTGTCAATAACCTAGTAAACATGTGTAAATGGCATGAATGTTGTTCTTCATGGTGGAAATCTTGATGAGGTTATTGAAACTGAAAGCCTATTTTTAAATTGTTGGCACCTATTTGGGGCATTCATTGAATCGCCTATTTCTGTTTTGCAACGATTCCATCAGTTGGTAGAATTTAAAAGATCTACCAAGATCCTTATAAAATTTGGGATGAGAACAACCAGTGTATAGAGAGGTCTTTATACTTGCAGAGATTCATAAGGACCATATAGACCTTATGGATTGTTTGCAAAACAAAATACCAACTGGCTAGGTGGATTTCTTGGTAAGAAGCCTTATTACGATGACAATGAGACTCAAGAATCCACTGATTACAACTCATATTTTCTTCAATATGGGATTCATAGATGGCAACAAAATGTTTATGTTTGATGTTGGAACCATGATGGGAATCAAATACCATATGCCTTCTCTTTTTGTTTTGGTGATAATCTCACCAACATGCAAGTATTTAGTTTTTCATTTTTTTAATTTGGGAGTAGGATATGGATTGTAGTGGCTTGGGGATGTCTCTGGTATTCTCTTGGTCTCTTGATGCTTTACCGCACATGAACTTTGTTTGTCATCTAAGTTAACTTACAATAAATGAGATTTGATATGAGGTGTGAGGTTAGGTAATTTTATTGTTCACTTTTTTATGGAATTTTTATATTAAAAGAAGTGACTTATTCAAGATTTCATTATTCACTCATTTTTTATTTAATTAACAACTCACTTGATGCTTGTTGATGCTTTATCATTTAATTAACAACTCAGTTTATGCTTGTTGATGTTTTATCATTTAATTAACAATCATTGATGCTTGTTGATTCCATTATTCACTCGTTTATCATTTAATTATTCTCTTGGTTATTGATGCTTTATTTGGCTTGTTGATGCTTCACCCCACATGCACTTTGTTTATCTTCTAATTTAACTTATAGTAAATGAGGTTTGATATGAGGTGTGAGGTTAGGTACTTTTATTGTTCACTATTTTATGGAATTTTCATATTAAAAGAACTGACTTGTTCAAGATTTCATTATTCACTCGTTTTTCATTTAATTAACAACTCAATTGATGCTTTATCATTTAATTAACAACTCAATTGATGCTTGTTGATTTCATTATTCACTCGTTTGTCATTTAATTATTCTCTTGGCTTGTTGATGCTTCACCGCACATGCACTTTGTTTGTCTTCTAAGTTAACTTACAGTAAATGAGGTTTGATATGAGGTGTGAGGTTAGGTACTTTTATTGTTCACTGTTTTATTGAATTTTCATATTAAAAGAAATTACTTGTTCAAGATTTCATTATTCACTCGTTTTTCATTTAATTAACAACTCATTTGATGCTTGTTGATGCCTTATCATTTAATTAACAACTTAGTTGATGCTAGTTGATTTCATTATTCACTCGTTTGTCATTTAGTTATTCTCTTGACTCGTTGATGCTTCACCGCGCATGCACTTTGTTTTTCTTCTAAGTTAACTTACAATAAATGAGGTTTGATATGAGCTGTGAGGTTAGGTACTTTTACTGTTCAATGTTTTATGGAAATTTCATATTAAAGGAAGTGACTTGTTCAAGATTTGATTATTCACTTGTTTGTCATTTAATAACAACTTAGTTGATGTTTGTTGATGCTTTATCATTTAATTAACAACTTATTTGATGCTTGTTTATTTCACTATTCACTTGTTTGTCATTTAATTATTCTCTTGGATTGTTGATGCTTTATTTGGCTTGTTAATGCTTCACCGCATATGCACTTTATTTGTATTCTAAGTTAACTTACAATAAATGAGGTCTTATATGAGGTATGAGGTTAGGTACGTTTATTGTTCATTGTTTTTATGAAATTTTCATATTAAAAGAAGTGACATGTTCAAGATTTCCTTATTCACTCGTTTGTCATTTAATTAACAACTCAGTTGATGCTTTATCATTTAATTAACTTCTCAATTGATTCTTATTGATTTCATTATTCACTCGTTTGTCATTTAATTATTCTCTTGGCTTGTTGATGCTTTATTTGGCTTGTTGATGCTTCATCGCACATGCACTTTGTTTGTCTTCTAATTTAACTTACAAAGGTTTGATATGAGGTGTGAAGTTAGGTACTTTTATTGTTCACTGTTTTATGGAAATTTCATATTAAAAGAAGTGACTTGTTCAATATTTCATTATTCGCTCATTTGTCATTTAATTAACAAATCGGTTATAAATGTGTTGTAAATCATTTGGTGTGTAGAGGCATAACAGAAAATCCCATTTTCATTCTCAGGTAAGATTTCTCCATTATAATATACTATTAATGGTCCTTCTAAAATGGATTTTGGTTACAATGACACAAACAATATGAAATAAAACAACCTAGGTTATAAGCCAAAATCTTCCTGTGACAAGAAAAAGATAATCCATCCAAAATCCACATCATAATGTCGTTACAACCAAAAACATATGACACCCCTATTCTTTATGGCCTCAAGAATCTTCAGTTCCAAAACTCCCTAAGTTTCCTGCTTGAGCCAAGTAGGTTGGCCTACCTAATAATGGTTGATTAGGATGTGGTGGATTTCTTCCATATGATTAAGTTTGATTTTCCCCTTCCAACCATGGACGAATTGAGTACCCATACCTCACACTTGCACTACTAACCCTTGCATCAAGTGGAGGTATCTGATGAGCATACATAGAATTGACCCTTGCTCTGGTAGGAATAAATAAAATGGGTAAAACCCCATTTTGATAGCGAGGGATTTGAATGTTTATGAGGTATTGGAATAATGGTGTATTATCTGCAATATTGTCCAATGTGTTTGAAATAATCATGGTTTCATCAGTTGCGCTTGCATCATTTTCAACCATATCGGTCATCTTTTGTTCCTTTTCAAGCATTTTGTTTATCCTTTCTTACATCCTTTTCCTGTCTTGCCATTTGTTTTCGATGGTCCTTCTCTCTTTCAAGCCTTTCATCTGCTCGACGTTGTGCTACAACAATCCTTTCTTCCTTCTTCTCCTTGGTTAAATCCTTAATTTTATGTTTTAATTCCTGGATTTCAAATTTCTTTTTTCCAGACTCAACTAATAGGTTTATATAGTCTTATGAGGTGAGTAACCGTGAACTTCGGTGCCAATGAATATTACTTGGTGTTCCTTACTTATTTTTCCATTGACACTTTCTCTACTGGTAGCTTTAGGAACCGATCAAATAACTTCTCCATCCCTCCCACCTGCATGTCATTGCTTGGCACTTGCCTTTCAGTATTTGAGACCACTGATTGAACTCTATTGTTCTCTTCATCTGATGCCTTATTATGTGCACTATCTTCTTCCATTGATCTACTGTCCACAAAAAAATGAACAATTTCATTGTTCAATTCTATTGGTTGTGAAGGCATGTTCATGCTTTGTTCATTAGTTCTTGAGACACTATGTTAATTCAAATTAATCATGGATTCTTTTAGCCATGATGTTGGGATTAATTGGCTTGGCAATGTCAATTGGTCATTGTTGCTTGCTAGTGCAATATCAACAATAAAATTTTCAATTACATTGTCATTGACAACCGCATGTTCAACAATGTCATTAGGAATATAAACAACATAAGTTCCATGTGATTCAGTTGGTAGAGCGACCTCCATGTTACTATCAATTGGTTCATGATTATATTGTTTTTCAATTACATGTTCATCATCATCACCATATAAGTGTCCTTGAGAGATAGAAATCATATTATCAGCTACAACCACATCATCATGCTCATCTACTTCTTCTTGCACTTCAACAACTGTTTGGACATGCCCTTCTTCTTGACCATACACATGAAACGCCTAGCTACAACCAGTATCATGCTTAAGAGCATCATAATTTAGTGGAACAATTCCAGTCCTTCTAAAGCCAACCTTGACATTTGATGGTGTCAAAGCCCTTTTAAACTCTTTACTTGCAAGCTCTGCTAGCTCAAACCTTCTCACCTCAACCCCTGGATTCTTTGGCATCCATGCAACACGTTCTGACCTAAAATAGTTCTTGAAAGGTCCAAACACATTGACATCAAGGGGTTGCAATCTATGAGTGGTATGAACAGGAAATGTTTACAGGTTGATGCAAAAATTGTTTGCTTCCTCAATTGTTTTCATAACAATGTGGCTTCCATGGCCATCTAATATCAATAGGTGTATGTTATTAGGTAAGATACCACCTGGTACAGATGAAGAAAAGTGACAAAGCCAATTTAAAAAAATTTCTTTAGTCATCCATGCATGGGGATGTGCAGCCATGCATGCACCTGGTTCACAGTTTTATAAATTTTCAGTTGATTTTTACCTTTGAATAGATAAAATTATGGGATTGAAGCACCAATTGCATTGAAACAACATAGAATAGTTATCCACTGCTCGCTCTTAGGGAAAAAAATTGCAAATTTCATCTCCCTCTCTTGGAGATTACCCACTTGCTACAGTTCCTTCCTGCCTATGAACCTGTTTCATCACAATTCCATATATGGTGTGCACCATAAGAATGCTTATCGTATGCACTAGAAAGAGTGGCATAGAAGTTACATACAACTGCAGGGTGCAAATTTAATGATTTGTGTCTGTCAAGGCCCTCATTTGTACGCAATACAAGGTATGGATGCCTTTTTTTAAACCCAAACCACCATGATTTACCAGGAAACCCATCTTTGAATGGGTTTTGCCTCCATTGACATATTTGAGCAACTATGGATTTGAGTTGTATCAAATCTAGCCCATGTCCCAATTGGGCCATATCCTTACACCACTCAACCATCTTGGCCTCCTCATCGTCAGTCATAAGTGTAAGAGGCTCTCTACGTTTTGTATGAGTGAGCCCATTTATCCAATAATGTATTGATGAGGGAGGAATACCATGTTTTTTTGCTGATGCGCAAACTAAATATCCATTAAACTCATATGTTTTCAATTGCAGCTAACATGTCTTGTTTTTTCCAACCTCTTATACTCTTTTTTTTTTAGTTTAACTTGCCCCTTGGACTGTGGTTTATGGTGGCTTTGTGGCTGATGGTGTGATAACATCAGCATCTGTCCATCCTCTTCCTAAACAATATTGTTGGGAGCATTGTGGACATTCACATCACTTGTCTTCTCCTCATTCGATGAAGGGAATCACAACTGGGCACCCTCAGTCACTCGTCTGCCACTTCTCCTTGTATGAGCAACATAACTAAATCTTGCCATAGATGCAACTACTTGCATAATTATTGCATGCATTTAGTTAATAATAATTGAAATTATGCTTTCATACAAGCTAATAGAATTTATGCTTTCTTACAGGCAATTAACAACATGTACATGTGAGTAGTAGCTTAACAGATTTTCATACATATGCCTTTTTGACAGTATCCTTGAAAAGACAAATCTACAAAAGGAATTTTTTATATGTCTTCAAATATATCAATGATTTTTTTTATAACTTGTTTTTACACTTAAAATACCATGACTGTATTTGCGCTTGGAGAATTACTGCCAGTTTGTTGAAATTGACCTAGAAATGGTTGTATGTCTTTAATTATATCAATATATGTTTTGGATAAAATGTTTTATGCGTTATAGGAGGAACTTCAACTAAAAAAAGTGACACCTGGTTCATTTTCTGGTTAAGATGTTGATCTGGTGTAGTTATTTTTTATAAATTGTGGTTTGACTTAATTTGTATAGCCTCATGCTTGTCAATATTGTTATTCCTAATCATCACAATTTATAGGAATGAAGGAAGTTGTAGGCTTGTCTTGCTAAAGGAATTTAACATGTCAATAGAAGCTCTAATCTTTCCTTAGTAATGGTTAGTGATTCTCCTATTATGGGAATGGTTATGAGTAACTTTGTCGATATTGTTATTCCTATACATAACACTCTTCAGGCATGAAGGAAGCTCTAGGCTTGCCTTAGTAAAGGTTTGATTGAGTTGCTAATTTCCTTTAAAAATGTTGAGCCTCATAGAGGTTGAGTTTATATAGTTTGTCTTGGGAAAAAAATAAAAACCAGTAAGGTGCACTGTCATGACAGTTAGGTGCTTATACATGTTGTTTATACAAACCTATTATTCATGACATTATTTGGTAGTGCTTACGGTGGTGAGACTCAATCTACTGGGACTTGCTTTGGATTTATTTTATTTCGCACTAGATATGGATCGATGTCTTGGTCTTAATCCGAGAACACCTGGGAAGATATTCTCTGATATGATACCCTGATCGAGTGCAACATGTTAAGGCATATGAGGATATGATAGATTATATATATTAATGATAGAGTGATATTACATATTAGTTCCATCATGATAGGCCTTTATTTGATCTTAGATCTCTATTGACACTAAGCTTTGTTACGAACCTATTCAATATATGCACCTCCCCTTGCATTCACTAGATGTCCTGGCTTTAAGGGGTCAATTTTCTTTTTATCCAAGAACTATACTTGGTGAAATTTGTTATCATTCCAGTGCCAAATCATGAAAATCACTCACCTTCACCTTTCACACTTTGTTAAAGCCATTAACATCAATTATTTTCAAAGGAATAGTATATATACAAAGACTATGAGATATGTATAACTAGAAATGACATTACAACAAGGAAAATGCTTTATAAGTTGGTCTCAAAGAGGTTGGAATTCAGTTTCTTAGCTCCTTTTGGACATCAAGATGCTTTAGTATGTTGGCATTATGATTCAAGTGTTGTCCTTGATGGCAACTCACTCAGAGGTTGGTACAGGTGCTCAGAGGTTGGTACAGGTGATGGCAACTTAATCAGAAGACAGATCTTAGTACAGCATGCCAAGGAAGTTCATATACGCAGGTTCGTTAAGCCCAAGTCGCGTGTACACGCTAGTTGGATTCAGAAAAAGCGCGTGTATGTCGAAAAGTACCTTTGGTCCATGGTGGTTAGTCCTTGGAAGTTGTGCCTATGGTTTCGGACCATTGTGTCTCGACGGGCGTGTCGATCCCTAGTTTTGAAGTTGATGGTATTGTGTTACTATGGTTTTGGCTCTTGGTATTGAGCAAGGCCTAAGGCTATATAAGGAGAAGAAGATCATTAGGCAAAATCATCTTTCGACAAGGCTTGAATATCTAAGAGAGAAAGAGATCTGATATGCAGGGTCTGGGTTGCTTGATATGAGCTAAGGAGAAATCACATCGGAGGATGGAAGACTAGATCTAAGGATAAATCGGGATCTAATGGTTTGAAATGCACTATTATGATTGATTATGCGTATTTCTAGATCTGCATACTGTCGCAATATTATGTTCTGGATCTAACTGATGTCTGGTACAGCTGCAAGTTGAGAGAATCTATTTTTAGATCTGTACGCAGGTTGGCTTAGGTAAAAGCGCGTGTATACGCGGGTTTCGCTCATTGAAGTAGCGTATATCTCTTAAAGCTTGATTTTTGGGTTTGCAGTTGGATCTGACTATTATTACAGAGTTCTGTAGACTGCTCTGTGTTCTGGTATTTGGTGATTGACAGGGTTCAGTGGTTCAGTGATTCAAAGTTTGATAATTCTAGTATTGGTTGTTTTATGCTTCAATGATCTGTTGTGAAAGTTGAATGAATTGGGGTCTACAGATTGTAATGTTGTGCTTCAGGAATATCCAGTCTGAAAATGTATGAAAGGTGGTACCTGAAGGAAAGAAGATTGTAGGTCAGCACCTACGTACTAGTATCTTGGCTAGTACAAGAGCAAAGGGGGTTGGAGCTCCCTTCCAAGGAAGTTTGGAGAACGAGAGAAGGTTGTAGCCTTCTGCAGGTTGTAGCCTGCGTACTGGTATAAGGCTGCACCAGTACAAAAGATTGTAAACTGAAGTTTCATATTAAAGAAAGATAGAGACAACTTGCAGCAGGTGGTTTTCACCCACATTGGGTTTCCACCTTATATCTTGGTGTTCATGTGTGTGGCTTTTGATCTGTTCTGTTATACTGCACCTGTTTACTGTTAATGTGGTGAATAATGTCCTGATGAACTTAACTGAAGAATAAGCTAACTAAATTATGAGTTTTCTTCTTATACGCTGTTTTATTTAGTCACAGTAGCGTGTACACGCTGGTTCACCTAACTGAAGTAGCGTATATGTTTCTGAGCATTGAAAAAGTTTGATTGATCTGATAATACTGATTCACCCCCCCTCTCAGTATTATTTCCAACAATTGGTATCAGAGCAGGTCCTTCAGAGAAGCTTGATCGCTTGAAGGTAGATCATTCATCATGAGCAACTACGAGAAAGAAGCATCAATCAGGCCACCGATTTTTGATGGGACAAATTTCAATTATTGGAAGGTAAGAGTTACTGCATATCTTCAATCTCTTGGTACAGAAGTTTGGAACATTGTAGAAACAGGCTATGCTTTTCCTTCAGCTACTCCTACAGATCCAGCTGAGAAAAAGCAGTATGAAACAAATGCAAAAGCAGTCAGTACTCTATTAGGAAGTATATCCCAAACAGAATTCATGAAGGTCATGCACTTCAAATCAGCAAAAGAGATATGGGACAAAATGATCACTAGCTATGAAGGAGATGAACAGGTAAAGCAAGCTAAACTTCAAACTCTCAGGATTCAATATGAGACTCTCAAGATGTATAATGATGAAAGTGTGGCTAATTATTTTCTTCGGGTAGATGAGATTGTTAATTGTATGAAAAATTTGGGTGAAGAAATAAAAGAGACTATAGTAGTTCAAAAGATTCTAAGATCATTATCCCCCAAGTTTGAATCTAAAGTATCTGCAATAGAAGAAAAAGAAAATCTCTGTGTTCTCACTATGTCTCAGCTACATGGAATTCTAACTGCTTATGAAATGAGAAAGGGAGGTCCATCTGACAGAAGGGAAGCTGCTTTTAAGGCATCAGGAAAAGAAGATTACTATGAAGCAAGCCATGTTCCAGAAGAAGAGGAAGAAGAATCAAATTTTGTCAGAAATCTTCAAAGGGGTTCTGGAAGGTTCAGAGGTAAGCTACCTTTCAAATGCTTTGCTTGTGGAAGAGTAGGTCATTATGCTGCAAAATGTCCTTATAAGGATAAAGGAAAAGAACCTGCTAGATGGAACAAGAAACAAAGTGCAAATAAGAAAAGCTACTACACCCATGAAGATAGTGATGGCTTATCAAACAGTGATGAAGATGAACAAGGTAATAAATATAAGCTGTTAATGGCATTTGAAGATGATGATTATGAGGATGCTGTAGATGTGGATAATCTCTATAATGAAATTACTAGACTCAAGAGATGCATAGAAGAAAAGAATGTGATCATTGATACTTTGCAATTTCAAATTGATGAAAAGGAAAAACATCTTGAAAAACTAGAAGGTGAAATTGTTGGTCTCAGAAAAGAAATTGAGAAAACAAAAGCTATTAATCTTAAGTTTGTCAAAGGATCTGAAACTTTGGATGAGATTATCAATGTGCAGCGGTCTCCTCTAAACAAGACAGGTTTGGGCTATAATGGAGAAACCTCTCAAGCATCCACCTCAAAAAGTTATCTTGATGCAGCAAGAAGAAATGAGCAGAAGAACAATGAAGATAATCAGGTAAAGCAGGGACGAATTACAAACAGAAACTATCAGGGACAATCCTTCTTAAGGGTGAACAAAAGCTACAACCAACCACAGGTAAAATCTTCTCAGTTTGGCCCAAGAATAGATGAAAATAGAAATTACAATCAGTTGGCTGGTAGATTCAATAACCGCAGAAGCTTCTTCAATGGACAATGCTTTTCTTGCCATAACTTTGGTCACAAAGCAGCTCAATGTGTTGCATATAAAACAATCATGACTAGGGAAGCTCAAAAACAAAGAAGTATGACAGGGATTACAAAAAGGACCTATAACAACTTTTCGGTTCTTGAAAATGAAGTTGAATGTTCTATTTGCAATAATTTTGGTCATAAAGACTCTGAATGCAGGAGCAGGTTTCAGGAGAAAAAGGAACAAGCCACGAGCACCAAAACATGGAGAATAAAGGAACCTCAAACAGAAAGATGTGGGATAGCATTTTATGCAGAAGGACAGGAAAATCTATGGTACATTGACAGTGGATGTTCGAAACATATGACAGGTGATAAAGAAAAACTTGAATCTTATTCTACTTTAGAAAAGGGAAAGAAAGTTTCTTTTGGAAATGATACTCCTGCAACTATAAAAGGAAAAGGTATTGCTCCTTTGAAAGAAAAGGTCAAGGCTGGAAATGTTTTGTATGTTGATGGATTGAAGCATAATCTACTAAGTGTCAGCCAGATGTGTGATCAAAAAACCGAGGTTATTTTCAGATCGAATGGATGTCTTGTTCGTGATCTTGATACAGGTAAAACAGTTCTCAAAGGCAAAAGAACTCCAAATAATCTGTACATATTTGAAGAAGGACAACAACAATGCTATCTTAGCAAGGATGAAGAGCACTGGTTATGGCATCGAAGGTTGGGACATCTAAGCTTCTCACAAATAAGGAAAGCATGCAAATATCAGGCAGTTCGCGATCTTCCAGATATCAAAATTCCAGACAACACCATATGCAAATCTTGTCAGTTTGGAAAGCAAACCAGAACTAACTTTCCAGAGAAGGAAGGATCAGCTAGCTTGCCTCTTGAGCTAGTCCATACAGATGTATGTGGTCCATTTAGGAAAAGGACACCTCGAGGAGAAGAATATCTGATATTATTCATTGATGATTTCTCAAGGTTTGTTTGGTTAGGGCTTATGAAGCACAAAGATGAAGCATTCGAAAAATTCAAATCCTTCAAAGCATTGGCTGAAAATGAATCAGGACACAAAATTAAGTGCCTCAGATCTGACAGAGGTGGGGAGTTCACATCAAATGAATTTTTCGATTTCTGCGATGAACATGGGATAAGAAGAGAATTCTCTACAGCTAGAACTCCTCAGCAAAATGGGGTTGTGGAAAGAATGAACAGAACTATCCAACAAATGGCTCGTGCTATGCTCGATGAATCAGGTACTCCTGCAACCTTCTGGGGTGAAGCTGCACATGCTGCTGTTATTATTCTTAACAAAACAAATGTCCGAGTAAACAGCACTCAAACACCTCATGAGCTTTGGAGTGGTAAAACTCCTTCCGTGAAGCACTTCAAAATCTTTGGGAGCAAATGTTATATTAAGAATACTGATGAGCAACTTGGCAAACTTGAACCAAGAGCAGATGAGGGCATTCTTCTTGGTTATTCTCCACATAGCAAAGCATACAAGTGCTACAATAAAAGACTTGGCAGAATTGTTGACAGTATTGATATAGTGGTTGATGAGAAGGGATATATTCCTAGGCAAGTTCATCATGAAGACATTGAAGAAGATGAAGGTTACTCTCAAAGGCGAAATGATGAAGAAGAAGAACCTCAAGAAGAAGAAGAATCTCAAGAAGAACCAGAGGAGCAGACAAGAATAGAAGAGAAGACTCCATCCAGATATGTTCAAAAGAATCATCCAGAAACTCAGATTGTGGGGCAGAAAGAAGCAGGAGTACAAACAAGAAGGACACTTGCAGAAGCTTCAAGCTACTTGGCATTACTCTCCTCCACTGAACCACAAAATGTGAAAGAGGCATGCAAAGATGAATGTTGGGTCAAAGCAATGGATGAAGAACTTGAGCAAATCGAAAAGAACAACACTTGGGAATTAGTTCCTAGACCAAAAGATAAGAATGTAATAGGAACAAAATGGGTCTTCAAGAATAAATTAAATGAAAATGGAGAAGTAATTAGAAACAAGGCCAGACTTGTTTGTAAAGGGTATGCACAGCAAGAAGGAATAGATTTTGAAGAGACCTTTGCTCCTGTGGCAAGACTTGAGGCCATCCGAATGTTCCTTGCTCTCTCAAGCTTTCAAAACTTCAAGGTATTTCAAATGGACGTGAAATCAGCCTTCCTGAATGGAGACTTAGAAGAAGAAGTATATATTGAGCAGCCAGATGGTTTCATTCTTGGGAATGATCCAAACCTTGTATGCAGATTGAAAAAGGCACTCTATGGACTCAAACAAGCTCCAAGGGCTTGGTACTATCGGTTGGACAAATATCTTCACCAACAAGGCTTTTCAAAAGGATCAGCAGATAGCAATCTCTATATAAAAGTTGAAAATAACAAATTGCTAATTCTTGTTGTTTATGTAGATGATATTATTTTTGGCAGCAATGAAGAGACTATGAGTCAAAACTTTGCCTTGGTTATGCAGAAAGAATTCGAAATGTCACTTCTTGGAGAATTGACATATTTTCTTGGATTGCAAATCCAACAAAATGAAGGAGGTATCTTCTTGTCTCAAACCAAATACCTCAAGCAGATCTTGAAGAAGTATGGCATGGAAGAGTCAAAGCCAGTATGTACACCCATGGTTACAGGATGCAGCCTCAGTGCAAATGATGAATCAGCAGCAGTTCACCAACCCACTTATAGATCCATGATTGGGAGTTTGCTTTATTTGACAGGTACTCGACCAGATATTACACATGCAGTAGGAATGGTTGGAAGATTTCAAGCCAACCCAAAGGAAACTCATCTTCAGGCAGTCAAAAGAATCTTCAAATATCTTCAAGGGACCCAAAACTATGGCTTATGGTATCCTAGAAATACAGATCTCACTCTTCATGCTTACACAGATGCAGATTGGGTTGGAAGTGTAGATGATAGGAAAAGCACAAGTGGTGGTGCTTTCTTCATGGGTTCCAGATTAGTATCTTGGTTCAGCAAGAAACAGAGTTCGATTGCCTTATCTACAGCTGAAGCAGAATATGTGGTTGCAGCATCTTGTTGCACACAACTTCTTTGGATGATGCAGACCTTGCAGGACTTTCAAATCACTTGCACTCCACCCGTCTCTATCTTATGTGATAATACAAGTGCAATCAGCATTTCAAAGAATCCAGTCATGCACTCAAAGACCAAGCACATACCAATCAAGTACCATTTTCTTCGGGAACAAGTGCTTGAGCAGAAGGTCAAGTTGGAGTATGTTCCTTCTAAGGAACAAGTTGCTGATATTCTCACAAAACCACTGCCCAGGGAAACTTTTGAATATCTCAGACAAAAGCTGGGAGTAGTTGATGCTTCATCCTGCTGTTGAAGCTTGTCTATTCTACAGAAAAGTTGGTATACGCAAGTTACGAAAGGTATATACGCGTATACACGCGGATTTATGCTGGGAAAGTCGCGTGTATGGTGTACGCTTGTTGCAGAGATTATATCTGCGTCCATACGCTGTTTCATGCAGGAGAAATCGCGTATATGAAGTTCTGAACAGCAAGGGCAAACTCTGGAGTTCTGAACAGCAATGGGTATGTCAGAATTCTTCAGGCACAGGTTCAGGGGGAGCAGCTTAAAAGTCTCATAAAGCATTGTTGGCATTCAGATGTTTTGGTTGTTGATTTCAGGAAAAGGAGCTCAGAAAGAAATCCTGGTTGCTGATCTAAAAAGATGTTTATCATATGCTGCTGGTGACTTTCATAAGTCTTGGTCTAGATCTGTTGTCTCTATGTCATGTATCTCTCTCTTGTGATATCTCTTTTATGGTGTCAAGGTCATGTAACGGCCTATGTTGGTTTCCCCACTATGCCTGGGATGAATGCTGTAATATAATTGGTAGGTTCTGATATGTCCCCTCTTGGTAGGGAGTATGGATGTATGTATTGAGTCTTTTGGTGATAGGAAGGTCCCTTATGGTGTATAAGTCTTGGTTCTTGTTGAAGAACATCGTTTGCAGATCTACCCTACTGTCAGGGGGAGCATGAGTCAGCACAGCCAAGCAGAGGTATCAGCATGTCCTCAGGGGGAGCACAGCCCTTTGCCCTTGATGTCAAAGGGGGAGAGTGACTTGGTGTGGTGGTTGCCATCAAGTCCAAAGGGGGAGATTGTTGGCATTATGATTCAAGTGTTGTCCTTGATGGCAACTCACTCAGAGGTTGGTACAGGTGCTCAGAGGTTGGTACAGGTGATGGCAACTTAATCAGAAGACAGATCTTAGTACAGCATGCCAAGGAAGTTCATATACGCAGGTTCGTTAAGCCCAAGTCGCGTGTACACGCTAGTTGGATTCAGAAAAAGCGCGTGTATGTGGAAAAGTACCTTTGGTCCATGGTGGTTAGTCCTTGGAAGTTGTGCCTATGGTTTCGGACCATTGTGTCTCGACGGGCGTGTCGATCCCTAGTTTTGAAGTTGATGGTATTGTGTTACTATGGTTTTGGCTCTTGGTATTGAGCAAGGCCTAAGGCTATATAAGGAGAAGAAGATCATTAGGCAAAATCATCTTTCGACAAGGCTTGAATATCTAAGAGAGAAAGAGATCTGATATGCAGGGTCTGGGTTGCTTGATATGAGCTAAGGAGAAATCACATCGGAGGATGGAAGACTAGATCTAAGGATAAATCGGGATCTAATGGTTTGAAATGCACTATTATGATTGATTATGCGTATTTCTAGATCTGCATACTGTCGCAATATTATGTTCTGGATCTAACTGATGTCTGGTACAGCTGCAAGTTGAGAGAATCTATTTTTAGATCTGTACGCAGGTTGGCTTAGGTAAAAGCGCGTGTATACGCGGGTTTCGCTCATTGAAGTAGCGTATATCTCTTAAAACTTGATTTTTGGGTTTGCAGTTGGATCTGACTGTTATTACAGAGTTCTGTAGACTGCTCTGTGTTCTGGTATCTGGTGATTGACAGGGTTCAGTGGTTCAGTGATTCAAAGTTTGATAATTCTAGTATTGGTTGTTTTATGCTTCAATGATCTGTTGTGAAAGTTGAATGAATTGGGGTCTACAGATTGTAATGTTGTGCTTCAGGAATATCCAGTCTGAAAATGTATGAAAGGTGGTACCTGAAGGAAAGAAGATTGTAGGTCAGCACCTACGTACTAGTATCTTGGCTAGTACAAGAGCAAAGGGGGTTGGAGCTCCCTTCCAAGGAAGTTTGGAGAACGAGAGAAGGTTGTAGCCTTCTGCAGGTTGTAGCCTGCGTACTGGTATAAGGCTGCACTAGTACAAAAGATTGTAAACTGAAGTTTCATATTAAAGAAAGATAGAGACAACTTGCAGCAGGTGGTTTTCACCCACATTGGGTTTCCACCTTATATCTTGGTGTTCATGTGTGTGGCTTTTGATCTGTTCTGTTATACTGCACCTGTTTACTGTTAATGTGGTGAATAATGTCCTGATGAACTTAACTGAAGAATAAGCTAACTAAATTATGAGTTTTCTTCTTATACGCTGTTTTATTTAGTCACAGTAGCGTGTACACGCTGGTTCACCTAACTGAAGTAGCGTATATGTTTCTGAGCATTGAAAAAGTTTGATTGATCTGATAATACTGATTCACCCCCCCTCTCAGTATTATTTCCAACATAGTATTCAAGTTTCCTTCACAATTGCTTTAGTTTTCTAATAGTTGAGTTGAGTTCCTAAACCTTCAACCATCTGTAATTCTGGATTCCATCCCCACCGTTGTATCCAAATCTTGGATTGGTTCTATGAGTTATAGTTAACTACTCTATCTGTCTAGTATAGAGTCGAGGATATCCATCTTAATGCATTATGGTTTCACTCTAATATTCTTGTTAAGAATAAAGAAAACACTCCTTACTGGAAAATAGGTTTACTCTTTCTTCCTCCACTACATTTCTCCATAGAATACTAATAATTGCTTGCTCTTATAATTATTACTAGTTAATCTACTAGACAATTTTTGCTTCTTTAGACATGCTCCAAATCCATCTTCTCAAACTTAATGTTGTAACTCAATTATTCTCAGTGAAATACTTTTTCTAATTCAAATTGGCCTCAATTTTCTTTATGTTAAATTGATAATTATGAGTCTATTCTCTCCTTTAATTTATTTATCCCCATTGCAAGCTCCATTTTCTTGATAATGTGGCTGATAAATTGTTCTCACTATATGAGATCTCATCTAATTATATTCTATTGGTTGAGAATCATGTTGTCTCCATCATGTAATTGTTTTGTAATCCCTAGATTGTCACAATTTTGTATCCTTGGATTTCACATGGATTTCATTCCTCTTCTGAATGGATGAAACTTGGTTCATTGTAAATGGGTGTACAAACGAAATTATGAGAGTAGTTGTATGAATTTCACACTCAAAACTCTTAGCTATGGAGTGAAGGTAACACCTTCCCAGCCAGAAAGAGTTCAAGCAAGAGTCCATGCACTCACTTAGTTCTATGGCAAGAAAATACCAATTGTTTCAATATTATAGACTTTCATCTCATCCAATTAAGGTATTTGAATAAGAAGGTAAGTGAGGTGGTTACTCTCAAAGTGATGAGGAAGCTGCTGGGATTGGATTAACTGGATTGCGTTAACCACTGCCTATGCTACTATCTGAGCTTACCGTGCTCTAGCTGCTTTTGCCTCTGTGTATATTGTTGAGTGAAATTGTCAATTACATCCTATATAAATCTGTTTCGTGCTTTTGTTCGGTCATATGGATCCGTTTCTAGTGGGACAGGGTAAGACCTTGAATTATATCACTGGATTTCCCACTAATGTAGCAAATGAGTTTGTTAACAAACTTAAGGCATGTATTGTGGCAAAGAGATTTTCATAAATTAATTAAATTGTGCAAAAAAACTGAAATAAATAACTTGAATATACTGTGAAATGTTGTGTGATCGAGAAATGAAAATAATAATGTGTAGAAACTAAAATAATTAACCCAAATATACTGTGAAATGTTCTGTGATGGTTTGTCTCTAGCGCTGGTGTATAATTTGAATGTTAAACATGCAACTTCAACAATGGTTGAACTCTTTTAGTTTTTTTCACTTGAATTTAATTGGTGGAAAGGATTGACATGGATTGCAATGACTTCTTTTTGAATGTGTGATCTAGATTGATTTGGATGTGATACAATGGCTGGGAATTTGTTATGGTTGATCCATGTGCTTTGATATATTTTAATTGGAAATTTAATGGCTTGGGTGTAACGTATATTGGGTTCCATACAATTACTACGTGGCGGTTCCACTCCAACTCCAATAAATGGACCGCTCGGGTGGGTGGGCTAAGTAGAGGGGCGTGATGGTGCTCGAGGGAACCTAAGGGTGGTGAGGCACATCACGTTAAGGAGGAGAACAAATAAAGCAATAATAAAGAAAGACATACCTCATAATTTGATCTTATCCCATATATCCTATTACGTCATACACCTTAACACCCTCTACGACTCATATCACTTCGTACCATTGGACACCTATCCGTATCCGACCATTCAACATCTTTGCTATGGACCCATAAGGACCCCCATTAGTATAACACCCCCTTTTATACACCTTCGCCAGGAAAACCACTACTAGGATTACCATATCTCATACGCTTACCCCCTAAGTTTTATTGGTTGGTATCACTTTCCAATTTTCCACTTACTCTAACAATTACCAAGGGAACTTATGACTGAAATACATCAACTTTTATTATTATATACATTCGACATACATAGCTTTAGTTCAAACCAGTGAAGGTTGAAGTGACTACTACTTTGTACTTATGAAATAGACCATTTTGGAAGGATTTATGGTTTTATTTGTTTTCTAGTTGGTACAAGATGATTTATATTGTTGGTACTTAAAAGACTATTTATGTATGGACAGTTGTGGCCCAGTCAATATTTTACGAAATTTTGGACATAAATTAAAATATATTTACACATTGCTTAAATATTAGTTACACATCTCTCAATTTCTAGTGGCTAATGAAACTAGTACTATAACAATTATTGATCCATGCACAATATTAAACATCTCTCCCAATAATAATTATAGCAAATATATTAAAGTATCTCTAATTTATAATAATAGTGTATAAATAAATTTTAACATTTATACGAAATAACTTTCGTGAAAGCTTCACTTTAGAGCATGTAATTCAAAACTTGGAAAGGTCATGCCAGTTAGGTCAAGCTTCATCATTTGTTAGTGATATATCACATTATCTATAATGAACCATGGTGAGGCAAGTGTGGCAGTGACTTTTTAATCAATCATTTTTAGTAATGAATTTTTAATCCATCATTATTTTTAGTAATGAACCATGGTGAGGCAAGTGTGGTAGTATCATTTTTATGAACCATGGTGAGGCAAGTGTGGCAGTGACTTTTTAATCAATCATTTTTATGAACCATGGTGCGGTAAGTGTGTTGAATTTTTAAACTAGTCATTTTTATGTTATACACTTTGACCGATTTAGTCAATCATCTTTATGTTATACACTATACACTATGAATGGTATAGCTGAAGTGATATATCAAATTTCAACATTGTCTTGAAGGAATTTGAGGAATTTGATGTCTAAAATGGACTTCTTATAGAAAGGAAAATAAAAATAATAGGTTTGAATTTTCAAAGGGAATTAAATAAACAAAAAACAAATATTTTTTTTAATTAAAATAGGGTATTATTTAATAAGTATTTACATTTTCAAAATACAATTAAAAAAAAATCATTTTCTTTGATAAAAAATTATCTTATGGTTGAAATTATTATTTTTAATACTGTTCGTTCTTTTAGAGTTTATTGAGAATCATTTTTATGTCAAAATTCTACTAATATAGTTGTACTCCCATACAAATTCCTCCACCCTTTACTTGATCTCCTTTAATTCACAAATTACTTTTTTATTCAAATTTCAAAATTTGGAACTTCTTCACAAAATCCTAATACAATTGATCCAACATTAAGACAATATTAGTAGAAGTTTTCTATTTACACTTGATCTTCCACTTCAACACTTTTCTATAGAGGGTGGTACCAAACTCCACAACTAGATAACATTGACAATTCTCTACACACTCTAGATTGCTTCATAGAGGAACAAATGTTGCATTGCATCCTTTTCCCCTTAGCCATGACATAGGGGAAGACACAAAGGAGACTTATTTAGTTGAACCACCATTTTTATATTATCACTAGGTATTAGGAAAAATCTAAAGAGCATGTGGTTGTTGTATGAGGGGGTATGTGTGTACTAACACACACATTGAATTGGATAACATTGTTTTATCTCTTAGCTAATTTTGGAACTCAACTCAAGCAACTCATTTTTTGTAGGTGCATTTCAACTACTACAATACAAACACTTGTGTTATGCATGACAACAATAATGGGAATTTAAATAATGATAAAAAAGCACGTCTAAGACATGCACAAGCTTGCATTAGTGTCATTCTAATATACCTTTTTAGTGATAGATGTCCACAAGTTTAGGGAACCAATGAGGCATATATTTAAAAGCAACTTCTCCCTAATTTTCTGCTTTTATGACTTCTAAAGCAACTAGGATTTTGATCGTCTTTTGTCAATGACCCTATACATGTAAGTCAAGCATTCATGGAATTGAATTCATCACAACTATGCCACTTCAATTCTTCTACACTTCCCTCAAAACTCCACTAACTCTCTCATCCCATGCATAATTACACTTTCTTAATCACCATTATCAAGGTCAAATAAGTTTCCTTTTGACGCTTCTTTTATATTTTACAAATTATTACATACTCTAAATGCATCTCAAGACTCTATCTTATTGTGAGAGACCCGTGACTAGTGAAAAATTTTCTCATATTTTCCCACCACCTATTGTGAGTGACTTCTACATGCTTTTGATATCACGTTAGTCGTTCACATTCAAGGCTCTCAACATCTCTCAACATCCGACATGGATCTTAAACTTTGATATCTAGTCCTCCTATGATACCACTCCCTCATGCAAGACTTACCTTGAATCCATCTCAACATGGCTCAAAATCACCTCATAATTTTGTTAATCAACCACCCACAAGGCTTTTGTGAAAGATTGAAAGCAATCAATAGCACTTTCCAAAGCATAATCTTCCGTAAAATCATTCATCCAAAAATTCAATGGTCAGAGTGCATAGCATATACAAGTATGTATCCATTTTAACTCGAGGCATACATACTCTATCCCTCTCTAGATTTGAACGAACGACCTCTTTGGAAGAAACACATATCCTTAACCATTAGGTCCACTCATGCTATTTCACGTTTTTATATATATAGAAATATTATTATTTTAATTCTACCCCATATATATATATATATATATATATATATATATATATATGTAACAAAAGAGTTTTATTAATTAAATGTAAACATGAAGTTCAAAAATGAATATGAATGATCATTATTTTAATTTATTTTAATGATATATGCATATTAACAATATTTTTAAGAATAAATTATCTATAAGTTTATTACCGAAAAGAAAATTGCAATATAATAATTTGAATTGAGTCCACTAATTATTATTATTATTTATTACTTTTTATTATTTTTTTAATCGAAATTATGTTTTATTATTATTATTGTTATTTGGTTTAATGCTTCACTTTATTTATTTTAATTTAATTTTAGATCTAAGATCAACAACTACCATATATTGGACTATAAAGCCTTTAGACTCAACGAAGTTAAGTATTGAAATATTTATAAAAAATAAAAGAATTATACATTTTTTCCACACTCTCAAAAGTGAAAATATAGTTTTTTTTACTTCTAATTACTTTATCTTTGACACAAAATTATGTTACTTACTTATAATTACTTTATCTTTGACACAAAATTATGTTACTTAATATGGACATTGAAATGTTTTATTTATGGCTAAGAGAAAGAATGAAATATTTTATTTATGTTGGAAAACGAGAATGAGAGTGAAATATTTTTTCCTTATCTTCTTCTTCCTAGGTGGTGAGAGTGGGATTATTGATGTTTTATAATGCTTTTAATTAAGAAAAGTATATTCCTTTTTTTCTTTATTGTAGTAGACATTAATTTTCATTTGGTGAATGTTTTGTTTTATTTCAAAAGGGATATGTGCCAATTCAACGTTGAGCATGGAAGAAAATACACATCTTGTAGAATATGCTTCTCGATGCTATAAGATTTTTGAATTACTATATCCATCTCTAAACTTGTATAAAAGCAACATACGTCATCTTAAGTCATGATATACCAAACCCCTAGAGGGATTAGATCTCTCAAGATGCAAGCCTCTTTTTGAGTGCAGAATTTGAGGAAAAGTTTGCACCTCAAGAGATTTTGTTGCTCTAAATACTTAGTAAATTTAAACTTATAGTGTATCATTTATAATATTACTTATATTACATATAAATTTAACATCTCTCTAGATAAAAAAATTGTTCTTATTTTTAATTCTATTAAAACCCTCCTAATACATATAGCTACATAGATATAGAAACAACAATTTTGTTTTATTTTATAATTTTATAATGTGCTATGTATAGTAGATATTATATGTATATAGCGAGGGGTTTTATTGTAAATATTAAATTTATATATAGTTATTAAATAAATTTAAGCATGAAGTTTTGAAATGTCATGGTTACTAATATGACTAATCAATTTTTTATAAAGTTGAATTTAGCAGAGTTGTTATTTGTATTATTACTTTTCTAATTGAGTGGACATAATGTTTTATTGTTATTATCTTTTAATTTATCACTTCATTGATCTAAGACTCCACTACAACATCTCCCCCATGCTATTTTATAGAGCTCCTCTTGGAGCATTATGTTACTTAATATGGGCATTGAAATATTTTATTTGTAGCCAATAATGAGAATGAAATATTTTTACCACATCTCCTTCATAGTGGGTAGTCATATCAAAAAAGCTTCTAATTAAAACCAATATGTATATTCATTTTTGTTTTTTATTATAGCCAACATTGTTTTTTATTTAGAGAATATTTTATTTTTATTTTAAGAGGGACATAGGTCAAGTTTAGGATTAGCATGGAAGAAATTACATATATCCCTTATAATGGGCCATAGAATGCACATCTGAGTGCAAAAATTGAAAGTATAGAAATGTAACATCATCATTATTTCCAAATCTATCAGGGATCCACTACCATCTTCAGAGGAGAGACCAGATATATTGTATATGGAATATATTTGTGGGGGGCATGCATCAAGAACGATATTGGCATGGAGTGCCTTGAGGGACATATAGAAATGAATGGAACTTTCTTGCAATTTCACATAAGGAAATGAGGTATACCAATACAATAACATAATATAATATTAACACAAGGTGATGTTTCCACCACAACATTAGCGAGAAGGGGTGGAGCAGGGTGAAGAAGGATGGAGATCTAGATACCCAAAAATATATGATACCACCAACCTAAGTTCACCAATGCCCAAAACTTTAGGACACTGGTCACCAAATAAACATAGAAATGCAAGAACTCTAGACACCACCAATTTGAGGAGTTCTAAAACACCAGTCACTAGAAGAATACAACAATTCTTAGAAAATAGAACTTTCAACACCATGTAAGCCTCAATATTCCAAAATAATGAAGAGCACTAGAAGCCCAATGAGACATTTTTGAATTAGACGAAAATTGTAAAAAATAGACCAAGAACAAACTTAAGGAGAAAAATCTTGAAGCAATCCATCACTAGATAGTGTTAATTATCCCATGTAAGCCTTAAAAGGATACATCAATGGATTCAAATTATTGGCCAAAAATCAAGTAGATAGCAACTACAAGATAATTGAACAAGTCCCTTCATATCTGACTCTCTCACGTGATATCATATGATGATGGAGGTACCATGGAATTTGTTGTTTATTAAAATTATGACATGTGTTCATGGCTAATAAAATGCAAATAAAATTAAAATATGTTTTGAAAAAATACTCCCTATTTTTCTTTGAAAAACCCCAAAATTTAGATTGGTTTCTCCATTATTAAGTACAACATTAACTTATTAATTGTACTTCATTAGAGCATAAACGAAAGATACATTCTAAAATTTGAGAACCTCCTTTTCAATCCTTAGTACTATATCTTAGTATCGATATGAATCTTCTTTGAGTCATTAAGCTACTAATGATACTCGAGTCACTAAATGCATTAAAATTTCTTACTCTATTTACATTGGTTGTGAGGAGACCTTCGAGAAGAGCATATACCCCAGTTTTATTATTTTTGAAATTACTTAAACCCCAAGCATAAGTCATCTCTATTTGTCCCTCCGGATAAAAAATAACCACTCCTATGCCTTCCATATCTAAAAAAAAGCCAATAATATTATTAATAATTTGAAATTCAAATTTAACATGAGATTAACGTTTAACAGCATTATCCATGTGAAAACCCTCTTTTGAATCAGAAATAAATTGTTGTTGTGCATGTGAATCATCCTTTTCAAAGTGTTGAAGTGTTTGTAACCATGTGGTAACAATTCTTTTGTACTATCGTTTTATCCACTGAAATTAGTTATAATTTTCCATAAATTTGCTATATAAACAAAAATGTGGATATCACTTCACTAATTGAAGGAGAATTGTTCTAATTTTTTTTTTTTTCAATTTGTCATAACTTAGAAATTCATTATGAAAAATAAAATTTTAGATCAATAAAATTATTATTTTTAATGCAAGAATCGATTCACCACTTTTGAATGGTCCTAATGTAACCAGATCCATCACTCTTGAATAGTTCCAATGCAACCAGAACCACTACTCTTGAATAGTTCCAACGCAACCAGATCCACCACTCTTGAATAGTCCCAATGCAACCAATTCATGCAATGTTAACTTTTGATATTTGCAATCTCATTGATTTGAAACTCATTCTTACTAGATTTTACAAAAAAAATGTCAACTTCCCTTTTTATTAATTTCCCTTTTTATTAATTTGAATGACAAAAAAAAACTATCAATTTATAATGCATTTGAAATATAGCTTTCACCAATCTCACAAAACTTTAAAATAAGAAGATAGTGTAATTTATTTTTTAAATTATGGCAAATTCTTTAACGAATGGAAAGATATTCCTCCCTTAGGATTTGGGAGTCCTCTTCATGGCAGAATCCTTGGGGGCGAGGATGGGGAGAAATATTGGGAAAAATAATGAGGGTAGGAGTGAGGGGAAATATTAGGAAAAACATAATATTATAATTAGAAAAAAGGATGAGGGTGGGGGTGAGAAGAAATATTGGGAAAGAGATAATATTAGAATGAGGGTGAGGATTGGGGTGGGGGGGAATATGGGGAAAACTATAATATTATTATAGTATCATATTTTTCCCAATATTTCCTTTCACCCTTTCCCTTATAACATTTCTCATGAAGGAGAGGGGGTGGAAATTGGGAAAACTATAATATTACCCTATCCCTACACTCATTGTTTTCCCAATATTTCACTTGATCCCCCACTCTCAAAGAGCCGATAGCATAAGAGAAAGAGAAAGTTCACATGGAATATCCAAATACAAAGGTTGGGGTGGGAGGGAAATACAACATAATGTTATTATGAGGGAAAAAGTGGGGGTAAATATTGGGAAAAACATAATATTGTATTATTTGTTGATGAGAGTGGGAGCAAAATTGTGAGAATATAATATTACCCCTACCCCTACCCTCTCTTTTTTTTTTCCCACTATTTCCTCTTACCCTTGGCCTCAAAGAGCCACTAGCATAAGTGGAAGAGGAGGTTTGCAAAGAAGATCTAAATGCAAAAGAAAGGGTAGGTGAGAATATTAAGAAAGACATATATTATTATGAAGATAGAGGTGAGGGGAAATATTAAGAAAAACATAATATTTCCTCAAACCCCTGTTTCTGATATTATGTTTTTTCCAAATATTTCTTCCATTCCTATCTTTATAAATTAAAAACTGTCCTATATAAAAAATAACAATAAAAACAAATACTAAAAAAACAATTATCAAAATATACCCAAAATATATATATAGATATAGATATTCCACAATCATAAATAACTAAGTAGAGAAACAAACCAACAAACCCAAAAATTCAAAATACTCCATTAACACATCCAAAATCTTCCATTGAATTATTTAAAAGGAAAATACGCGTGTTTAAAAGTTATAAGGGAATAAGGAAATATTAAAAAAAATATACTCTTTAATAAAAAAAAATATATTGAAAAATCCTTAGCTCTAATCCTTTAATCACAAGAAAATGACCTCAAAATCCAAATCTTCGATTGACACATATAAAGTAGAAATACCGATCACATCTAAAAACTTGTCAGTGTCCAAACATTCACATTCAAGTGGGAGTGAATACCATGCCACAATCTATGGGTCATCGATGCTACGTATCACGTCCAAATGGGATGATGAGGATGTTACATTACGTTTCGAAGGGGGTTGATTTATTATTTTTAATTTAAAACTATAAATTATAAAACGTTTTAAATGAACTTAATATTATATATAATATAATTTCTAAATTACATTAATTAATTCATATTTTTGTTTTCTAGTTCTAAAATATCATTTACATTTTTATATTATTTTATATTAAATAATCATTATTATATTTATTGGATACATTATTGATGGGTTTAAGGAATATATAAATACATTTGTAACTTTTTTCATTTCAATATATGAAAAAAGAATGGTTCACTTTGACATATAAATTTAAAAAAATAAAAATATAACATAAATAAATAAATAAACTTATTTTTAATTATAAAGAACATTATTCTTAAATTTTCTGTTAGTCTTTTTTAATTAAATATAATAATTAAATTTATATTTATAAAATAATAATAATAAAATAATTTATTTTAGAAAGATTAGTTATATTAATTCATATAAAAAAAAGTTTAAGGTGAGATTTGTTTTTTTGGTGTATTGGTTTGTTATTAGGGACATCATATTAGTAAAATTGGGTTTGCCCATTAAAAGTGTTCGAAACTAAAATAAAAGTGTTTGAAATTAAAATAAAAATTATATCATATTGTTTACTTAATCTACTAAATTATATCATATTGTTTACTTAATCTACTAAATTTTAAATTGTTTGCTATATGTTTATTTTTATCATCTTTGGATTATAAAAACATGTAAAATCTAGTACCATAATTTGTTAGATATGAAAATTAAATTGGGGTACGTTGTTGAATTGTAACAAGTGGGATGGTGTTTTTTTCTAAATCTATAAACTCTAAATTAGTGAGTTTCTAGGTCATCTTTATCACTTTGATGTCCAATTTTCTTACTTTTTTGGCTTCCATCTAAACAAAGAATAATTTCCTACTACACCTAATATCATTCAACAAGAACCTTCACCGTAATTATTTTCAATTGCAAAAATAGATGTCCACAATTTTCATGTACTTGGTGTTCTTGGTCCTCATGGTGCTCATATTTGGTATTCAATGCCAACCTGCCCTAATAGTTCTTCATTTGAGATAAACTTGCATTTTTTCCTAGCTTATCTTTCTACATTTTTTATTTCTTGTTGAACTACTAGATGAATATTGTTGTGATAAATCCTTGTAGATTTTTTTGTTGCACTCTATGCCCTAGCAGTGGAAGTTATCAAACTGTCATGAAGACCTTGTCTATTATGAGCTCCTCTACCTTTAGGCATGATGTTTTTTTGATAACACAAAGAGTCAAAGAGAGTATAAATGTATAGGAGGCCCAAGTACCAATGAGAAGAAGAGTGCCAATTGAGAAGAGTAATGGATGTATCGTTTTTATGATCTTTTTCACTAGATATAGAGAAAAATGTGTAAGCTATCCACTCATAGGCTCCAACCAAACATGACTCTCCATTTGAGGGCCAAAAGGGAGATGCTGAAAATAGATAGTAGAGACTCCAAGGCTAGACAAAAAGGGTGATACAAGTCTAGGCATCAAACGAGGGACAAGGAAGCAACATAAATGAGCAAGGGAGAGCTTTATGACTAAGAAACAAACTCAAGTAGCAAGAATGGGGGGATAGAAGTAACTCTGAGACAAAAGAGAGGCCTTAAATGTAGAACCATACTACCCAATGAAAACATGAGGAGTATACAAATTTGTGGAAAAAGAGAAGGTAGAAAAGAGCAGTGCCACATAGGAGAAATTAAGAGTCTAGAATGAAAATGAAACCAAGAAAAATAGCAAAGACGATCCATGAGAAAGATAGAGGTAGGAAGCGTGGAAATATAACATAGATAGGAGGATTTGAAGAAGAACGGACCTACTATCACTAGTGAAAAACTCAAGACGAACACAGTAGAGGCAAGAGGATAAATGGATATAACCAGAGACCACTTAACTAGGAAAAAACAACATTGCCAACATGTCTGAAGCAAACTAAACTTATGATTGAAAGGAAACATTAACTGAAAAGAGAGATAACCAAATGTACAAATAAAACTTCCTCCGTAGATGCTTAAGGGAGAGGGAGGACAATCACATCATTCTTCTAAGAGGAAAATCAAAACTGTTTTCCATCACCCTAGATATAACAATGTTGAATTAAGTGCCCCACTACTACCACGATGCCAATGTATCTTGAATGCGTGTTTTCTTACAACATGCTCTAAGGAAATGCATAGTGGTGTAATTCCTATTATGATTTTGATTGCATGTCATTAATGCCTTGCAACCAATGGTGAATCCTGGAGGAATTCCAATCTTGGTTTCATGCCAAGTCGGGTGGACCTTTAACCCCAATCGTGATGCAGAATGACAAGCTACAATTCCCATTTAATTGCCTTGAGTTACAACCACCATGGGGAGATGAAAAATAACTTAATCAAACAAAACAATAGATCATTTTTTAAAAGTTAGGCTTTAATATTTATTAATTAAATAAGAATATCAAAATACGTAGCAAGTTTAGACATTGGTTGGCCACTTGGAAAACTCAACCAACAACAAAAATATAAACAATGTGTCTATAATATTTGAGACAAGTTCAAAATTAACAAAGTATGAGTACAAGTAGTAATAACTTATGTATATGTAAAATGTTAATCTAAAAGCAAAGACAAAACATAACAAAAAAACTAAATTCTAAGCATATATTACATCAGTGTTTGGTATGGAGTTTAGCACTAGGAGAGGTCACGTGTTCCTGATGAGTAGCAACATGCTTGACAAGGGCTTGAGAAGAGGAGGACGCGATATTTGAGTCGATTTCCTTAAGATGGAGCATAACCTCATCCAACTGCGACAACACTTCCTCTATGGGTTCATCTCTATCGTACAAAATTTTCCCCATCATGGTCTTAGAAGGCATAAAGCTCCACAATTTTCTAGTTTTTAGTATCTATGGCTCTAGAATTCCCCATATGTCATACCCAATTGGTAATTTCTTCATCAATATCCTATCATGCATAGAGCTCCTAATTGACAAAATTTTGGCCTTAGTAGTTGCATTTTGCTCTTAGATGTACAAGGGAGACTACTCCCAATATACATTCACTGTGTCCTGGGAACTTCCTCTACCTAAGAGCCACAGGGACCTCTATGTCCATGGTGACCCCCTCTTCCAGACCTCTTCCGCCCCACAGATCAACGGTGGGCGGGCCGTCCCATCTCCAAAACGCCCGAGCTTTAGCGTCCGGGAGATGGGCGGTATTGCCGCCGTACCTCCCACCACGCGTTAAGCGTTGGGCCGTGGTGGAGCCCTCTCCCCCGAAACCACCGTTGACCATAAGCGGTGCGCCCAAAACTGGAAACCGCCCCTGCCTGCGTCACCCGCCTGCCCAGTGACGTCACCCGCCTGCCCAGTCACTATGTCGAGTCACCTGCCTGCGTGGCCTCTTTCCATGTCACTGCCACCGTACCTGCCACGTCACCATCCGTACATGATGAAATCATGCTGATGTCATCCCGCCAAGTCGTCCTGCTGACGTCACCCGCCGTACAATGTCACATCATGTTGACGTCATTAGCACTTTTTGGGCGCAAAGGCACGAAAATCGCACTACGGAGCCCCGGAATCCGATTCTGAGGCAGTTTTTGATGAGCGATTTAGCGCAAATCGCTCATCGCTAGATTTTTTGGGCCTGAATGGAGAATCTTCAGGGAATCTTCAGAGAATCTTTTCTTTCTGCGGCCCCCAGCAAGCCCGAAAGGCGCCGAATGACCCATTTTTCCTCGCGAAGCTTGCCGGAAGGAGCAGGAAGCAGTTTCGAAAGAAACAGAGGCCGAACAACGGCCATTTATTTATGAATAAGACCCACAACACCTCAGAACAACATCAATTTATTGCCAAAGGGTATCAGAGGAAGAAGGAGAGCCAAAGAGTATCAGTCGAAGATTTTTGAAGGGCTCGAAGTACTTAAACATTGATGAGCCCTCCAGAAAGTCAAATCAAGAGGAGTAAGCCCATCCTAGCTCTCAAATCACAGTCAGAGGCATTTAAAACCACCGAATAGCAAGGGTGCAAAGATGAATGCACAGTTATGACAGATGAAGAGCGTAGAGCCACCAGGACAGATATTAACCCATTTTGATACAGCTGCCCCCAGCAAAACTCAAAGATATTTTCTGGCATTTATTTCTAGATAGGATTAGGTTAAAGTAATCAATTTTCTGTCAGACCTGTTAGGTCGGCTGTAATAGATAATTTTGGATAAATCTTCCCTATATATACCACCCTCTGTATTGTTTAAAGTGTCGGTTGGTTGATAGTTTTTCAGTGGAGACTCACACTGTATACCTGATATGTTTTCTGTAATCAAAGACTGCTGAAAAGCTTGGAGGAAAGACTGTCTGCTCTGTGTTTAATGGTTTCAAGAAGTGAATTTGGAATTCGTGTGCTGCAACATGACTCAATAAGTTTTCCTATCTCTGTTTTTTCCATTGATATACCGTCTAAATAGCAGGAAGAAAGAATAGCTTAGAATTAGTTTAAATACTCTCTATGCTCAATTTCTGCTGTTTCTTTATGTTTTCCTCTGGATCGGTCATGAATATGAATTCCCTTCGGCTCATATTTCCCCTAATCCATTCATCTTTGACAGTTGTCTAGGAATTCTTAACTGCTCCTAGATAGAGCTCATTCACTTTCCTCCTTTAAGCATAGTGAGAGATTCTTTGTTGCCTCTCATTTCTTATTCCTCATTCCATCCTTTTAAGCTTTAAGTGTTGTTTCATGAGCAGCTACCTTGCTCCTTATTTCTCTTATGACCAAGAAAACGCACCAGCAGTCTGACTCCTTGACTCCACGCCCAATGGTTTGAAACTTCCAGACCTTGCCTCTCTGTCTGAAAACATCAATTTTCCCACCAAAAACAAAACAAAAAACCCTTTGAATTTGAGACCTAGCCTAAAATCCTTTTTAAAAACAAAGCTAAATCTAAAAGAGAGATCCCTCTCTGATTGCAGGTTGGCTAGAACCTGCAGTCCAAAGTTGGTCTGTGGTTACCTCGGCCGTATCCTTTTCCGGAGCTTAAGGACAACCTGAGTGATAACACAATGGAAAGGTGAGCAATTGTTGTGACATTAATAAATAAATAAAGAAGTGAAAAAAAATTATAATATGTGGAAATGCTAAAAGGTCAATACATAGAGAAACTATTTAAAATTATGATTAACATGATTATATTAAAAGTGGTATTGATAGCATATGCTAAACAAGGGAAATAGTTGCAAAGCAATGGGTCCCTGCCTTTTAAATTAGTATAGGAAATTTAGCTTTTTAAATTTAAGGGTTATAATGTTAGCTAATTTCCATTATTTGTATTAGTATAACTAAACATTTATTAGATTGTGATCCACATATTTTTCATGAGATTTCCCTTTTTATAATTACTTACGTAATGCATGATCATTTTACCTCGTTGGCTATATATATAATTAAAACTCTTTCATTTATGGTTCAATATTTATGTTAAATAACAATCTTTTGCAATGGTTTTTGTTAAATATAATTCGATGTTAAATGACATGCATGGTGTGGAAGGGAACATGGGAAAGTAATTACCGTTAGAATTTTTGTTAAATGACATATGATTTCCCATCTCATGAGTGTTGTTGGTCGATGACCATCCTCCTAGAGAAATAGTTCCATGTTCACATTGTGTCGAATGCTTAGCTGCGGTGACTTGGTGATATTGTTCACAAAAATATCATTTCATTCACAAGGTAAAATAAGATCATTCTACCTTCTGTTAAGCCAACATGCTTCGTATTGTAGATTGTGCTTTAAATGCTTATATAATGTGGGTTTTTTAATATATGGTTTTTAAAAAAGTGTTCAGAGGCAAGAATATGTATAGAGGTGTAGAAGTGGAGATGTGTGCGGAAGGGGAACATGGGGGAGGGAAAGTAGTTGATGTTATACTATTAAATAACATGTAACTCCCCATATCACGAGTCTTGTGAGTTAGTAGTCGTCGGAAATTTTAAAACATTCATTATGACTTCATCCCGAGGAATTAGTTCTACATAATTGATCCAGACTTAAACAGGAAAGCAACAAATTACATAGATAACCATAAACATAGATATGCAGTGGAAATAATACTTCATTTCATTAATGTAAAATAATGAAATATGCTTACAAACAGTAATGGAAATAAACCAGCTAGGGCGATGGTAGCTTATCTCTGAGAAGAGATGTGGTGGCTACATGCATCTGAACTGTGTTACACTGAGGCTCGAAGGCCTATTTATTGTTGAGAAACAATGGAAAACCATTAACATTTCAAAACCTAACCCTAGAAGATGAAACACCAAACTGTGGGCCCCATTTGGGTAAATTGGTACATCAACTTCCCGTGGTCGTAACTTTGGCATACGATCTCCATTTGACGCGTACAATAGCTCGTTAGAAAGATCTATCCTAGCTCTACCACTTGGGGAAGGGAAACATCGATCCATGGACCCATGTTGCCCCAAAATTTCCCAAAAAACGTCGTTTAGGGCCTCAAAACGGCTCCGGAAGTTCAGGACCCGAAAAACTGCTAAAAATAGTAAGTTGTGCTACAATTAAGGAAACTAAAAATGCTGAGAGAAACAATGGTGGGGATCTAGGTTGACTTGGCAAGTGGCCACCAATATCCGCCTGGATCATTCCTCTCCCCTTAGGAAGCAATGGTCCCCATTGCGTTGAGTTCCTCCATAAGATGAGGAAACTTTTGCTGAACTTGGTCCCTGGTGAGCCACTTGCCCTGGTGAAGGAGTTGGCCTGCTTTGACAACTCGATACAGTTGGATATTTTGTTGGCGAGTGTTCTTGATCTTTGTGTCCATGATCCGATCAGTTGCAGCTTGTTCCATGCAATCTGGAATTAGTTCTGTGGGTGTGAGCTGTTCTGCAATGTCGGACGTGTCTAGCAATGGTGGAAAGTATGGTCGAAGGCGGTCCACATTGAACACTGGGTGCAGGACAAGGAATGGGGGAATGCTGAGCTCAAATGCATTGTCTCCCACAGCCTTAGTAATGGTGTAAGGACCATATCAGAGTGGTCTCAATTTCCGATAGGCTCCAGTAAGGCGTTCCTTTTGCAAATGCAACCAGACTTTGTCGCCCACCTAAAACTTGTGTGGCACTCGATGTTGATCGTGTCGCTACTTGTACTTGGCATTTGATTTTTCCAGAATTTCATGGACCTGCTAGCGAAGATGTTGGATGTGCTCAATGAAGTTGGTTGCCTTGTCTGTTTTGGACTAGACATGAGCCAAATCTGTGTGAGTAGCTATAAGTGGCATGGCCACATCAATGGGGCATAGTGGCTAGAATCCCAAGCCCACCTGAAAAGGGCTGTGGCTAGTCAAGCTGTAAAGAGCTCGGTTGTAGCTGTGCTGAACATAGGGGAGGATCTTGTCCCATGTGCATGGATGATTTGATTTTTACATGCGCAGAATGTGTACAATCATCCTATTGACAACCTCTGTCTGGCCATCAGTTTGAGGATGGAAGGATGTGGACTTAGTGAGTTTGGTGTCCAGCATTGACCAGAGACTGGACCAAAATGTACTAAGGAACTGACTATCCTGATATGAGATGATAGACTATGGGATCCCAAAGTGCACCCACACTTGTTCAAATAAGAGTTTAGCAGTGGCTTCTGCTGTGATATTCTTCTTGCAGGCCGCCATAATGGCCATCTTCGAGAACCTGTCGAAGACCACAAAAACACAGTCATTTCCATGCTTAATGGAAGGAAGGCCTGACATGTAATCCATGGAGATGGATTCCCAAGGTCGACTAGGGGTAGGTAGCAGGGTATAGAGGCCTTGCTTCTTGATGGTCAGTTTGGCAATGGCACAGGCAGTACATGATCTGATGTACTTCGTGACGTCCTGTCAAAGATTCGACCAACAGAAATACTTTTACAATACTGCCATCGTTTTCTCGACCTCGAAATGCATAGCAGCCCGACTGTAGTGTGCTTCCCAAATCATCTTGGCATGCTCGCTTGAAGGAACACAAAGGTGATCCAGGTGGCATAACAGGGCATCCTAGAGGTGAAAATCTAGAACATGCCTACCCTCCAAGAGTGTATGGTATGTGTGGTCGAAATTTGGGTCGCTTTTGTAGAGAAGTGGCCAATCAAAAGTCTCGTGCCCACAAGAGTTGAGCATGGTGGTTAACGCCATGATCGGTGGTCAACTGAGGCAATATGCAAAATTATTGGTGCTGCCCTTCTTATACTTGATATTCAAATGGAACTGTTGCAGGTATGTAGACCACTTCTGATGGCGATCATTCTGCAATTTCCCTTGGGTTTGTATGAACTGCAGGGGTTGGTGGTCTGTGTAGATGACCGTTTCCTTCCCCAAAATGTAATGCTTCCATTGTCGGCAGGCTTGGATAATGGAATACATCTCTTTATCATAAGTGGGATACTTCCAAATTGTGTCTAAAAGTGTTTCACTGTGATATGCCACTGGATGCCCGTGTTGAGTAAGGATTGCCCCAATAGCATAGTCAGAGGCATCTGTCTCGACCTCAAATGGTTGTTGTAAATCTGGTAATGCGAGCACTGGTGCTGTGCAGAGGCGATCTTTCAACTCTATGAATGCCTTCTGTTGAGATTCAGACCAAAAGAATTTTGCTTTCGCTCCTCTCTTGGTGACTTGACTCAAGGGCCAAGTGATATGAGAAAACCCAAACACGAACCTACGATAGAAGTTGGCAAGACCGAGAAAGCTGCAGAGCTCTGTCAGAGTGGTTGGAGATGGCCAATCCCAAATGACTTGGATCTTGGCTAGATCCACATGCACCCCCTGTTCATCAATAATGTATCCTAGACACTGAACCTGGGTCATGCCAAAAGTGAATTTCTCCAAATTGGCACATAGTTTGTGTTGCCGTAGTGTTTGGAGAACCTGTCGGATGTGGTGGAGGTGCTCTTCCCAACTCTGGCTGAAGATCAGAATGTCATCCAAGTATACCACTACAAATGAGTTGGTGAATTGCGCAAGATGTTATCCATTAGCCTCATGAAGGTTGCAGGAGCATTCGTCAATCCGAAAGGCATAACCAACCATTCGAAAAGGCCCTCCTTGGCTTTGAAGGCAGTCTTCCACACATCAGAGGGTTCAATTGGTACCTGGTGATATCCTGACTTCAAATCGATCTTGCTGAAATATTTTGCCCCCTTTAGTTGGTCTAGGAGGTCATCAATCCGCGGGATCGGGTACCTATTACGGACAATGATCTGGTTCAGCGCCCGATAGTCAATACAGAGTCTCCAAGTCCCATCCTTCTTCTGTACCAACATGATCGGGCTCCCACAAGGCGATGAACTCGGATGGATCTGACCTTTTTGCAGTAGCTCCTTAATCTGCCTCTTGATTTCATCGTTCTCCAGAACAGAGCGTCGATAAATTGGTCCATTGGGTAGCGGCGCACTTAGGGTCAAATTGGTGGAGTGTTGGACCTGACAGTGCAGAGGAACCCCTGCGAGGGAGGTGAAGATATCCTCGTACTCCTCCACGACCTTGTCCATCTGTAGTTGTCGTGCAGAGGGGCCTTGTTTGGAGGCCATGGCCACTGTCTTCTTCTTTCCTTGAGGGCGTATCATTAGGAAATTTTTTTTTCCAGTTTTGGAAATGAGATTACTGCATTGTTTTGCAGTAATCAAAGAGATGGCGGTAGGCGGTGCTACCTCTGGTATCCTGTACAACTTATTTTCCAATGTAATAATAATAGCACGGGGCCTTGATTCATACACAACATGTCACTTCCACAAGTATGGTTGTCCTAATAATACATCACAAACTTCAAGGGGAGCAATGTCACACAATACCTCATCCGTGAAGGGCTTGATGTTGTATGGAAGGCGACATTGCCGGCTCACGCGAAGATCCCGTCCTTGGTGAAGCCACCCAATGGTGTATGGTTGTGGATGTGTTGTGGTCGGTAAGCCCAACTGCTTCACAACTTCTGCTGAAATGAGGTTATTTTGGCTTGCACTATCGACAATTAACTATAGCGGGGAGCCCTTTACCCACATCTGGGAGTGGAAGAGACACTCCTCCTCCTTTGGATCTTCAGGTTCATTTTTCTAGATCTTGGCGGTAGCAACAGTGGCGTTGGTATCCGCATGAATGATCTACTTCCATTTGTCATTCCCCTTGTCGGGCTCTGACTCAGAGTTGGAACATGCATCTGATTCTGAAACCTTTAGCTCAGCCACCAGTGTCTGCTTGGCCCGACACTCACTTGTGTTGTGAGTGGAACTCTTATGGAACTCACACCATTTTCCCATGTCCTTTTCCAGCTTCACGGTGCTGTTCTTTGCTTGCAGCTTTGGCGAGTTGTCTTGGGCCGCCCCGCCTTGGCTTTGTCCTTTGTTCTGTGATTTAGGGGCACCTTTCCCTTGCTTTGGATTCGCAGATCCAAAGTCTCGCTTCTTTTGTTTAAACTTCTGCTCGACCTTGATGGCATATCGGTATGCTATGCCGAGAGAGGAGATGTTCAGGAATTCTATTTCTTCCTGGATGTACTTGTTCAGGAAGCCACGGTATTTGAGTATCAAATGCTGCTCCGTATCCTTGATACCCAACTTTGTGCGAAGGGTATGGAAAAGATTGGTGAACGTGTCCCTTCCCTGCCGCAGCGTGGTCCACTTTATGTATTCATCCTCATAGCTTCCTACAGGGTAGTAATTCTCCTTGATGGCATCCCAGAATGAATTCTAGGTGGGTGCAGCTAAAAATAGTGAGCCGGAATTTTCATCCTTCTGCTCGCAGTAGGTTTCCCACTAGTCCTTGACGTGGGGGGTTGCTTTAAGAAGAGCGAAGACAATATTTTCCCGACTCGAAAATTCATGAATAGAAAAATAACCCTCTAGCAGATTTAACCATTTATCTATGGCATTTGCGTCTATTTGACCCTTGAATATGGGGATTTCAAAATTAAATTGTACCTTAAAGGGCGTGGCATTTCCAAAGTAGCTGCTGGAAGCCAATGCGTCGCTTTTGGGTAGCCGCTGAAGGATCTGGGAAAAGTTGTCCATCATCGCGTTCCGTTGTTGCTCGAGGGCTTCTTTGAGCAAGATTTTGATATGATCTCCTGCCCCCTCGTCTTTCTTCTCATCTACCATGGGAGGCCATCGAGATTTGCGAGGCTGGTCTCGCAAAGGTTCGACCAGTTCAAGCCCTAACTCCTTATATCCCGACCTCGTTGGGGACATGCAAAGAAAATAGAGAAAAAGCAGACCGCTCTGATACCACTGATTCGGAATTAAACAGGAACACAACAAATTACAGAGATAACCATAAACATAGATATGCAGCGGAAATAATACTTCATTTCATTAATGTAAAATACTGAAATATTCTTACAAACAGTAATGGAAATAAACTAGCTAGGGCAATGGTAGCTTATCTCTAAGAAGAGATGTGGTGGCTACATGCCTCTGAACTGTGTTACACTGAGGCTTGAAGGCCTATTTATTATTGAGAAACAATGGAAAACCCTTAACATTCCAAAACCTAACCCTAGAAGATGAAACGCCAAACTGTGGGCCCCGTTTGGGTAAATTGGTACATCAACTTCTCGGGGTCGTAACTTTGGCATACGATCTCCATTTGACGTGTACAATAGCTCGTTAGAAAGATCTATCCGAGAACTACCACTTTAGGAAGGGGAACATAAGTCCATGGACCCATGTTGCCCCCAGATTTCCCCAAAAACGTCATTTAGGGCCTCAAAACGGCTCTGGAAGTTCAAGACCCGAAAAACTAATAAAAATATTAAGTTGTGCTACAATTAAGGAAAATGAAAATGCTAAGAGAAACAATGGTGGGGATCCAGGTGGACTTGGCAGATGGCCACCAATATCCACCTGGATCAATAATTCCCTCGTCATGTTGTATGAAGTCTTCAGCCAAGCTGACTTAGTCAATCCAAGTATGGTTCAAATGGTGTACAAAGGCAGTAATATGTACAGAGGCATGAAAGTGGAGGTGTGCAAGAGGGGAGCATGCACAAGGGAAAATAATTGAGTGTTAGACTTTGTTAAATGTCATATAAATCTTCGTCCCGCAAGTCGTGTTAGTCAACAACCATCCACAATTTTAAATGACGCATTCTTGAGTTTGTCCCAGATAATTACTCCAACGATGACATTATGTCATGTTTGGTCGGGCTGACTTGGTCAATGGCAAGATACCTCAGATGGTAGATGTTGTGTGCTTGCATTCCACGATGGTTTTTGTTGATTATAATTAAATGTTAAATGACATATGTTGTGTGGAGGGAGAACATGGGGAAGTACATGGTGTTATAAATTCTGTTAAATGACATAAAATTCCCTGTCTCATGAGTGTTGTTAGTTGATGGCCATCGACAATTTTAAAGAATGCATTAAGAGTTCCTCCCGAGGAATCAATTCTGCAGTCACGTTGTGTTGAATAATCAGCCGCAATGACTTGGTGATAGTTCACCAAAATAATTTTTCATTCACAAGATAAAATAAGATAATTTTGCCTCCTATCAATGTTAAGATGCTTCATATCATAGATGGTTCTTTAAATACTTATATAATGTGTGTTTTTAGTATATGTTTTTTCTAAAAGTGTGCAAAGGCAAGAATATGTACGGAGGTGCAAAAGTGGAGATGTGTGCATAACAGGAACATGGAGGGAAAGTAGTTGGTGCTAGATTGTTAAATGGCATATAAATCTTGGTCTCATGATTTTTACTAGTTAGCAACCATTGAAAATTTAAAAGGATGCATTATGACTTTGTCCCAGGGAATTAGTTCCACGTAATTCACCAGTCACATTATGTGAAGTGTTCGGTTAGATTGACTTAATCAATGTTGGAATGCTTCAGATAGTGTACAAAGGTAGGAATATGTACAGAAGTGTGAAAGTGGAGGTAAGTGAAAGGGGAACATGCATAAGGGAGAATGGTTGGGTGTTAGACGCTATTAAATGACATATAAATATTCATCTTGTGAGTCCTATTTGTTAGCATCCTTCCACAATTTTAAATGATGCATTATCGAGTTCAGCCCAGGGAATTACTTTCAAAGTGGTGTTATGTCAAGTGTTCGACAATGTTGACTTGGTTAGTGGTGGGATGCCTCAAATGCTAGATATCATGCACTTGATTTGTTTCATCCCGTTAGTCAGCAATGCCTTGAAATTTTAAACAATGCATTATTGAGTTCGTATCGATGAATTAGTTTTGCACTGAGTATTCCTAAAAGCATGTATTTACATAAGTACCATGGTGTGAACATAGACAATTTTCCTCTTTTTAATCACAATAGCTAGCGTGCAAGAAGTGTCCATAAGACTAAAGTGTTGTGAGGAACAATGGTTGTCGATACTTAGGGATGTGAGAAAAATAAGTAACGATAAAATTCGGGTCCATTCTATATACATGAACACAATCACAAAAAAACCAATAGAACTGTAGAAGTAAGAACTCAAATTGTTTTTAAATTCAATACTATACATGGAACACAAGTGTGAGACACAACAATCCTATCAAAATTTTATATTCATATTAATCAACAAAGCATTAGATATAATATATAAGCTCAGTGTAGTGCTTGGAAAACTCGTGGTTCCATTAAAATTATAAAGGTTCCATTTATTGAGAATCCATGTAATAGGAAAACAATCGTTAAGATATTTTGTTTGTATTCTACAAATGATATATGCAGAAGACTTGAAGAAGGTCCTTTGAAAGGGTGCAATTTATCTTGGAAAACTTGTGGCCATTAATACTTCTATTCATAGTCATAGGTTTCAAATCCATAGAACATTTGATACAAAATGTTATATCGAAATTCTTTGCAAAATTTATGAGCATATTTAGAATATATAAAGTAGACCAGACTATATTGTAACAAATGAATCATGGATGTCAAATCTTATTTATGTTGACAATGATATTGTCCATCGATATTGTAAAGGTTCTAGTTATTGAAAATCCACGTAACATGAAAACTGGCATTGAGATGTTTTGTTTCTATTTTGTAAATGATATCTGCAAAAGCTTTGAGAAGAAGACTTGAAGAAGGTACTTTGAAAGGGTGCAATCTAGCTTGTCATATGCATCCTTAATTGTACAATGTAAATTGTGCTCATAAGAAAATAACTTTTTTTCAACACAATTTGTGCAATAATTCATGTTATCTACTGGAAGTCCATTGTTCTAATTAGTTGTTTACACTCATTACATAATTTCTTTTATGGTGGGTAAAAAATATTAGCTAGTTTGAGGATTGCAGTAATTTGTAGTAGTTTGTTTGTGAATAGACATACAATTTTTTTAGATTTATGGTACATAAACAATGTAAGGAAAATAAAAAGAGTAGAAGAATCAGATAGTTGCAAAAAAATAAATAGAAGAAAGCCTATAAAAAAAGTTAAAATTAATTGAAAACTTGCTGGACATTTGTTTTTGATAGACTTCGTAAATAAGATTTAAGGTTATAAAAAGTCAAAATGAAATAGAAAACTTGCCCGGAAATATGTTTTTGCGAGACTATGTAAATAATATTTTGTTGATTCATTTTTATGTGAATCAAATAAAATTGATAAACATGTACATATGTTATGCAATCCTTTTGGACCACTTCAAACCATGTTTTTTATCAGAAGCATGATTGTCTTTTTGATTTCTATATCTTTTTGTAGTTCAATAATTTTTAGTTTGTATTGTTAGGACAAATGCATCTAATAAAAATCGAAGTGAAAAATTAAATTATTTGCAACAAAGAGAGAATGAAAACATGGATCCTTTAACTAACAAATGGAAAAAAAGAAGAAGAAGGGAAAAATGGGTAAGTAAAAGGCAAACCATAACAAGACATAAGATTCTACAGAATACTATGGCACTGTCATTGCTTGTTTCACCATCTTTGACATATATTTAAAACTGACGATTGTTTTGTTGGCACCTTGTAACAAGTATTGCAAAGCTTCCAACTGAATAGTTTATATTGGCATCTAAAAGCACATAAATTGTAGTATCCAAGGTAAGAATATGTTTAGAACAAAGTATTGGTATTGTCTCAACAATAGATGTTGGATCCAATGAGATGCAGTGACTAGAATCACCCCTTTCATATTTGTTTTTTTTATGATGTTGAATCTTGTTATACAAACACTACCCCTGATAGAGAAAGATGACAAGAATCAAGAAATTAGTTTATCACTTATGTTGACTATGTATCCTCTTTCATATCAGAGTGCCTAAAGTAAAATTTAACGGTCATAATAGAAATTTCATGTTTGATCTGTTTGTATATTAAATTTGACATATATTAAATTTGACATAGTGATCTATGCATCTTAATGCAAAAGAATCACCTTGTAAATTTGTGTTTGAGAAATTATGGGCCATATTGCGATGCAAGCAACCCACATCATATTCATGTTGCATCAGATGAAAAACACATTGAAACAAGGTTTCACCCGAAGCACCCTTCAAAATTTTTCATTCATTTAAGTCCTTGTGATAACATCTTGGATTCTATTTGTGTCCATTGTTATTCGATCAATGCATACAATGAAGTATCTAAATATCCTTTAAAACTATCGATATATGCATTTTTCTTTTTGCACAAGAGTGGTTCAAAATTTCCAACGACGGGATTTTTATCATGAAATAATATGTCATATGTGTGTCTCATATAGATGAATTGAAATGCAAATATAGTCTCTTTTGTATCTTTGGCTAAATTCTAATTGGTATGTCAAGCCACTTTTACAACTGATTTATGCAAAATATGTCTCCCCAAAGCCCCCTCTCATTCAATGCGTGCTCAAGTGAAGCAGATAGTGACATACGTTGAAGATAAACCTCAGGATCATTGATATTATGCATTTCCATCAACTAATATGTGTTTAACTCATTCCTATAAGACAACAATGCTTCATTGCAATTATTTTGCAAACGAAGTCTGAAATTTTGTATTGTTCCTTGTCTCAACTCCATAGAAGTATATTTATTATTCAAAAGAACTTGTAGAGAATTAAACAAGATGTCTCATACATTAAAACTGAAGTTGTTTATATGTGGGGGAGGACCCACATCCATGATATGAAAATATTCCATATAATATAACCATTTTGAAAATACATGATAATTGTCATATATCTGTCATATATGCGTGAATCACTTCCAAATGTCAATTATTAAAATTGATGGCTTTAAACACACACACACACACACACACACATATAACCAAGTGAAAAATGAACTAAGGTTCATGAATCTAGTCATCAAAACAAAACTTATGTTGTCACAAAAACTATACATTTGAAACATATGCCATAGTCAAAATGTTCCTCTAATATGCAATATAAATGTTAGAACCTTTCATTGCTCAAAAATACAATATGTAAGATCTAAGACTTTTGTGATCCATAATGCAGAAATCAGTTTTTTTCGGATTAATCACATTGTTAGGATTGGGTCGATGTTTCGAACCAACTGATGTGGTTCATCCTCGGGACAAGGTGAGAAATCAAACAATCTAATAGAATAAATATCATGGATGCATCATTGTCTAGGGTTAGTTGTTTAAAATTAGCTGTTGGTGAAATCATTACTAAGGAAAGAAAAAAAAATTATTTAAGAAAAAGTGATAAAGAGATGTTTGTTAAATTATTTCATATTTAGTTAGAAACTAGCTATTATGTAATAATTAAATATTTTATATCGATATTATAAACTAATTATCAATTTATATAATAATATTATCTAAAAATAATTAATTTATATTATATTATTTGTTAGGGGTTGACCTATTCGTTATATATTTGGTTGAAAACTAGTTGTTCAGTAATAATTAAATATTTTATTTCGATATTATAAATTAATTATCAATATTATATAATAACATAATCTAAAAATAATTAATTTATATAATATTAATTATTAGGGGTTGACCTATTCAATATATATTTGGTTGAAAACTCACTATTAGGAATAATTCAAAACAAATATTTTATTTCATCATATTTTAGTAATCTTTTATTAATATTATCCATACCTATAATAAGACTATTTATTAATATTATACAATTAATGTGACCATTATTAGCTAGAGGATAGCTTATCCTCCTTAAATAGGAGGAAAGAAAAGGTAACTATAAAGGTTTACCAGGCAGATATTAAAAGATGAATTATTATGCGCAAACAAATTTTGGATGGCTAAACATCTGAAGTTCAACAAAATTAATAAGGATAAACGGGGATAAAACCAAAAGAATAAACAATATAAAGGAGAGGAAAGGGAGGAAGAGTTATGAAGAGAGAGCCAGAATCCAACTTTTAGTTAATTTCCAGCCATCATCCCTATTAAGGTTTCTGGTATGCCTCTCAATTTGAATTGCTTCCTTGAGTTTCCTGTGGTGGAAATGATCAATTTTAGCAATGACTTTGGATTCTTCAATGCAAACATGGTGTTTTGATTTCTCTGCATGTTCTCCAAGGGCTGACATGCAGGAGAAATTGTGTCTAATGTTAGCAGCATGTTCATTGATTCTCTGCTTAATAGACCATCCTGTTTCTCCAATGTAGGGGATACCACAGGAGCAGGGAACGAGGTAGACCCTTTTCATGTCCTTAGGGTCAATAGGGTCCTTAACAGATCTAAGAGAATTTTTAATGGTATTGAGAGGTTTGAATGAAGAAGAGACATTAATCTTCTTAAGAATATGGGAAATCCTATCCGTGGTTCCTTGGATATATAGGAGATGAACCTTAGAGATAGGATCAGTGTGAGTAGGTTTAACCCTAGGCTCTTTGCTTGCTTTGTGAAAGGCCTTGAGGCTTTGGGGTCTGCTATATCGATTATTTTCAAAAACTTTAAGAAGATGAGATTTCTCCTGATCAAGGTGGTCATCATCAGATATTCTTAGAGCACGGGTAGTAAGAGTGCTAAGAAACCCAAATTTTTGAGCCGGGAAATGATGAGAACTAGCATGGAGATACTGTTCTATGTGAGTCTTCTTTCGAAAAACTTGGTGAAAGATGGAACCATCATCCCTCCTAGAAAGGAGAATGTCGAGGAGGGGAAGGTGACCATTATCCTCAACTTTGATTGTGAACTTGATGGATTCTGATTGAGAATAAAGATGGTTGTGAAACAAATCTAGTTTCTCACGATCATGAGGCCAGATGACACAAGTGTCATCAAAAAACCTCTTTCATTTTTTAGGATGAAATTTAGCAGAGGCTAAGGCCTTGGTCTCAAAATCTTCCATAAACAAGTTTGCAATGATAGGGGAGAGAGGGGAACCCATCGAAACACCGCAAGTTTTCTCATAGAACTCACCTTGGAAACTGAAGAAGGTAGAGGTGAGGTAGAGGCCAACTAACTTGGAAGTGTCTTTATCAGTGATGTGATTTATGACATCAATGGCTTCTTGGATGGGGATTTTTGTGTATAAGGAAATGACATCAAAACTAACAAGCAAATCTTTGATTGGTTGCACTGATTCTTTTGTTAAATACTTTTCCTCCTTTGTTCAAGAGTGGAGAGATATCAAATTAGAACTTGGAGATTTGATGGTTAGTTACATCTCCCATATATCCAAGGAACTACAGATAGGATTGTCCATATTCTTAAGAATATTAATGTCTCTTCTTCTTTCAAACCTCTCAATACCATTAAAAATTCTCTTAGATCTGTTAAGGACCGTATTGACCCTAAGGACACAAAGGGGTCTACCTCATTCCTTGGTCATGTGGTATCCCCTATGTTGGAGAAACATGAAGGTTTATTAAGCAAATAATCAATGAACATGTTGTTTACATTAGACACAATTTCTCCCGCATGTCAGCCCTTGCAGAACATGTAGATAAATCAAAACACCATGTCCACATTGAAGAATCCAAAGTCATTACTAAAATTGATCATTTCCACCACAGGAAACTCAGGGAAGCAATTGAGAATGAGAGGCATACAAAAGACATTAATAGGGATGATGGTTGGAAATTAAGTAAAAGATGGATTCTGGCTCTCTCTTTGTTATCACCAAAAAATTGATCATCTAGCCTAATTTACTAGATAGATCGAAGTACACCATGTAAAGCCAATTTTACCATAGTAAAATTTCTTTCACTGTGAGAAATCACCTAATAAACCACCTTTGTCAAGTAATTTATAGTTAAACCCATGAAGAATAATTAAATAAATCACTATTTATTTTATTTTCTTCTAGGAATAGTTAATTAAACTATAGTTTTACTATTATTCCTTGTCAAATTTGACCCAATCATGAAAAATAAACAGATAAATCATTATTTATCTTATTCTTCTCTAAAAATAATTAATTAATCACTAATGAATTATTATTCTTTGTTAAATTTGACTAAATCCCTTAGGAATAATTAAATAAATACTTGTTTGTTTATTATTCCTTAACTAATTATGAGAGATGATAAATAAATAATTTATTTATTTATTATTTCTAAATAAAAGTTTAAATACTTTTTCCCTCCTAAACAAATATAATAAAATATTCCAAGTGGTTATTCCAAGAATGGGATCAATAATATTTTACTATTGCTCATTATTCGAGGATAACTCAATATTTTGTTATAAATATAAGGGGTTTCCATTCATTATTCACTTTTGATGATTTTCATTGTTGCACTCATTGTTGTAACTCTGATTATTTTCATTGTCGCACACCATATTTTTTTGGGGTTTATGCATTATAGAGGAGAGAGACTCTACACAAGCTGAAGACGTTTGAGTATAGCCAAGAACCCATCCCATAGAGGGGGGCTGGTAACATTTATCTATTCTCTTCACAGGTGTTATAATAAAATTATTGTTTACATATATGGTTTCCATTGGATGATTGGAGTTATTACTCTTTCTTTGTTGTTTAACTATGATTGTGGCATAGATCCAGACTTTGGTAAGTTTTGTTTCTATCAGTTGTTGTAGATCAACAATGTTTAGCAACCATTTATATTGTTGAGATTGTTTGTCATCCACAATCTTAAGTGGGTTCTTTTCATACATATTTGAGAAGAAAACACTACAAAAAAATTGCCGACTCCGTTGGGGAATAATTCTTATTCAGAAACTTGGGTCTCCAATACAAAATTGGTGACTCAATTGGGTTTTATACTTCAGATCTAGAAACCTGGGTGACCTTTGGTTTTCAGCTTAGGTTTTTTTTTTTTTTTTTTTCAATTATCTTAATGTTTCCTAGTTTTTTAACCCTAGATCTGATAAGTTTCTGACTTCCGCAAGCTTTATGTTCGTTTCCGCAGGTCACAGGAACCAACCACGATAAAGGCGACACTTTTTTCCAAGATTTGCTGACCGGGATCCATGGAACATAAATCACAGCTTTTAGCCCAAAAAGTGTGATCTAGGCTTCAAAATGCACCTTTTGGCCCAAAAAATGCAATCCTTGCAGAGAAATAGGCCAGTACCTGTGATTTCTGGGTTTTAGTTTTTTCCTAATATCTATTTTTGGGTTTTACTGAGAGCTGTCTACTGGGTGTCTAACCTTTGTTTCACCCCTCTTAGGCCTTGATCCACTATGTTTTAATTTTCGAAGTCGAATTTAGCCTCCCCCAGGGCTTCTCGTACACTTCCACCTTTCTAGGAGGAGTTTAGCTGAGTGAGTAGTCTGAGTTTTTGCAGTGCTTTCAACCACATTTTCTAGATTTGTAACATTTTGTTTCAGATCTGTTAATATAGGTTGCTACCATCCATAGTTTCACATTTAAACTTGTTTGGTCATTCCCTTAGGGTCCCATCGGTTTCCCTAGGTGTTTCACCCATCTCCCCATATTTTCACAGCGATCTTCCTCTCTGGTATTTTGTTGTTGTTGCACCACTTTCCAATAACTTAGTGTCACTTGATCCCAGTCACACCAACATTCAGATCTCTTGAATGTTTTAGTGTATTTCCCATCGGTTTGGTCACCAAGCAGTACAATGTATGCAAACCCAATTTGGGTGGGGTATATTTAATTGTTTTGATGTTCATTTTTGGTTATTTATTTCAGTTTATTTTCAATTAATACACTTGCACACACAAGCACACCTTAAGTGAAGGGTGCTTGGTTTACACTGCTAAGCCAAGACTTAACATAATAAATTTATCTCACCGCATCGAGACAAAGATATATTGTTGATCTCCCTTCACAATTTCCATGTTCCATGTGTCCTAACACCGTTGTGCCATCAAGGCATTTGTCGTTGAGACTATTAGGCCTTTAGCCCCAGTTTTCACTTGGGCGTATTACCCCTCCCTGCTGGGTTCGAGTTCATAGCCCTTCGAGTCCCCATATTAACTCTTCTTCTAGTCCTTTTGATTCCTCATCTAATTCTGAACCTCCTTCATCGCATATCGTCACCATGTTTGGACCTAAAGCTGGTGTAGGAACCCAAACTGGTGTTGGCTCTGGTTTTATACCGGTGGTCACATAAAGCGGAATAGTCTTAGGAACCATTCCGGAAGCCCCCATGCTACCCTTTATGGCTAGGTTAAGTCTACCATATCTTAACCAGTTGATAAACGACCCTATACACCATGATGATGGTTGGCCCTCTATGCCAACTAAGCTTCCCTCAGACATCCCAAAGTTTGAGGGTATTTTTGGAGAGGATCGTACCAATCATGTTTGATCCTTCCACATGTGGTGTTCATCCAACTCCATAACTGATGACTCCATTCATCTTTGGCTCTTCCAACGCACGCTCACTGGAGACGCTGTAAAATGGTATTTAGACAATCCCTCCACCTCTCATTCTGTTTTCACGACACTTGCTAAAGCGTTCCTTTCATATTTTGAGTTACCTCTCCAATACGACATTGGTATGCAGCTATTGATCACATTCCACTAGTCCTCTGCCACTCGCCTTTCTAACCATGTTCAAGAGTGGCATCGAAGGAGGAGCACATGTCATGCCCCGCCTTTCAAAGACCGTGTCTATCTATATTGGTTTCTTAAGAGCCTTTTATACCCCATCGGGAAAGATGTCGCATCCTAATTTCCTCAAACTGAGGAAGAATATCTGCAGACTGCTCTGATTTACGCACAATCAGGTTATGTCTATATCGTCATTCTAGACCTCCCTCATCTTGGAAGTGCCAATGCACCAGGGGCATCTCACGCCGCCAATGGTATCATTGGATCCATTTCACACTCTTTTCCATATACTCAGCAAAGTTATGGCTACCAACTAGCACCAGTTCCTCCAACATTTACGCCCCTCATGCTAGCAACATCTTTCCCGCACCCAAACCTGTCTACCAAATTGTTGCTCCTCCTTATGCATAGCCGAGCGCTCTAGCCCCTCAAGCATTAGTGCCGCAACCTCCCATGCATCCTTAGCCCCAACAGCCATCGTCCCCTTAGGGCCAGGTGTTTGCGCAACAGAGTGCTACCAATCCCCCAAATTCGAAGAAAAAGAATAAGGGTAAGGGTAACAAGGGTAACCAAGGTAACCAACCTAATGAACCCTAGGAGAACTAGCCTAACACCAGCAACCAGCGATAGGGCATCCAACCCAAGAAGAACAAGGTTATTCACACGAATAAGCCTTGTGCATGTTGTGGTGTACATGGAAACTATACACATGAGTGTCCTATTTTACTCCAGATGCGCCAAATGTGGGAAGCTTAAGTAGCTTCTCAAGGTCAACAATCGCCTCATAATTCTATGCCACCTCAACTGGACGTGCTCACAAATCCTTTCCCTCAACAAGTATTTTTTGTTTCTCAACCCCAGCCAGGTCAAGCAGCCCACCTTCCCCAACCTTCTGGTCCCAATGACTACCAGATCCTTATGATGAACTCTGATGAGGTTAACCCCTCCAATATCAACCTACAAACTTGGTCGCATCAATATGACAAGCCCTCTACTTCATCAGCTATCGAGTCCAAAACCAAAGAATCTACTAAGCCTCTTACGACACCAAATGGTCCTTTACAGATCCCTCAACCTAAAGTTGAGGCCATTCCCAAGATCCCAAAAGGACCATTACACCATAATGCGGCTTCTAACAGAGCTTCCCATACATACAATATAGTAGATGACTTGGCACAATCACCTACCACCATGTCGACACTGGAAGTCCTCTAGTCGTGCCCTTCCTAAAAGAAAGCTCTACTAATTTCCTTGGGTGCAGTGGCTCCTTTTGATGATTCTTTGATTGTCTTCCTGGTTGATACATCAGCACATATCCCCATTGCCTTCCTCAGTTTCTTTCCAGATATCAATTAGAGTTCGTAATGCCATCATCTCTAGATGCATAATTGACGAAGGTGCATCCACTTGTGTGATGCTCGCTGCTATTTGAAAGCAACTCAAGTCACTTGAGTTGTCCCCTACCACCATCACTTTGTGTGCTTGGGATGGACACCCCTCCTAGCCCCTTGGCATGTACTGCAATTTTCTAATGACCCTTGTGGGCAAGACTGTCCATGTTGACATTGAAGTCATCGATGCCCCTTTGGATTACAATATTCTCTTAGGTCGTAGTTACACATATGCCGTGTCATCTGTTGCGTCTGTAGTGTTCCGCAATATGTGCTTCCTCCATGAAGGGAAGATCGTTACAATTGATCAGTTGACTTACTACGAGCCGACATCCGTGACCTCTGCGGAGTCCATTATCTTGTCAATGTCTGACGACCAATATTCAACTCCTTGCACAACTGTCTCACTCGGACTCCATAAGGATTCCTCATTATTGGGTGCCTTCCCTAGTCCTCCCCCTCTAATTTATGAACCTACTTCCATGAGTGTTTGCATGTTACAAGCGTCACAGGCTATCCTTAAGTAGTCTGGTACATCTAATCAACAACCAGCTCCTTAGCACCCTGTCATTGCTCTTCCAGCAGAACCCTCTGGACCCACTCCCCTAGGACCTCCTCCATTAGTGGGTTCCTCCCCTATGTGCCCACTAGGAACTGTTCCGCCAGGTCTCAACCATCCAGGAGCTATTCTGCCAAGACATTATCCTACCGGCCAGATACCTTTCTTATTCCCCCCTTCGATAATTTTTTCTGTACCTGTCATGGCTTCATTGGTCCTTCCTAATATGACTCTAGGGATCCCGGTATGGTACATTGATCCCCTTGTAAACATCCTGCATGGTCGGTGTTGGGACTCAGAAATGTCATATTTTCATCCACCTTTTTCTTCACTATTCCTTACATTTCACCATCCCATTAACCTTTTATCATATCATTTTCATACATAAATTTGGGTTTCACCTTCTTATTTTCCATTTTATTCATTTTTGTATTACATGTGAATTTATGATTAAATATTAGAAAATATACATATTTTTATATATATCTCAAGAATATGTGAGTTTTGTGATGTGTAGGAAATATGTGAAGAATTAATATCTCCTCCACCATATTAAGGAGATAATTATGCAAGCCTATTCCTAAGGAGAAAATCATGGAGGATTTAGTTGGCATATCTTATCCAATTCCTAAGGAGAAAATCATGGAGGATTTGGTTGGCATATCTTATCCAATTCCAGAGGAGAAAAGCATGGAGGATTTGGTTGGCATATCTTATCCAAGATATGTGAGAAATCTATGGAGGATTCAAAGGGATCATATTTGTAATAATGGGAAAGTAGTTAAAAATGGTTGCGAGATTTATGGAACTAAAGAGAAGATTAGTGGATGATCATTATGAGTTTGTTACTCATCCCATTGTATAAATAGGAGTACAATCTCCTCCATTTGTAATCTGGAAGTTTTTGTAATCTTAGAATTGGTTTGTAATGGAGATTTTGAAATAAAGGATCATACTTCAATTTTGCTTCTACATCTGAGTCTCCATTGAAGTGGTGTGCTTGTGGAGTTATGGAGGGCCCCCATGGCCTCACTTGCATGCTTATTTGTTTATAATTTACTTTATGTTTTTGTTTGATTTCAGCTTTCAAGTTTTGTTAAATGTTCTAATATTGGAAGAATCTTATTTGAAGGTGTTCTTGTAAGGGAACCGTAAGATCTCATACAATTATTAGATCTAGGTTTATTTCATTTCAACTTTTAATTTCTTATTAGATGTTCTAATGTTGGAAGAGATCTTGTAGAATATGTTCTTGTAAGGGAATCATAGATCTCAAACAATTGTTAGATCTAGGCTTGATTAGTTATTGTAAGAGATCTTAATGAATATGTTCCTGTAAGGGGACTTTAAGATCTTGGATAAATTAGGAATCTTTCTAGATCTATATATTTTAGATAAGCACTTCTAAGTTTACCTTCCCGGGTTGACATTAAGTTAAACTCTAATTTGCATCCACATTTTAGACCACACATTCGGCCAAAACCATATCACACTTTGACCCTGGTTCAACGGGTCCCCATGACCCCTACTGCTACTTCAGTGCCATTACAACCTCAACAGGAACCAAATCCTATTGTGAAAGCATTTGGCCAGGGGGGAAAATCCAAAAGGAAAGGTTTGAAGGACAAAGCTCCCCAATCTCCTCCAGCCCCTAAGGCCCCAAAGCCGACACCCTGTATGCTTTGTGTCAAGTTGTTGGGCATGCCACCAACAATTTCTTGAACTTCCTCAACTTAAACCTTTGGTTCATGAAGCAATCCCTGAATCGAGTATTCTGGAACTCCATGTTAACTTACCGATCCCACCTAAGAAACTCAAAATGCTTCACACAAACCACCCTTGTGCCCTGTGTGATCTTCATGGTCACTATTCCCATTGTTTCCCTTGTCTCGATGAATTTCGCGATTGCCTTGGGGTGATTCGTGAATACGAGGCCACTCGTAGTGGAGCCTCTACTCCTCTACCTGTGGATTTTGGTACCACCGGTCAACTAGAATAAGGAAAGTCTGGCCCTACTATTGTGATCCCTCCCCCCAATGTTGAGATGACGGACACCACAGGCCCCATTCTTTACCTGTCGTCATCCTTGAGTTCCTCGTAGGAAAATTGTTTAGAGGTTTTTGCGTGTGTTTCTATCGAACCTCCTTCGAAAGAATCCTAGGTTTCAACATCAGTAGATCCTCCATCTACCAGTCCATTGTCTACCATTCAATACGATGTGTATGTGAACCTTATCTCTCAGGTTCATGCAACAGGTAATTTTTCCGCATCATGTAGTCAATCTTCCTCCCATCCTCCCATCTCCTAGCATGAGGCGGACACCATGGAAGCTATGTCTACTCCTGATTACCCCTACCCTTAAGTAAGGGGGCATTTCTTTAGAGGATTTTGAAGGCCATTTCATTCTTAATTCTCCCCATGCGCTCTACCTCCATAACTTTCACTCATAACACATCCCTTTGATTTGTGTGTCTTTATTTCTGCCATGAAGTTAGGTAGATTGCATCATCTCATCAGTTGTCTTTTGCACCTTTTAGATGGATCTTCCACACCGTATATCAGTCACGCTGACGGTGCAAGTCACTTCTCCCGGAATCTAGCCTTGGTAGTCTGGGCCATTTTTACCCCCTTGCATACATTAGTCCTTTCAAACGGCGTGTGCATTAGATCTGCCACCAATAATTAGGCCGAATATGATGCAGTGATAGCTTTGTTATTTGATGCCCTTGCTTATCGCATCTTCCATCTTCATGTTCATTTAGATTTCATTCTATTGGTCATGCAATTGAATGGTGTGTATCATGTCAATAACCAAGTACTATTTAGAAAATATCTACGAGTAAAGCTATTGGTACGGGAATTTGAAACCATTACTTTCAGTCATGTGACTAGAGCCTAAAATCACTATGTAGATACCATTGCAAACAACATTCTAGATTGGAATTTATCACATGTATACCACAGAAGACAACCATAAACAAACCAAATGACCAACCATCATCATCATCCAAAATGCATAATCATATTATGTATCATAAAAGTGTTTGGAGCCATAGATCTAAATACATCCAACATGCCCATATCATGTTACAAAATTCACAATCAAAGGGACCCACATGTCCCTGCATCTCGTCACTATTCGGCGGATCTCGCCCTAAAGGCTCTACTCCACCTGCATGTAGATTGCGTAGTTCCTGGCCTGCCATCGCCATGCACCACATGATACCTCATCACTCTGAGGGAAGACCAGTGCACTCATTTATGTACCAATCCTCTAAGTCATGCCATCCATGCTCTGAAACCCTGGTCAAGAGTACATCAAACCTACGATGCAAATCAACAAGTAGCATAGTATCCTCTGGACCCTGTTGTGGCGATGATGTCCCCTGATATGTAGCCCTAAAAACTATGGCTCGGCCTTAATATCTTGTCGGTTTCACCGATGCTATGTTTGCATGCAACATATTTCACACTTAGTACCATATACATGTGACAAAAATATAAAATGCACCATAAAACATAGCAACTTAACACTTACCATTTGGTCCCCATGTTCACTTGGGTGGAAGTGGCAAGTGAGTATACCCTTGATAGTTCATCCCGCTATAAGGGTAATCATCAATGTAAAGGGGCATCTAATCCCAATGTTTGAAAAACTCGGGTCAAAACACCCGTTCGACCCACCCTCCTCCTCTTTGCAGTAGCTACCCCCAATGGCACATCCTGGGCTCATGTGGGCCCCTATTTCGGATCTGTACATTAGGATGGATCGTGGGTATCTTCTCAAAGAAGAACACACACATTACTGCACCAAAAGTGCAATCATGATTCACTTGCCTCTTGCAAAGACTCAACTGTCGTTTGACCGACGACGACATCATCTGGGCCCACCAATAGTAGGTCCCATCCAAAACACTCTCAACCAACATCATCTACCCACCAGTGATGTGATGGAACACCTGGATGCCCAAGACCCGTAGCACAACTGCGGAAACAACCTGTGTCTCTAGCCTCTCTAGATCAACAAGTGGGATAGTCGTGCCCTTGTCATGAATAACCCGTCGACAATGGCGCTCCACAAACTTGGTAATGTTCCTCCCACGAGGCAACACCAAATGAATATCCCCCACCACTCTGAGGGGAGACAGTCCGATTAAAACGTAAATATCCTGTAATGTGAGCTCGATCTTGTGCCCCTACATGACAAATACCTCCTAGTCTGGATCCCAATAGCTCACAATTCTCAATAACAAGGGCTCACCTACCCTCATAAGTGGGTTCTCTACCAACTTGAGAACCCCATAACGACTCAATGCCCCTTGAACCGCTTGATCCCTCTGGATCTTGGATCGAAGAGTATCCAAGTCTCATTCACACCAGTGGATCTTTAGCTCTGCCATGCTTGCCAAACACCACATGTATTGTCAATACAAAGAAGAAAACAATGGTCTGCATTGATCAACCTACAACCCTCGCCAGGGTAGTAGACCAACCCTTCCTCCAGCCACAAATCGTAGTTTTCAGCCCAGAAAGTGCGAGCTCGCAGGTTTCCAGTTGTTTCCTGCAAGCCATATCACATTTCTGGACCCAGGAAGTGCGATGAATCCATTAGCAAGGGCAAGGGTCTCTCAGGGAGCTACTAGGTGCCAAAAATGAGGAAATAAACCACTAAAATTGAAGAGATGAGTAAGGCCATCTACCTGAAAGTCGCAGATCCTGTTTCCAACAATCGGTTTATCCGCTAAGATCTCCACAAGATTTAGGGCCTTTGTCTCCTATTCAAATTCACCTCAACTCACTTAGCAAATGAATCCAAATTGGAGGGAAAAAGTCATTTCATAGAAAAATCCACGATTTTTTTGTTTCCCATTGTGACTAGACTGTAGCTTAGTTTGACGAACCATCAACACCTTTGGAAATCTCTCATTAAGCTCTACAATGGGTCTTCCTCAGTTTTTTATTATTTAACACTTCACCAGGAAGCCTTTTTTCCAAGAAAGGTCATTTCATCGCCTCCCAAAATCGAATTTTGTCATAAAGAGACACTTGAGCTTTGAGGTCTATTTCTCTTAATACTTGTCATATCATATGTCGACTTTCATCATGAGTAGCCATCATTTACTCATGTTTTCAGGGTCCCCATTGGGCCTAGTTTGTGTGGCAACGTCATCAAGTCACCCATGTTCAGAGCATCCGCGATGAGTAACCCTTGCATTCTTAGAGTCTATTTCATGTCCCATCATATCATGTCACATTAGTTCATCCATATTTGCATACCGTTCATCTTGTGTTGCCCATTTTTGGCCTCCAGTCATACTATCCAGGTCAACCATGCACTTTATGCTCTGACAGGGGTCGTCATCCATTTGTCCCTCAGTCCCACTTTTCCCCACTACACCTGGTGTCAGGCCATCAGTCACATTACTATTTTCCCTCATGATTTACTTGAGGATCCTCATTGGCTCATCTATCGTGGGCCTTATTGTGTTGACATTAGCTCATTTATTCCAGAAGAACGGCCTAGAGGGCAGTGTATCTCGGTTCCAGCTTCCATTCTTGTTTGTTGCCTTGGATCGAGCAGAGGGTCTCATTATTTCCCTTTGACTTGGTCATTTCATGTTTGTGATCCATACACTTGATGGTCCATTGATGTAGCAGATTATACCAGTGATTCCTAGGCATGTATGAGATGTTTTAGACCTCAAGAGGGGGTGGACCTTCAGGTAACCCCCCACATGTCCGGATGCATACCTACTATGCTATAGCCTCAGATGTAATTCCACATATTTGATGGGTTCGGTTCCTACCGATCACAATGTTCATAGCATGCACGTCTCCTCCAGATGATCCATTCAGTTTTGCAGAGCCCTTCCTTGTTCAGTAGGGCTTCTTCGATTGTTCTACCCTCCCTCCCACCCATTTTTTGAGAGAAGGGGCTTTGTATCTCATGTACTAAGATATTATTGTATTCAAGCCTAGCTCATGTTTTTACCAGGTGCATTATGTATATGGGACACATTGTATTATTTTATGGCTCTGTTATGCCAGCATGTCATGTACCATTCAGCATGTACTTCATTGCTCAATTTTATATTTCTGGGCGAACCATTATTTTTGTACTAAGTTATCTCAGCAGGTATGGGTATGCCTCCCCCGTCTCATTGAAGTTTGGTTCCACAACATAGAAGGAGACTTACATTAGTCTTGCCCCCTCCGTCCCTATCCTCTCTCAAATTCAACTTCATTCGTCTCTCTCTCTCTCTCTCTCTGTCTCTCTCTCTCGCTTTGACTCCCCAGTGTTGTCCATTGATTGTGTCTTTACAACATACTTGAGTCACATATTTTTCTCCTAACACTCGTACGTTGGGGGCAATCTATTATCACCAAAGAATTGATCATCTAGCCTAATTTACTAGATGGATCGATGTACACCATGTAACTCTGATTATTTTCATTATCGCACACCATATTTTTGCTAGGTTTATGCATTATAGAGAAGAGAGACTCTACACAAGCCGAAGACATTTGAGGATAGCCAAGAACTCATCCCATAGAGGGGGACTAATAACATTTATCTGTTCTCTTCTTAGGTGTTATAATAAAATTATTCTTTACATATTTGGTTTCCATTGGATGATTGGAGTTATTACTCTTTCTTTTTTTTGTTTAACTATGATTGTGGCATAGATGCAGACTTTGGCAGGTTTTGTTTCTATCAGTTGTTGCAGATCTACAATGTTTAATAGCCTTTTATATTGTTGATATTGTTTGTCATCCACAATCTTAAGTGGGTTCTTTTCATACATCTTTGATAAGAAAACATTAACACTCTTCATAACTCTTCCTCCCTTTCCTCTCCTTTATCCTATTTATTCTTATGGTTTTATCGCCATTTATCCCTATTAATTTTCTTGAACTTCACATGTTTAGCCATCCAAAATTTGTTTGCACATAATAATTCATCTTTTAATATCTGTTTGGTAAACCTTTATAGTTATGTTTGCTTTCCTCCTATTTAAGGAGGATAAGCTTTCGTTTAGCTAATAATGGCCACATTAATTGTATAATATTAATAAATAGTCTTATTATAGGTATGGATAATATTAATAAAAGATTACTAAAATATGATGAAATAAAATATTTGTTTTGAATTATTCCTAACAGTGAGTTTTCAACCAAATATATATTGAATAAGTCAACCCCTAATAATTAATATTATATAAATTAATTATTTTTAGATTATATTATTATATAAATTGATAATTAATTTATAATATTGAAATAAAATATTTAATTATTACTTAACAACTAGTTTTCAACCAAATATATAATGAATAGGTCAACCCCTAACAAATAATATTATATAAATTAATTAATTTTAGATAATATTATTATATAAATTGATAATTAATTTATAATATCAATATAAAATATTTAATTATTACATAACAACTAGTTTCTAACTAAATATTAAATAATTTAAGAAACATCTCTTTATCACTTTTTCTTAAATAATTTTTTTTCTTTCCTCAGTAATGATTTCACCAACGATTAATTTTAAATGGCTAACCCTTAACAATAATGCATCCATGCTATTTATTCTTTCAGATCAATTGATTTCTCACCTTGTCCTGAGGATGAACCACATTAGTTGGTTCAAAACATCGACCCAATCCTAACGATGTGATTAATCCGAAAGACTGATTTCTATAAAAATATGTAATTAAAAGCACTAGAATCTATATGCAAAAGTAGCTGAATTATTTTTGGCTTCTGCAAAAATATTCTCCATTGAAAAAGAAGGTTTCTTGACCTCAATTTTCTCTTGTTCACCAGTGTTCTTCGAGGCAGAGGTTACATAAATACGAGCTAGTTTTGGATGAGTAATCTGGTGAGAGGTTTTCTCAATATTCACTTTGGTAGGATAAGCATACAGTGACTCACCAATGGTGGATGTGTGGCCAAAAGATCAATCAATTTACCAATATGAACAATGTCAAGGTGAGCATTAGAACTTGCAATGGGGGAAGATGTATTAATTCCCTAGAAGGTGATGAGGATGCATGAGTAGAAGAGGAGTGAGGATGACTGGAAGGATGATGGATTGCCATGGGGTTAGTTACCTAACATTTATTATCAACATCGAGTTGATTAGGGATGGGGTTCCAACCATCATTGGTGTTTCAAGCATCATTGTTAGGTTGAGGTCCAAGAATTTCATGTATGTTCAAGTGAGTCGTGAGAGAAGGATTAGCATTATTCTGATATACAGGAGGGAAAAAAATTAAAATTAGGAGACCCAAGATACAGGTGGTCTATAGTGTCTAATTGATGAAACTCATTGGAATATGCATTAAAATGCACTGAGAAGTGAACTTTTTTATTTTTTCCTATATCCCACCAGCGAAGTGGTATGTTGCCTCTAGCATAGCCTCTGCTTTTTCTTAGAGACCATGAACTTATCTCTACAAGTTAGAGAATCATTAGGAACATTCAACCAAAATAATTTAAGTTGACACATCAACCCAATTCCCTTTTCAGTTACTACAATTAACATGCATTAGTAGGAATTAAAATGATTTCATGTGAATTGAATGGGCTAATGCAACAAGAATGAGAGTATGGTGAGGAGTGAAAGGTATGGAAGCCTTGAAATTCCGAACATTGCAAACACATGATTTAAACCATATGAAGCCTTCATACATTGTCTTTTTTTTTTTTTGTATATTTTCTTTTTGAAAAGGGGTCGGTTTTTTTGTACAAGTAATTCATTCAACATTTATTCGATAGAAAACTATTTAAATTAATCAACAGACACAAAATAAAGATTTCATAGTGCCTTGGAAGGGTTTATCGCTTCGTTATTTTTTTTCTTTTCTTGATTTCTGTCTTTTTCATTTCTTTAAAATATACATGTATATACAGTCTCTTCCAGACAAATTTTGCATAATAGAGTTCAAGCCTCAAAGTAATAGAGTAAGCAAAATGGAGTTTGAATGAAGTAATTCACAACAATGATGAGCGTATAAACAATGAGAAAAACTTCTGCATGGAAAGGGAAAGTCTGATGAAATTGCCCATGCAAGTTACTAATATTCAAGCCAAGAAGGGTTTCGAAAGAATATACCCATGCCCTCAAGAATTTTTCCATTCTTGAATGCAAGGAGGGCTATTAAAACATAACATTATATGACAAACTTGTGAGATAAATAAGGTTATGGAGATGTATGAATCCATTAAATCAAAGAAACATCTCTCAAATTTGAGGGTTTATGCTAAATACTCTCGAATTTGGACAAAATTCCAAGGTCAAACTAGGGCATGAAAGTTTGAACTAGGGAACAAAATTACATAGGGAGAACACAATTGTGAAATAGGATGAGGCATAAATATGAGCTTAGACAAATATGGTTGACATGAGAAACATGAAAGCAATTAACCCAAAAAAATACAAGTAATTGCGTAGTTAACCATCAAACAACTGTTATGCAACCAACTTAGAAAATAGAAGAAAAGATAGAGCAATGACTTCAAAATCAGCCTCTTCGACGGGGAAACCTCCTTTACATTACACAAATGAACAAGCCTTGGATGCTACAAATGACAAGACCTCTTTTCTATATATAGGAGTCTAAGGGGTCACAATATATTCAAGCCGACATAACAATAATAATGTAAGGGCACAACAATAAAAATAGTGGGCTTCTATGGGGCACGATAATAACAATATGGGGACAACATGGGCACAATAAAAACAATAAGGGGTTACAATGACAATAATAATAAGGGAATACATAGTATTGTAGGGGTCTAACATGCCCCTCTCCTTCAGAAAAGTGTTGTCCTCAGTGCTTGAGTAGTTTTGGATGCTTCTGTATAAAATTCTCACCCTCCCATGTGGAATCTTCAATGGGTAAGTTATTCCACTTGATGAAACACTCTGAAATTGATCGATTTCCTAGTTGTCGAGTTCTTATTTTTGTGACTGCTTCAGGTTCCAATATGATTTTTCCTTCCTCATCAAGTTCTAGCAATATTGTTTGAACTGGGATCTTGTCACCTATCACCTTCTTTAAGCATGAAACATGGAAAACTAGGTGCACTCGGGAAGCCGTAGGAAGCTCCAATTTGTATGCCATAGTACCAATCTTTTGCAAAACCTTGTATGGACCATAATACTTCGGTGATAATTTATTATCCTTCTTAGCTTGCTTGAGGGACATTTGTTTATATGGTTGTAGCTGTAGGAATACCCAATCACCTACATCAAAACTTCTTTTGATGCAATGTTGATCTGCCTGTTGTTTCATTTTATTCTACGCCAAGGTGAGGTTATCCTTTAAGAGTTGGAGAAATTGTTGTTGATGCTCGATCTGATCTTCCACTGCTTGAACCTTAGAGTTTTCTATTAAATATGATGTGATTGATGGTGGATGATATCCATAAAGTGCCAAAAATGGGGTCATTTTTGTTGCAATATGGAAGGAAGTGCTATACCACCATTCATCCAGAGGCAACCATTTGAACCATTGTGTCTGTTTATCAGATACAAAGAAACGAAGATATCCTTCCAAAAATTTGTTTACTATCTTAGTTTTTCCATCAGATTGAAGATGATAAGATGAGCTATGAGCTAACTGAGTAGCAAGACAAGAAAATAATTTTTTCCAAAAATTTCTAGTGAAAGTGGGATCTTTGTCGCTTACAATAATCTTTGGGTTTCCATGTAGCTTTTGAATTGTTTCCATAAATGTAGTAGAAACTGTACTTGCTTTAAATGGATGAGATAATGCACAAAAGTGTGCATACTTTGTAAGTCTGTCCACTACTACCATGATAACACTCTTTCCTTCGGAATTGGGAAAACCTGTGATAAAATCCATTGAAACCTCCTCCCAATGTTGGCTTGGAATGAATAAAGGTTGTAATATACCTGGGGTCTTAATTGTTTCAACTTTATTTTTTTGGAAAACCAAACATTCCGCCACAAATTTTTGAATATCCGATTTAAGGCCATCCCAAAAAAAATCATTCTTAACCCTGTGGTAAGATTTTAGAAATCCTAAGTGCCCTCCTAAGTGAGAGGTTTTCAATTCCCTAAGAATATTTTGTTTGAGTTGGGAATTCTTACATAGGTATAACCGATCTTGGTAACATAACGAATCATTTTCTAGCTAAAACTATCATATGTACTGGGGTCTTGTTGTAACTTTTGAATGAGTGCCCACACTTTGTCATTCTCCCATTCATCCGTTGCTAAGTTTATCCAATCTGGTTGGATAATAGAAATTGCGCAAATAAATTCTTCCACATCCTCATCCATTCTTGAGAGTGCATCTGCCATAACATTTTGCTTCCCTTTTTGTAGATGATTTCAACGTCATAATCCAACATCTTTGTGACCCATTTTTGCTGCTCTTTTGAAGATAATCTTTGTTCAAAAAATATTTAAGACTATCATGATTTGTTTTTACCTTGAAGTGTTTTGAAATTTGTTTGTATGCTTGTAGCCATAGAAATACCTGGTCACCTACACCAAAACTTCTTTCACCGCGATGTTGATTTGCTTGTTTTTTCATTCTATTTTATGCCAAAGTGATATTATCCTTTAAGATTTGGAGAACTTGTTGTTTATGCTCGATGTGATCTTCCACTCCTTGAACCTTAGAATTCTCTCTTAAATATGATGTGATGGACGATGGATGATATCCACAAAGTGCCATAAATGGGGTCATTTTTGTTGCAGTATGGAAGGAAGTGTTATACCACCATTCAACCAGAGGCAACCACTTGACCCATTTTGTTTGTTTATCAAATACAAAGCAATGAAGATATCCTTCCAAACATTTGTTCACTATCTCAGTTTTCCCATCAGATTGAGGATGATACGATGAGCTATGGGCTAACTGAGTACGCAAACAAGAAAATAATTTTGTTCAAAAATTTCTAGTGAAAATGGGATCTTTGTTGCTTACAATAATGTTTTGGTTTCCATGTAGCTTTTGAATTATTTCCATAAATGCAGTAGCAACTGTATTGGCTTTAAAGGGATGAGATAATGCATAAAAGTGTGCATACTTGGTAAGTCTATCAACTACCACCATGATGACACTCTTTCCTTTAAAGTTGGGTAAACCTGTGATAAAATCCATTGAAACCTCCTCCCAATGTTGACTTGGAATGGATAAATCTTGTAATAGACCCAGGGTCTTAATTGTTTCAAATTTATTTTGTTGGAAAACCAAAAATTCCGCCACAAACTTTTGAATATCAGATTTAGGGCCAACCCAAAAAAAATCCTTCTTAACCCTGTGGTAAGTTTTTAAAAATCTTGAGTGCCCTCCTAAGGGAGAGGTGTGCAATTCCATAAGAATATTTCGTTAGAGTTGGGAATTCTTACAGAGGTATAAGTGATATTTGTACCATAACAAATCCTTTTTTCCAGTTAAATGTATCAGATGTACTAGGGTCTTGTTGTAAATTTTGAATGAGTGACCACACTTCTTCATCATTCTTCCATTCGTCCCTTACTTCGTTTATCCAATATGGTTGGATAATAGAAATGGCACAAAAAAATGCTTTCACATCCCCATCATTTCTTGAGAGTGCATCTGCGACAACATTTTTCTTCCCTTTTTTGTAGATGATTTCAAAGTCATAACCCAACATATTTGTGACCTATTTTTGCATCTCTTAAGAAGATAATATTTGTTCTAAAAAGTATTTAAGACTAGCATGATATTTTTTTATCTTGAAGTGTCTTCCCATTAGGTAAGGTTGCCATTTCTTAAGTTCATGTAGTATTGACAACATTTCCTTCTCATAAATAGATTTGTGTAAATACATTCCTTTGATTGGATGACTTTCGAAAGAAATGGGTCTTTCTTCTTGCATTAAAACAACACCAATTCCATTTCCTAAGGCATCACATTCCATAATAAAGGCTTTTTTGAAGTCAGATCTAGCTAAGACTAGTGCTTGGCACATTACCTCTTTAAGATGTTCAAAGGATTTTGTTGCTTTTGGAGTCCAATAAAATGCATCTTTCTTCAGTAATGTTGTTAGAGGTGCTGCTATTCTTCCACAAATCTTTAAAAACTTGTGATAATACCCTGTCAACCTGGGAAATCCTCGCATATGCTTTATGGATGTGGGGATTTTCCATTCCTTAATGGCTTTAATTTTTCTAGGGTCTACCTTAACACCTTCATGAGATACAATATGATTCACGTATTCCACCTCTTGTACTCCAAAGAAACATTTGGAATTTTTTGCATATAATCATTTCTCCTCCAATAGTTTGAGCACTCTATCAACATGTTGAACATGATCCTTCCAAAACTTGCTGTAGATTAACATATAATCAAAAAATACTAACACAAATTTTCTAAGGAAGGGTTTGAAAATGGAATTCATCAAACCAATGTAGAGGGTGCATTAGTAAGGCCAAAAGGCATTGCCAAAAATTCATAATGACCCTCACGAGTTCTAAATGTTGTTTTCAAAATGTCTTCAATCTTCATACTGGTTTGATGATATCCTCAACGAAGGTCCGACTTGGTGAAGTAAATTGCTCCATGAAATTCATCTAATAATTCATCAATGACAGGAATGAGAAATTTATATTTAATAGTGAGCTTATTGAGCTCCCTATAATCTGGACACATGTGCCATGATCCATCATTCTTGTGCACCAATAATATTGGAGTAGAGAAATAACTTTGACTATTTTGAATTATACCATCCTCTAGCATTTCTACAACCATACATTCAATTTCACTCTTTTGGGCATAGGGATATCTGTAAGGCTTTATGTTTGGAGGAACACTTCCTCGAATCAAATGAATAGCATGATCATGATCACGAATAGGTGGAAGGCCTTTGGGATTCTCAAATACCTTGGAATGATTGTCCAAGACTTTTTGGAGATCTAGAGAAATAGATGATTTCAACGTGGGAACCTCTAGCGAACATAATTGTGAAATTATGCCACATTGTTCTTTCTTTAGAAGCTTTTTCATGCCATTAGAGTTGATTATCTTTCCCAGTTTCCCTATGATACCCCTTAATTCAACTTCCTTTCCTTCTGAAAAAAATAAAATAAATAAAAGAAAAAATAAAAAAATAAAAAAAATAAAAAATAAAAATAAATAAAAATAAAAAATAAAATAAAATAAAAAAATTCAAGAAAATTTCTTGAAAATTAAAAGCTATCGTACCTGAATATTGTAGCCATTGGACTCCTAATACAACATCAACACCACCCATTGGAATGGAAATCATTGGACTATTCAACACATATTCTCCCATGGATAGCTTGATATTATGGCACTTTCTAGATAAATTTATGGTTCTTCCATTTGCAACCATCACTTGACACTCTAATGCTAGATATAAGAAGTAATTCAATTCCTTCGCTATCTTACAATGAATAAAATTATGGGTACTGCCAAAATCAATCAACACTATTACCTTCGTCTCCTTGATATGTCCTTCTATCTTGATAGTTTGAGGAGTGGTTATTCCAGCCAATGCATTACAAGATATGGTCGGATTCATTTCTTCTTTATCTAGGCTTTGTTCCTGGTGTGTATCCTCTTATTTTAATGTTTGATGTTCCTTTTCTTCTTTCTCTTCACAATCTATGTAAAATAATTTCTTCTCAGCAGACTTCTAACCTTTAGTGTATTTTATATATCAACCATAACAAAGCCCTTTTGCTCTTTTTTCTTCCAATTGTTGTGGTGTCAACCTTGTAGGTTGTGGAAGGCTAGGAGAAACAACACTTCTATCTTTATAGTTGTGATTGGTAGGCTTCCTTGTTGACATAATTTTTCTTTCAAATTTTCTTGCAAACCTGGATGCAGTCTCCGATGAATTAGGTTCTCAAATCTAAACCTCATGTTGGATGTTATCCTTTAATGTCCCTATGAACACATCAATCCTATGCTCCTCTCGAATATATTTTACCCTTATCTTCAACTTTTGGAAGTCCTCAATGTGTCCACCATTGAACCTTTTTGTTTGAGATTTATCAATTGGTTAAAAAAGGTGTTGCTTTTTGTATCATCATAATGTGCAATCATTTCTTTCGTAAAAATTGCCCAAGTGACAATTTGTTTACAAGAGAAAAGCCATTGATACCATACAAACTAATTGGGTTCCAAATATAAAGTTGCAATGCGTACCTTTTGTGTGTTTTACACATTATGGAGATCAAAATATTGCTCCATCTGTAGTATCCATGTTACGAGATCCTTGCCGTCAAACTTCCTCACACGATCTTTGGAAAATGGTGGGTCTTCAATCCAACATTAAAGTCTATGAAATCATGATTAATATTTATTTTATTCTCATCATGAGTTTCCTTTACTACCCTTTTGCCATAGTACGCATTTCTTGTAGCAATTTTGTCAAATCTATCTTCAAATCTTCCATGTTGCCTTTAATTTTTTCTTCTATACCATCCATATTAGCTTCCACACCATTCTTTAAACCATCCATATTAGCTTCCATGCCTTTATTTAAACCATCCATCTTTGCTTCTGTTACTTTTTGTGAGAGTGAAATTTGTTGCACCTAGTCTCATAATTTTGATATATCATGTTGCATTTCTTCCTCTTATTCATAAGTCATGTTAGAGATTTTAGGTTGCTTACTAGGTGTTTCCATTTTCTTTCTTCAGGGCATAAATTAATGATAATTATGCTTCAGTGCTTTGAATTCCTTCAAACTAATTTTTCAAACCAAACTTATGCAAAATGTTAAAAAGACTACACACCTTTTTTGGCTTTATAGGAGCCCGATATTGAATCAATTGTATCTCTGTAATTGCAGAACTCCAAGGACTGAAATTTTGTTTTGTGGTTTCCCTCAATGTCCTTATTCCAACCCTGTAAATCTGATCAAGGTTGGATTCTCCAATAAATAGTTATTACAAATCTCCCACGATGACCTAATTATAGATTGGTTCAGTAGAGCGAACTTGTACGAAGTTCCATGTGTCACGGTTTCAACCTTCGGACCTGAAACTAATACAAAAAAACTAAAATCCATTCTGTTTCTGTACCTTTTTACTAAATTTCAATCTGATGCTCAGAGAAATATTTATGACAATTTTCCCCAGGTCACCTATTTGAGATATAATTTGGGAGCTTGCAAAAACCCTAACTTCCTTGGATCATATCTATGAAAATATAGCGAGACAAGATCTGACATTCATACCTGAGGTTCATAAATATTTCAGCTCAAATTGATTTTAATTTTATCTTCAGAAACATCGTAGAAAAATTTTTATAGCGAAAATGCGACAATGACTTGTTTGAAGCAGCGAAACCCTAGAATCCAAAGCTCTGATACCAATTGTTATGCAACTAGTTTACAAAATAGAAGAACAGATAGAGGAACGACTTCAAAATTAGAGTCTTCGATGGATAAACCTCCTTTACATTACACAAATGAACAATTCTTGGATGCTACAAATGACAAGACCTCCTTTCTATATATAGGGGTCTAAGGGGTCACAATATAGTCAAGCCGACATAACAATAATAATGTAAGGGCACAACAATAACAATAGTGGGCTTCTATGGGGCACAATAATAACAATATGGGGACAACATGGGCACAATAATAAAAATAAGGGACTACAATGACAATAATAAGGGAATACACTAGTATTATAGGGGCCTAACAACAACTTATCTATAACAATGCAAGACCGAAAAAAACTCAACAATATCCCATGGTCCAAGTCAATATTCTTCATTTCATCCCTCCAGTTTCTTTGATATTTTGGTTTCTAAGTGGTTATGATAGCAACCAAAATAGTAAAATCCCAAACAATTTAGACCAAAAAGGTTTAATTGTGGACTGTAAAAATCCCTTTCCATAACAACCATTGATCCAAAACAAACCAATATAACCCTAGATCACTCAAGGACTAGTCCATTAAATTTGCAGTGTTATTTTCTAACTTCAAGGCATTACATTTAAAACTAGAGATGGTGCAGAGAAAAGCCATATCAAATGACAAACCAAAATACATTCAACCTAGAGGAAATTCAAACTAATTTAGTAGTTTTAGATTGATTTTATGGGTTCATTATCAATCAACATAAATTAATTAGTATGATTTTGCGACTAAATTTAAAAAACAAAATCCATACAATGTGCATGTTTATCTAATATGATAACGCAAAGCTACATATGTTAATTACAAGACTAAATAATATCAAGTGCAAATAAAAATAATTTCAACCATATAAATTTTATTATATAAAATATCAAGTATTACAATATGAGTTTTCAACTTAATATTGGTTGAACTATAATTTACACATGAAATATTGTTTCATCATTTCAAAATATTACCACTGTGTTGCCAAAGCATTGCAAGTGAATTCACCAACTTTGAAGGTTTGACCATGAGTCTGTATGAGTGTGTCTTATGCAAGATATTGGCTCTAAGGGTATCACTAGACAGATTCTCTTCTCTCTCTCATTTTGCATTTGTCGCTCCATTGTTATTGCTTCTTACCACCAATATTGAATTCCTCTCCTGAAAATGAAAAAATATGCAATGCAAAGTATAAGACATGAAATACGATGAGTAATTGAATATAAAATAAAGTATACTATAAAAGATTTATATGACATATACCTCAACATTCGATAGTGGCCACTATGTGGCTAGATGACTTGTATAAACAAAGAAAATAAAATGTCACCATAGGAAATAACACCTTAGGAACTTAGTATTCAACCTTCAACAAAACCTTAAGTACAATCATACCAACTAAGTTACATGTTAAAAATATCAGGTAATAGATAACTTGTGAAAACAAATGGAAAAAAAAAAGGTTAGTGTAAAAAATATCCTTATTGTTTGTTCTTGAAGAGTCATGTTCCTTAAATTTGGATATTATTTTGCCCACAGTAAAAGTTCCTCGCTATTATGAGTCATGTTACTATTTGAACTTTGTAAATCCATGTAAAAATACTTTTTAGAACTTAATGAAAGAGGCCTTGCATTAGAAGCTGGACCAGGAGATGTAGTCCAAGAGAGGGGTGGACTCCTTTATCATGTTTTGTGCTATGTGTTTCAGACATGGTTATTTATTTTTGTTTGGCTATAAAATTTGGTTAAAATTCACTTGTTTTATATGTTTAGTAAATTGACCATTTACCCAAAACACATATAATTTTCACTTGAAAATTGTTTAAAATCTTCAAGTTTACATAATCAGATAATTGCAATATGTTTCTGAGCCACCATTTAAAACTTAAAAAATATAACCTTTCAAAAATGAAAACATTCAAAATAGGCCCGTGACATTCTAAATTTGTGTATATGCATATATCATTAGTACAAAATGACTAATTAGTTACTAAAAAAACAACTAAAATTTGCATATAAATGACAATTTTTTAGTCGATGACCAATAGTAACTAATTTACAGTATCTTATAACGTGACCAACGTTTAGTTATTTTTAGCTTAGTCATTAATTGGTTTCCTCAATTTTACCATCTAGTAGTATCTTTAGTCATTAATTTTTCATTGGTTTAATAATTAATTGTTGCAATTAATGAACAAATATACAACAAAACATATTACTATATGAATCATCGAGAAAACAAATTAATGACTAAAATGTTGGTCATGTTATAAGATACTCTAAATTAGCTACTAATAGTCACATATATGCAAATTTTAGTCATCATTTCAAACCAATATATGGCCAAAGAAATATGGCTAAATTTATACGTGTTATAATATACTGTAAATTAGCTACTAATAGTCATATATATGCAAAATTTAGTTATCATTTTAATAAAAAAATTATTAGTTGCAGTAGTCATTTATCTTCTTTTGGTATTTTCATATTTAATATATAAACGACTGATTTAGTAGTTTTTATTCATTTCATTTAGTTTCATTCATAATCATTATAAATGACTAATTTAATCATATATTCATTTCATTCCTGTTCATCACTAATTAATATAAACTACTAATTTAGTAGTTTTAAATTGATTTTATGTGTTCATTATTAATCAACATAAATTAATTAGTATGATTTTGCGACTAAATTTAAAAAAAAAATCCATACAATGTGCATGTTTATCTAATATGATAACGCAAAGTTACATATGTTAATTACAAGGCTAAATAATATCAAGTGCAAATAAAAATAATTTCAACCATATAAATTTTATTATATAAAATATCAAGTATTACAATATGAGTTTCCAACTTAATATCGGTTGGTCTACAATTTACACATGAAATATTGTTTCATCATTTCAAAACATTACCACTGTGTTGCCAAAGCATTGCAAGTGAATTCACCAACTTTGAAGGCTTGACCATGAGTCCGTATGAGTGTGTCTTATACAAGATATTGGCTCTAAGGGTATCACTAGACATATTCTCTTTTCTTTCTCATTTTGCATTTGTCGCTCCAATGTTATTACTTCTTACCATCAATATTGGATTCCTCTCTTGAAAATGAAAGAATATACAATGCAAAATATAAGACATGAAATACGATGAATAATTGAATATAAAATAAAGTAGACTATAAAATATTTATGCGACATATAACTCAACATTCGATAGTGGCCACTATGCGGCTAGATGACCTGTATAAACAAAGAAAATAAAATGTCACCATAGAAAATAAAACCTTAGGAACTTAGTATTCAACCTTCAACAAAACCTTAAGCACAATCATACTAACTAAGTTACATGTTAAAAATATGAGGCAATAGATAGCTTGTGAAAACAAATGGAAAAAAAAAGATTAGTGTAAAAAATATCCTTAAATTGCTTGTTCTAAAAGTGTCATGTTCCTTAAATTTGGATATTCTTTTGCCCACAGTAAAATTTTCTCGCTGTTATGAGTCATGTTACTATTTGAACTTTGTAAATCCATGTAAAAATACTTTTTAGAACTTATTGAAAGAGGCCCTGCATTGGAAGTTGGACCAGGAGATATAGTCCAAGATAGGTGTGAACTCCTTTATCATGTTTTGTGCTATGTGTTTCAGACATGGTTATGTCTTTGTTTGGCTATAAAATTTGGTTAAAATTCAATTTTTTTATATGTTTAGTAAATTGATCATTTACCCAAAACACATATAATTTTCACTTGCAGATTGTTAAAAATCTTAAAGTTTACATAATCAAATAATTGCAATATGTTTCTGAGCCACCATTTAAAACTTAAAAAATATAACCTTTCAAAAATGCAATATTTCAAAACAGGGCCATGACATTCTAAATTTTTGTATATGCACATATCAGTAGTACAAAATGACTAATTAGTTACTAAGACAACAACTAAAATTTGCATATAACTGACCATTTTTTAGTCGGTGACCAATAGTAGCTAATTTACAGTATCTTATAATGCAACCAACTTTTAGTCATTTTTAGCTTAGTCATTAATTGGTTTTCTCAATTTTACCATCTAATAGTATCTTTAGTCATTAATTTTTCATTGTTTTAGTCATTAATCGTCGCAATTAATGACAAAATATATTACTATATGAATCCTCGAGAAAACCAATTAATGACTAAAGAAATATGACCAAAATGTTGGTCGTGTTATAAGATACTGTAAATCAGCTACTAATAGTCATATATATGCAAATTTTAGTCGTCATTTGAAACCAATTAATGGCCAAAGAAATATGACTAGATTTTATTCGTTTTATAAGATACTGTAAATTAGTTACTAATAGTCGTATATATGCAAAATTTAGTTATCATTTTAATTAAAAAATTATCAGTTGCAGTAGTCATTTATCATTTTTTGTTATTTTCATATTCATTATATAAATGACTAATTTAGTAGTTTCTATTCATTTCATTTAATTTCATTTGATTTCATTCATGATCATTATAAACGACTAATTTAATCATATATTCATTTTATTCATGTTCATCATTAATTAATATAAAATACTAATTTAGTAGTTTTAGATTGATTTTATGTGTTCATTATTAATCAACATAAATTAATTAGTATGATTTTGTGACTAAATTTTAAAAAAATTCCATACAATGTGCATGTTTATCTAATATGATAATGCAAAGTTACATATGTTAATTACAAAACTAAATAATATCAAGTGCAAATAAAAATAATTTCAACCATATAAATTTTATTATATAAAATATCAAGTATTACAATATGAGTTTCCAACTTAATATCGGTTGGACTACAATTTACACATGAAATATTGCTTCATCATTTCAAAACATTACCACTATGTTTCTAAAGCATTGCAAGTGAATCAATAACTTTGAAGGCTTGACCATCAGTTTGTATGAGTGTGTCTTATGCAATATATTGGCTCTAAGGGTATCACTAGACATATTCTCTTCTCTCTCTCATTTTGCATTTGTTGCTCTAGTGTCATTGCTTCTTACCATCAATATTGAGTTCCTCTCCTGAAAATGAAAGAAGATAAAATGCAGAGTATAAGACATGAAAGACGATGAATACTTGAATATAAAATAAAGTAGACTATAAAATATTTATACGACATATACCTCAACATTCGATAGTGGCCACTATGTGGCTAGAAGACCTTTATAAACAAATAAAATAAAATTTCACCATAGAAAATAATGCTTTATGAACTTAGTATTCAACCTTCAACAAAACCTTAGGCAAAATCATACCAACTAAGTTACATGTTAAAAATATCAGGCAATAGATAACTTGTGAAAACAAATGGAAAAAAAAAAAGATCAGTGTAAAAAATATCCTTATTGCTTGTTCTAAAAGAGTCATGTTCCTTAAATTTGGATATTATTTTGCCCACAGTAAAAGTTCCTCTCTATTATGACCTATGTTTTTAGGATCATGAGATTGATCCAACATCATATTGGATTTTGGAGACAAAATGATTCAAATTTCCAAGGGGAGCACCTCACTTGGTTGAATGAAGGTGCTAGCTGAAGGTGCTAGCTATGAGTAGTGTCAAAACCTTCGAGAAGCAGAACACGAAGACTTAAGATAATTTCGACTTTCAATTCAAATTTTCATCCCATAAGATAATGTTGAATTCACATTTTCAATGCATGGAAAATAGTTGTAAGCTCCAACTCATGGGTAGCATAATTTCTTTCATGTTCTTTGATTTTCTTCAATTCATATGACATTCCTATCTTGGATAAGGGATCCACCAAGTCCTTCTTTACATGCATTTATGGACACCAAAATGTCCTCATTTAGATCTACATTGTTTAAAATAGGTGCATTGGTTAATAAATATTTCTGCTATTGAAAATTATTTTCACAATTTGTAGTCCATTCACTCTATACTCATTTTTGTTGCATTGAAATAATTGAATGTAAAATCTTATAGAAGACTTCAATAAATATCATGTGGTAACAAGGTAAACCCGTAAATAGTCTCACCTTTGAAATACTCTTTTGGTGATGGCCAACCTTTGATGGATTTCATCTTCCCTAGGTCCATTGCCATGCCCTCCTCTAAGACATTGTGAACTAAATCATGGATTTTCCTTTGATAGAAAGTGAACTTGCTAAACTTTGCATACAATTATTGCTCTTGTGAGACCTATAGCACCATCCTCAAATGTCACTCATGTTCCTCCTTTGTCTTGGAGTGTATAAGAATATCACCCAAGAAGGTAATAACAAATTAGTCTATATAAACTCTAAACACTATATTCATCAAACATATAAAACTAGCAATTGCACCACATGTTTCAAAGTAAACATTGTAAGGTGGTAGCATAGGAAACAATAGCATAGAAGAAAGAATTTTTTTTATGCATTTTTCTTTATTTACAGCTAGCATTTTTTTTATTATCATATGTTATATTTCATGGAGATTTCAACTAGGCCAATATTCTAGAATATGTTCAAAATGAAGGTAATGCACAACATCTAAACTCCAAAGGATTTATGAAAATGCTCTTCATTAAGATTCATGAACTATTATAAGTAAATGATTTAAATCAAACATTTCATAGCACAAGTAATCTCATATCACCTTTTATTCACAATGCAATGGATAATAGTTTTTGTTAGAAGGGATTCAAGATAATGTATGTGCATTTTGAGTCATTTTATTGTCAAATTTTGTTATGACTAGAAAAATTTAGTCATTTTGAGTCATTTTTATGTAGTTAACATTGCAGATGGATTTAGAGACACTCTTAAAGGGGTCTCTAAATTTTAACACCATATATGGACTCAAAGACCCCTTTGTCTCTAAATTTAACATTGCAAATGGATCCAAGGAAGGGGGTTATCTGAATCCATTTAGAGTGCTAAAATTTAGAGACAAATGGGTATTCATAATTTTAACACTGTAGATGGATTCAGAGACCCATGTAGTGAAATGTAACACTTCAATATCAAAATTGCAACTTTCCATTTCTGGAGTGACATAATTAAAAATTACTAACATAAATGAGTAATTAATATACTTCTTGTACTTTTTATTTGGTCATATTTTTGTTCTTGGACTATAGTAGTCATTTAAGTTAATCATTATTAATTTTATCACTTATTATCCAGTAGTATATTTTAGTCTTCGACTAAATTAGTCATTTACATTAGTCACTTTTAGTTTGGTTACTTATTATCTAGCCGTATATTTTATCCCTAGACTAAATTAGTCATTTAAGTTAGTCAATTTTAGTTCGGTTACTTAAAATTGCTCAAATTTAGTAGTAATTCACTAGAAATAATTGCGGTGACTAACGTTTTTAGTCACCTAGTCACTAATTTCATCATTTTCTACTAGTGTTGTCATAATGTCCCTCACAGTCAGACCCTATAGTTGTGTCCTATAATATTAATCATATTATACTATTTAATTATAAATTATGACTATCAGATAATTATTATTTTGAATAATTAGTATGAAATTGCATTTTTAGTATTTTTGTATACATGAAAATATTCGGGAAAAGAAGAAAAAGAAGAAGAAGAAGAAGAAGAAGAAGAGAGGTACTTTTTGTGACTAGTTAATTTCAAGTGAATCTAAATACACAAGAAATTATGGTTCTTTGGTGTTTCTCTAGCAATTATCCACTCATTGTACCAATTTTTCCCATGTCCTCTATTGCTTTTGGTGAATTCCTCTTTGATGATGTCTAATACCAATGTAGTGGACATTTATCCTTGATTTTTTTCTGAGCCAAAGGGAAGCTCCACAAGTAACAACCAAACAGTAGCCTCAAATATATTATTGGGAGTCAAAATGCAGTAATTATATGACAAGCCAAGAAACACTACACGTTAATCATCTTCCCTTTAATATTGATTAATAATTTCTTTGCATGATCATGTAATGCTAGTGTCAAGTAGGGACATTTAAAGTTAGCCATCCATCAATATTACCTTTGAGAGTGCTTATTAGTTAATACTTCCTATTACACACACAGTAGATCACCAACTTCAAGGATAGCAATATAAACACAACACAAATGAAATTAAAAGAAATGCTAGGAAGTCAAATGCAAGTAACCTTGAGTCAAGAAAATACCAAGTCCTTCACATTAGCAAGGAATTGAGGCACTAAAATAGAAAATCCTTCCCTTGCATAATTTTCACCTTTTATTTAATCTCTTTAATTGAGCACATAAATTTCAAAAAACAAAAAAACAAAAAACAAAAAACAAAAAACAAAAAACAAAAAAAAAACAAAAAACAAAAAAACAAAACCATTGAAAAAGGTCTCAAAATCCTAACAAATGCTCAAGTGATTGTCGTATCAATTAAACAGAAAGGCAATTGTTCTGTATGATTTTAACTTGTGGAATATATTGAAGAATATGAAGCTTTCTCATCCCTTTCTCCTAATCAAATTGTAATCCGTGGGTTCCAATCAATTTCCCTCCAAGATAGTTAAGAGATCACTTTGGAGAAGGACTTCTAGAAGCATTGGAATAGTAGAAATTGAATTAACAAGGAGGAAAATGAAGCACTTTAGTGGGTGCTCCAAAATATTTGAATGCAACTAAAATTTATTTTACACTCCCTCCACACATTTTAAAACAGAAACCATTCAGTTGCATTTCATATATTTTCCACCTTTCTATAATATGTAATTCTTTGAGCAAGAATAGAGCATTCATAAATGTTGTCATGAAAGAGGATTCTTCATAATCCTAATAAGTTTGGCTATAACAAATAAACAATTTCATGTAGTGAATAAATCTTACATGGTAGATTTCAGTGATTAAAATGACAACTTTATTCTTAATCTCATTACAACAAAAATAAATTCAACCCTAACTAGTTGGGATCTAAAAAATCAAGAATCTCATGTAGTAAAGTAAACTTACATGCTAGATCTCAATTATTTGCAATGACGACTTTATTCTTGATCTTATTACAACATAGATAAATTCAAGGGTACATACTTATTTCCTTATTTGAGACAATCTTTGAACACATTCCAAGATTTCATAGAAATATAATGATGCGATTTACCTGTAGGACATGATAAAGCTATCTACATCTAGCACTCATCACTAGACAATAGTGTTATTGAAACACCATCTCATGGAATTAGAATTATGTAGATAGATAGTGTTATAGAGATACCTTGCAACACCTATTCAACACTACCTTCAAGCTTCAAAGTCGTCAATTGATTTACTTTAGGATGGAATTCTAGTCGGTTTTCATTAAATACAACCTGACAAAATCCATTTATGATAATTGTCGTTGCCTTCTCTAGATCTATCCTCCTATGGAAATAGAATAACTGATATTCCCCAATTTTTAAAGTACTTTATTCATGTTCAACATGGGCTATTGGGTTCTTCACGTGGAAAAGGTTGCAAATATTAGATGTATAATGGAAACAAGCATGCAACTCAAGGTTGATCCTAAAGTCTCTTGGGTGAATTATAAAACACCATCTACTTAAAACATGATGTATGGTAGTAACGAAATCCTACCCAAGATCCCACTTAAGAATTCAAAATGTTGCAAATAGGAGATGTCTTAAACAATATCAACTATTTAATTGCATAATCACCTAAAATAGACAAATCTTTAAAATGTTGAAAAGTGTGAAAAAAATGGAGCTGGAATATTATAGTTATGTTAGGGTAGATATAGCCATGTAAAATGTAACTTCTATCTAAAACACATAAATGTAACCTCTATATAAGTAAATGGAGTTGGAATATTATAGTTATGTCATGGTAGATATAGCTACGTGAAATGTAACTTCTATATAACATTTTAAATATCATTTTTCAGTCATTTAAGAGACTAACATTTTTTTATCTTCTGTTAATAACTTAATACTCCACCAAAAATAGCATTGAATTAGTTCTTCACCAACCAAGAGGAAATTTTAAACCAGTGTGTGAAAATGCTTATGCATTCCCCTACCATATTTCTGATATTTTATTTGTGTGCGGATTTAAGCTAGTGTAATGTAATTTCTACATATTTGACAATTTAAATGTAAAAAAATTACCGAGATTGAAGTTATAGAATTGACATATGCACAATAAGATACAATATGCATGAGTTATAAGTAATATGACATTGACATTTTATATCAAGACAAAATTTTTCTCATCTCATTAACTCTTATCTTATATTTGGTGATGGATATAGCCTTTAAAATTACGAGCCATCCTTGTCATATTTTATAGTTAATGATGGATATATCATTTAAAAGCATCAACCTTGTTTGTTATTTTATGTACGGTCAATGTAAATGGAAGTGCTCATAATTTTATTCAATATTATCTTGTACAACTGGAAATAAAATGATGCAGGGGTGGTGTTTCTAGTGATTTTCAAACTTGTTTAATTACCTAAATTTAGCCTCTTTAAAATAAACAGGGGTGGTGTTTCTAGTGATTTTCAAACTTGTTTTAATTACCAAAATTTAGCCTATTTAAATTAAATAGTTGCACTGACCATCCTATCTTCAAATCAGTGACTTTGCTTGAGGGCATCTTGATGACATCCACCATCTTTGAAAATGATGAAATATTAGTAATATCTTGCACTAAATAGACAATGTTGGCATATAATCTTTTATTTTTTTTTTACTCCATGTCACAAATTTATTGATATTTTATGATTATTGGTTTCGATTTCCATGCTAAGATTGGATTCATCATCCCTGCTAGGCTTTTTAGTTGTGCACACATCATATTGCTCACTTCTAATTGTATAAAGAATAGAGAGTATGCACAATGACATGTAGTGACATTTGTGTGTCTATTTTACTCAATGATATGCTTGATTTTTTAACCCATTCCAATCCTACCACAATGAAATTAAGAGAGACGAGGACACAAGAAGGACTATCAATAAATGAAATTAGAGACTTTAGAATGAAACTCAAATTGTACATGAATGTAACGATACGTATTTGCAACTTCCTGGTCACTACTGAGCATCGAATCACACCGTGAAAAAATTCCTTGCATTATGAGAATTTGGTTGCACCTGCACTAATCCTTTGTAGTAGTTCCTTGACTTACCTATAGATATAATTTTAGAAACAATCCTACTCCTGAAATTCTTCCCTATATGGATCACCTTTATCCCCCCTATTGATAGTTATTTTTCAATGCAACAAAATCGAACTCTCCAATCGCATCATCACCTTTCAAAATAATGCTTGAGTATTTCTAGGTGATTGTTGAACCAATCTCTACTCAGGTCCATGGAATCCTTGATTTGTCTCCATCGCACAAACCTCTTTTTGTAATAAAATTATAAATCCCACGTCTACATTCCTCGTCCCTGCCATACCAATTCTTTACAGTGGAATACTTTATCTTTGCTCCCTCGATGCAATAGATAACTACTACTATGGCATGGAGATGATTGGTGTCATAAAATGGTGTAGTGCATCCTTGAATATACATAAATCCTCTCACCTCACATAACTCCTCTCATATACAACAATAAGATTCTGCTCAAACTACCTGGTCTCCATCTCATTCATTGTGAAATAAGTGGATATTTCCATGGGTGAAAAAGAGTGCTTGGGGATTTAATAGAAGGAGCTATCACTAAAAAAAAATTATTGCAGCATAATAGTTATCAGCAGGAGGAATAACCCTCTCAAGCAACTTCCTAACTAGATTAAGATACTCCCGAATTACCTCTTATGATGAACAAAAGATAACCTCAACTACGTATAGAGTATACTTATGCATGGTAGCAATGAAAACATTGTCAAAAACAACATCTACAACAACGTTGGTCAATCTCTTCTTCTAGTCAAGGGCATGCCCAGCTTTTGAAAAGTATTAAGCAAGTCAGGGTCCACCTCATCCAGGCTCCTCTTCTTCTTCTAATTTCTCTATTTAGGTTCAGAATAATAGCAAAGGTCTTGGAATTTGATGGGTGGGTAAAATTTATCAGGCCATTTGGGTTCTTCCATTTTTAATCATTGTCTGTAAGTATTGAGTCTAAATTGAAAAAGCCATTTAGGTTCCTTATTTTTAGCCGAAATTAACCTAAGCTTTGGAGAGTTGTAAGGTTTAATCGATCTAAGTATATTCTACTTAAAATATAGTAACATGGCTTAGAATGGTAGGCATTGAGATCAGAATCTAAGGATGAAACAGAAAAGATTTTATGTTCATGATTACAAGAAATTTTAATTTCTTGTAACAAAGTTTGAGGAAGGTCTAGTATTTGCATCCTACCAGAAAATTTGCTTTCATCACTCGAGCCTTTGAATTTTGGCATGGTAGAGTCCATTATGCAAATAATCAACCACTAAAAAAGAGCTGAAAAGAAAAAATAAAATTTCATGCATTCTAACCCTAGAAAAGTTAGGGAGGAGCGAACTGACCTATACAATAAGGACATGCAAAATGATTACTTTTCCATTGTCTTTTGATGAATTGTTGACCACAATCAAGATCTACATTATCATAATCATTAAACCCTTTGTACAATAAGGACATGCAAAATTCTTACTTGTGCATTGTCTTTTGATGAATTTTTGGCTGCAATCAAGATCTGCATTATCATAATCATTAAACCCTCAACTCTAGATGAAATTTATGCTTTGATCATATAAACCCTCGAAATTGTTTAGCCATAAAAACAAAAATCATCTTTAGTAAAAAGGAAGTCTCCAAAGTCCAATTCATACCCATGTACAAATGACCAAAATCTCCATGCCCAATGACCTTGCCCTTCCTCCATCTAATCATTGATGCTCTCCTAAGGTGTTTCCCATGCAAACTCCATTTGGAGTTCGAATCCCATGAAATCCATAGATCACGTTGACAGTCTTCCTTCTTCTGGCATGTCCAGTCAAATATCAACAAGGCAGAGAAAAATTGCAGTGCTACAATGTGATGTTGTAATCTGTGAATATTTTATTTGAACCCAGCACTAAACTGGAAATGAAAAAGAAAAGAAATATTTGTAATGGAAAAAATAAAAGAAACATTTATAATATAAAATAAAATATACAAATTGCAATTGGGTTAAATGATTTATTTTTAATAATAATTTGATACTTTTGCGTAAGACACTAAATTAAAAAGAAGAAGAAGTTAAAAATGATATTGGGATGAGTGTAAACATTTAAATATGGCCTCAATTAATAATAAAAACTTACATTAATAAAAATGATAAAATTCAATTTGTTATATTTTGATTAACTTACATTAATAAAAATAATAAAATTCAATTTGTTAAATTTTGATTTTGTTATTAACTTGTGAATATTCTTTGTTACAATACCATGGGTCAATACCATGGATTATCAATACCACATGCCCAAAAAACATAAATGTTTTCACAATCAAAATATTTTATAACAATATGACAAGATTGCTCAACATGGATATTCACCCTCACTTTACCATGGATATTAACTTGTAAATCGGCTTTGTTGTGGCTTATCAATACCACACGCGAAAAACAATAATTTATTTCATAGTAAAAATATTTTATTTTAATTTAATTATACAACATTTTTTTAATTGAATCTAAAGGGGAAAATGTTACAATTTGAGATATATCTAAACCCTCTATCCTCACGACTACTAAAAATATTCCCATAGAAATTAAATTAAGGTTTTAATAAAATTAAGCTAAGATGGATCTATGTCGGTTCTTTATATATATATATATATATATAGATATAGATAAAGAACTGGCATAGATCCATCTTAGCTAAGGATCTGAGGGATGAGAGCAAGCAAATTGACTAATTATAATATATTAAATATAGTGCATGATTTTTTAAAGTTTTTCATTATATTATTTTCTTTGACATGATTGATCCAAAATATAGGTACAATACACTGTGATCAAATTTAAGAGAGTTGGGGAAGGGGTGGAGAGAGGGAGGGAGATAGTGAAAAAGTTGGAGAGCAAAGAGAAAGAAAAAGGGAGAGTGATGGGAGCGAGAGGAAGGAAGAGAGAGAGAGAGAGAGAGAGAGAGAGATGGCGTTAGAGTGGAGGAGAGAGGGAGGAAAGAACAAAGACATAGAGAGATATATGTGGAGATAGAGAGGAGTGAGAAGGGAGAGATGGAGAGAGAGAGAGTGAGAGACGAGAGGAGGGAAGAGAAAGAAGAGGAGACGGTAGAGTTAGGGAGAGAAGGGGAAGGGAGAGAGATGGAGAAGGACAGGGAGGGGGGGAGATAGTGACAGAGTTGGATGGAAGAGAGAGAGAGAGGGAGAGGGATTTGGGGGGGAGATAGAGGGAGGTGAGAGATAAGGGATAGAGAGGAAGGAAGATAGAGATGAGGAGAGAGAGATGGAATTGGAGGGGGCAGAAGAGGGAAGGAAAAAGAAAAACATAGCGGGAGAAAGGTGGAGAGAGATAGGGGTGACAAGGGAGTAATGGAGATAGAGTGAGGGAGAGTGGAGAGCGGGAGGGAATAGAGAGAAGGATATAGATAGAGAGGGAGAGAAGGGGAAGAGAGAGATAGGTAGAGAAGGGGAAGAGAGGGAGAGAGAATTTGTGTATGTTTGGGGGGTGAGATAGAAAGAGGGATTAACAAAGAGACACAAATACAAATATAGATATTATATAGTATTATATAACCAACCTAGATCCATATTAACCCTATAACTATCAGGTGCCGAGAGGGATCCAATCTCTCAAGGTGCAAACATTTCCTCAAGTTTTGCACTAGAAAAAAAAGTTTGCACCTTGGGAGATTGGATGACTCTCGACGCTTAATAGATCTGGGGTTAAGATGGATCTAGGTCGGTTAGTATGAAATTATAGTAGTTTTTATTTGATATTATAGTCTTAAAAAATAAAATTGCTCTTAAAATTAATTTCAAATTGGAACTATATCCAATTAGATTCAATGAATAGATTTTTAAAAAATACATAAAATATTTTTTTATTAAAAATATATTTTTAAAATTACAAATTATTAAAGATAAATAATGCAAAGTTGTCTCACCTATACACCATGTGAGGATGAAGACGTGTTTAAGGAAGGATAACCTTTCAACCAATCTTTAACAACCTTTCAATCCCCTATCACTTGTAAGTTTAGATTGCTTGACACAATTAAGATGACTAACATAAAAAACTGATTCATATTATTGTAGTACTTTTTAGGTAGTTGTATTTTGTTCTTAGACTAAATTAGTCATTCATGTTAGTCATTTTTAGTTGTATTACTTATTAGCTAGTCACATATTTTAACCCGTGACTAAATTGGTGACTTATGTTAGTCGTTTTTAGTTTGGTCACTTAAGATTGCCCGTTTTTGGTAGTATTTCACTTGTAAAAGCTATGGTGACTAACGTTTTTAGTCACATAGTCACTAATTTCTCATTTGTTACTACTGTATGCACCATTACATTATCAAACATAGGTAGTAATGTTGGAAAGAAACATATATTGTGTTATTTCCTCTTGGTATTTAAACATTATGCCTCCATTCATTTAAACCATTTCAATCATGCCGAAAACTGTATAATGATTGAAAATATGCATTATCAAAGAATTGTATCACGCATGGAAATCTATGCAAATAATCTTTGTGGTCCTCCCCCATTTGGTCATGGGTAACAAGAAACAAAAGGTTTCATGATGACAAAAATAAGTATTCATGGTCAATTGAGATATGGCCAAGCATGACATAGGCAAAAATTTTGTAGCATATTACAAAATTTCATAAATTCTAGAGTAGATGTCAATAAATTGACATTTCTTTAGGCTTATGTTCTCTAAGTATTTTTCCAATACACAAGACTCGTCCACCAATATATGCTTGAATAACATCACTTATTTTTGCAGATGGTTGTGTAGACCCCCTGGATACTTGAGGAGTACATCTAAGTTCTTTGGGAAGACACCCATTAATATGGCCATCTTTCTAAACTATGTGGTGTACTCCTATATGCTTTTCGCTTTCTTTCACATGAAGTAGTGCCACCATATTCACTCATCCTCTACCTACCCAATAGGATATAATTGTGACTTTATGAGAGTATTGATGTTCTCCCACTTAGTCACTAGATATTCTCCCTTCAACCTCAACGTCTTCGTGTGGCTTTCCCACCAAGGAAAATTTTAAGAATGGGAGTTTATCTTAAAGTTTAGAAACCTTGGCGAATCTTACTAGCCCCTAATATGCAAATTGTAAAAATTTTGGCAATATTTATGTAAAAAGATTTATATTTCTAATGATTTTATATTAGTCTATATAAAATTTTGGTGATTTTTAAGGTAAAATAATTTTATACTGTAAAATGTTGGCGAATCATTTTTAGAAAAAATGGAAATTGGTGAATCGTTTTTTTTGGAAAAAAACACAGAAAATTAGCCCATCTGCATATATTAGCCCCTAAAATTTTCCATGTTTCCCACCAAGTGAGACATGGCCCTTGTTATGAAACCAACTCATGAAAAGATAGAAAAGAAATATGAACGCCTTAGAATTCAACCTCTTCAAGGGGGAAACCTCATTTACATTACACAAATGAAAAATTCTTGGATGATACAAATGACAAGACCTCCTTTCTATATATAGGAGTCTAAGGGGTCATAATATAATCAGAGTCGACATAACAATAATAATGTAAGGACACAATAATAACAATAGTAGGCTTCTATGGGGCACAATAATAACAATATGGGGACTACATTGGCACAAGAATATAATAATGGGGTTATACTAATAACAATAAGGGGTTACACTAGTAGTATAGGGACCTAACATGCCCCTCTCCTTCAAAAAGGGTTGTCCTCAACGATTGAGTATTTCTTGATGATTCTGTATAAAATTCTTGTCCTCCCATGTGGAATCTTTAGCGGGTAAGTTCTTCCACTTGATGAGATACTCTGAAATTGATCGATTTCATAGTTGTCGGGTTCTTGTTTTTGTAACTACTCCAGGTTCCAATATGTTTTTTCCTCTTTCTTCAAGTTCTAGAAATATTATTTGAACTAGGATCTTCTGCAACTTTTGAATGAGTGGCCAAACTTCTTCATCCTTTTCTTTCTCTATCCAATCTAGTTGGATAATAGAAATAGCAGAAAACAATGCTTCCACGTCCTCATCCTTTCTTAAGAGTGCATCTGCAACAAAATTTTTCTTCCCTGTTTTGTAGATGATTTCACTTCTTCAACCTTCTTCTTCTTGATATGTCCTTACATCTTGAGAGTTTGAGGAGTGGTAATTCCTGCCAATGCAGTGCAAGATATGGTTGGATTAATTTGTTCTTTCTCTAGGGTTGGTTCCCTTTGTATATCTTCTTCTTTTGAAGTTTCTTGATCCTTTTCTTCCTCCTCTTCACAATCTATGTAAAATAATTTCTTCTCAGCACACTTATGACCTTTAATGTATTTTCTATCACAATTGTAACAAAGCCCTTTTTCTCTTTTTTTCTTCCAATTGTTGTGGTGTCAACCTTGTAGGTTGTGGAAAGTTAGGAGAAACAACACTTCCATCTTTATAGTTGTGAGGGGTAGACTTCCTTGTTGCCATAATTTTGTTTTCCACTTTTATTGCCAACCTATATGCCTTCTCCAATGAATCGGGTTCCCAAAGACAAACCTCATGTTGGATTTTATCCTTTAAAGTCCCTATGGAGACATCAATCCTCTACTTCTCTGGAATATCATTTTCTCTTATATTCAATTTTTGAAAGTCCTCAATGTGATCTACCATTGAACACTTTTTTTTGAGATTTATCACTTGGCTAAAGAAGGTGTTGCTCTTCATATCCTCATAATGTGTTATCCTTTCCTCTGTGAAAATTGACCACGTAACAAGTGGTTTATGAGAGCAAAGCCCTTTATACCATAAAAATTGATCTAATTCTAAATATGAAGATGCAATAGGTACCTTTTGTAACAGTTGCACCTCATGTATATCAAAATATTTCTCCATCTGTAGTATCCAATTTATCGGATCCTTGCCATCAAACTTCCTCATATTGCCTTTTCTTGATTTTAGGATCTTGATCTTGAAACGACTGTAACTTTGTAATTTTGGATCTCCAAGTTCTAAAATTTCGTCTTGTAGTAGCCCTCTTAGTCTTATTTCTAACCCCGCAAGTCTGATCAAGATTGGATTATGAAAGGAGGAGTTATGTCAAATCTCTCACGATGACCTGATTATAGACTGGTTCAGTAGAGCGAACTTGTTATGCTTTTGACCTGCAAGAAGATACCAAAATACCAAATATGAAAAGAAATATACCTAGAACACAAAACAACGAGAAATAATAGCATGTATTTTATTATTAAGAAAGGAAAGCAATGTTCACTTGCCTCTTCGAGGGGGTAACCTCCAATAGAGTTGGGCTCGATTACAAAATAAGACACGATGCTCCTCAAAGGGAGTCTCTATCCTTTATATAGGATTCATATATGCAATACCATGGGTCAGTACCATGGTTCTTATTAATACCATCTATCTAATACCATGGCCCATTTGCAACTAACTGTGGTCCCTTCTTTAAATGCGGGTCAACCACTTACAATTATTAATATGGGATTTATTGACTCTTTAACTAACTATAACTATGACTCAACCCTATTACATAAATAAGGGGGTTAGGGTTGGACCCTAACATTCCCTCCCCCATAAAAATAGCCTTGTCCTCAAGGCTAAAGCTGTGGAAACTACTGAAGAACAGTGGCTGGTTCCCAGGTTGCATCTTCTGGAGAGGTGTATTTCCACTTGACGAGGACTTCCTTGATCGTGCGGCCGTGCAGGTGTCGTTCTCGCATGTCAAGAACCTGTTCAGGTTGGAGCCAGATTGAACCTTCTTCATCTAATTCCAGTAGACTGGTTAGAATTCTGCAATGGTTCCCAACCACTTTCTTGAGGCATGAGACATGGAAGACGGGATGGATTTTTGCAATGGGTGGCAAGGCTAGCTTGTAGGCTACTTCTCCAATGCGCTGAAGTACTTGATACGGTACATATAATTTTGGAGATAATTTATGACAACCCTTGTCTTTGAGTGATGTTTGCTTATACGGTTGCAACCTCAAGAATACCTGATCCCCTTCTTGAAATTTGCGCTCTGAATGATGTTGGTCTGTTTGTTGCTTCATCAGATTTTGAGCTTGATGGAGATTCTCTTTGAGGTAGGCTAGCATGGTTGCATGGTTCTGTAGGAGTTGATCCACTGTTTGTACCTTTGAGCATCCCTAGATATAAGAAGTAGGTGAAGGAGGGAGTTGACCATAAACAACTTCATATGGAGTCATTTTGGTGGTGGCATGATAGTTAGTAGTATACCACCATTTGGCTAGAGGTAACCATTGTACCCAGAGATGTTGCTTTTCTAAAGTGAAACACCTGAGGTAGGTCTCCAAAAATTTGTTGATTGCTTCAGTTTGACCATCAGTTTGGGGATGATAGGAAGTACTGAGTTGTATTTGGGTACCTTGTAGCCTGAAGAGTTCCTGCCAAAAGTTACCGGTGAATATCGGGTCACGATCAGACATAATGGAAGTGCGCATGCCATGAAATTTGAAGATCTGGTCCATGAAAGATTGAGCCACCAAAGCTGGTGTAAAAGGGTGGGGTAGGGCGCAAAAATGAGCATAATTAGAAAGTCTGTCCACAACCACCATGATGATGACGTGTTGCCTGACTTCGGAAGACCAGTAATGAAATCCATAGAAACCTCCATCTAGATTGAGGCAGGTATGGGCAATGGTTGTAATGTGCCTAGGGATTTGACTGTTTCTCCTTTGTGGCGCTGACACACATCACACTCAACTACAAAACTAAGAATGTCCTTTTTCATGCCTGTCCAAAAGAATGAATGTCAAGTGAAAGCATAAGTCTTCTGAAAGCCTGAATGGCTTGCAGTGGGAGATGAGTGTAACTTTGCCAAAATGCAACTTTTGAGGGTGGATGTTGGTGATATCACTACTTTGTCCTTGTAGTGAAGAACCTCATCCTGCCAAGAGCAGCCTGCTGTGGAATTTGGATCCGCCTGCACTTTATTAATGATTTGGGAGAGCGAAGGATGTGAAAACCATTCTTTGTGAGCCTCTTCAACCCACTTTGGAATGGGAAGAGAGATTGCTAGTATGGCACTTTCCTCCTCAAATTGGCGTGATAAAGCATCTGCTACGACATTTTCGTGCCCTTTCTTGTAAATTATCTCATAATCATATCCCAACATTTTGGCTAGCCATTTATTTTGTTGTGGCGAGAATAGGCGTTGCTCAAAAAAATATTTAAGGATTTGATGGTCTATGCAGATTTGGAAACACCGCCCGAATAAGTATGGTCGCTAGGTATCCACTGCTTGTAAGATGGCCATCATCTCCTTCTCATAGGTAGATTGTCCTATATTTTTCCCACTTAGTTGTTGGCTCCTGAAGGCCAAGGGTCAACCTTCCTGCATTAAGACAACCCCAATACCCGTACCTGAAGCATCACATTCAATCACAAAAGGTTTGGTGAAGTTGGGTAGTGCCAATACAAGAGTGGAACACATGGCATGTTTGAGAGTTATAAATTCCTGTTGCGCTTCATCATTCTAGAGGAATGAATTTTTCTTGAGAAGGTGAGTGAGGGGTCTAGCAATGTGACCATAATTACAGACAAATTTGCGTTAGTAGCCGGTGAGACCCAAAAATCCTCTCAAACTCTTCAAGGTCTTTGGTTGAGGCCAATCCTACATTGCCTGGATCTTTTTGGGATCCACCCTGACACCTTCACGCCCCACAATGTGGCCCAAATACTCAACTTCTTCCATGCCAAAAGAGCACTTGGGCAGTTTGACAAAAATTTATGCTTCCGGAGCAGTTGCAAGAGCAGATCGACATGCTAAAGATGTTTTCCCCAGGTGAGGCTGTAGATGGATGTCATCAAAGAAAACAAGGACAAATTTTTTGAGATATGGTTTGAGCAAGTGATTCATGAGGCTTTGAAAAGTGGATGGGGCATTACAGATACCAAATGGCATGACCAGGAATTCATAATGGCCTTCATGAGTTCGGAAAGCAGTATTTGGAATGCCTACTTCTTTCATGCAAACTTGGTGATAGCCCGA